>JARHVA010007434.1:70000-575000 GCA_037957365.1 Torreya grandis
TACCATGAAATTACTATTAACTTAGTAGATATTAGCTTTCCATGCAAAATAAACCACTTGGATAATGTATTTATTATATATTATGGTAATACTACTTGTATTCAAAGACTATAATTTATGTCATAATGCCATCATAAGTAAACACTTTTAGAATACAATGATTTTCCAAATCATTTAACAAGTATAACCAATGTCTAATGTAATTTTAATATGAAACCTTTGGTCATATATTTAATCATATGTAATGAATTTTAAAATAATGTTATTTATACCTTTTGAATAAACATATATATCTACATCATAATAATAATCATTAATTATTATTAGCTATATCTTATAGATCAATAAAAATAGAATCCATTTTATAATTTTTAATGCTTATATAACATCAAAATGTTACACAACCATTCTAAATAAGATAGTAAGGTAAGTACAAACATATATGAATTCACTCATTCAAACAAGCAATTACATTAAACAAGATAAGATGTGTATGATCACTAAAGTAATGAAATCCATCAACATAGTAATTAGATTAGTGAAAAAATAAAATATCACAATAGTCATTTAAATGTAAAATAAAACATACTATAAATGTCTATCAAAAAACATAACCATGAAATACAAATGTGGTGTGTGTAAGAGTTTCTAGATTCATTCTTCGTCATCCCCCTACATCTTCATCTAAACCACCCTCTATGATTATGTTCTTCCTTTGTCACAATATGAAGGAAGAATCTATCCTATATCCACCTCACAACAATGAAGGTAGTTAGCCTGAAATTCATTATATCCATGAAATAATATAGTATAAAAATCAAACATGATCAAAATGTAAATAATGCAAAAGTACTACTAACTCATAGCAAACTAATCATGTAAATTATGCAACACAAATTGTACCATAATCAACATATGTCATCAAGATTAATCAAATATTATTTGATTAACTAATCAACCATAATAATCTTAATATCAAACAAGTTATTTAACTTAGAGAGAAATATAGATGTGACACATTGAGTATTTAACCCAAACTATATCAGTGTGAATAATGTATGTATGACCCATTTTTATGAGAGAGATAAAATTAGGGTGGGGGTATCAAAACAAAAGTGATACTCATAGACATGTTAGTGAATAGTTATCATTGATAAGATGATTATAAGATTGATTGTTTTGACAATTATAGAGAATTATTTTGTAAATAGAGACTTAGATAGGCCTATGGTCTTTAGTTAGTTTCTTAAGTAAAAATGAGTTATGTTATTTATAGAGACAAACTGATTGGGATATAAGTGTAACTAGTAGAGTGTGGTGGATATCATCATCAATTTTTTCACATAAGAAATATATTGGAAATCAGAGCCATGGTTATCGATATATCAAGATTGGAAGATTTTGTTAATAGTTGGAGAAATTTGCATGCTAGGCCAACCTTAGGTTGGTGGCATTTTTAAAACATTGGTTAAATAGGAAAAATTTCTAGTTTGAGATAGGGAAATTCGGTGTGAATGTGACCCACTACAAGGAGGCAGAGGTGCTTATCTAAGAAAATATGCTAAGGAGATGAGGTGTGAATGTGATCCATTATAAGGAGGTAGACGTGCTTATCCAAGATGACAAGCAGGTCACCCTAGTAAAAATTTCATCATTTTCCATGTTTTGAATTCTTGATTGCATTTTTAATCAAATTTTGTGTCATTTGAGATAGATTAGGTATTTTTAGGAGGGTTTCACTACTATAATAGGGATAACACTAGTGTCCTAAAGATAATTCTAGTGTCTTGGGATGTCTTACTACTATTTGAGGATTATGCTAGTGTATAAAGATATAGTCCCAACTATAATGTTAATGTCATGTAGACTAAAGATTGATTTTTTTTTTCAAAATTACATTTAATGATTATTTTAACATGTATATTTTCCATCTAGGGATGCTTATGTCTTATTTTATATATTGTATAGTTAGATGTGCGCATGAGGGAGTTATGTAGTGGTCAAATGATGTAGTGCTTATAAAAGCTACCCTTGATAGATGATAAGAGAGAAATTATGGATAGGTTTGGTTTGGGTTATGTTGCATAACTTGCATTCATGCCCTAGGATTGGCATATGATGATTGCACTGTGTAAGTGGTGGAATTTTGATACATGCACTTTTTTTATACCCACTAAAGAGATTAATATTACCTTGGAGGATGTGTATAAGATACTTAGATTTCCCCTTACTAGTAAGTGGGTTATATTATAGGAGATAGCTAGAAATATAGCCATAGACTGAGACTCAAGGTATTGTTTGGCCTTATTTATGGTGACCCACCATTGAGAGAGTAGTAGTGATGTATTATTATCTCTAATTATTAGAACTAATATGTTTAGGTTGTGCAAGTTTTTGGTAGTGTTATTGGCTTCTTTTATTTCTATTGATGGTAGTGTTGTATCTATTTCATATAGGATGCATGATATTATACAAGACATATAGTATCATAGGACCATATAATCATGGGGTCACACCATTTTATCTCACTTGTATTGGTATTTATACCATTTTAATTAGGAATTATGTGATTGTGAGATTATATTATTGATATTGTTATATTATTGGGCTTATGAGAACATTGAAGTGGCCAAACTATATGATTTCCCCATATGTATTGGGCACATCCCTAGGTAATTTTGGAAAGATGGAATCAACCCTTATATGGTCAAGGATCATGATGGATTATCAATGGGTGTTGGATTGAGTGACAACTAGAGCTACTATTTGGATACATTATAGGGTATTTTAGGGATGGCTTGAAGATGGGATGTTGTTACAATAGATTCAGGTATAATATTGGTTGCATGATCAATGGACCATAATTTTTTAGAGATTATAGTATGATTAGGTGACATGGTAATTTGGTGTGGTCAATGATGTGTTTCCTATTCCATGGGTGTGGTTGAGGAGTAATCGAGCCTCAACGAGGCTAAGTAGTAGAGAGATACCCATAGTGGTTGAGTTGGATTTGATTCCAATGTCAAAGAAAGATGTTTTGATAGATATACCTAATGTAGATGATGTGGTGGATGTTGATTCCTTCACATTATGGTGGGGATAACATAAATGGATGCCACTATCTAGGATATGGGGTTGTTATGGAGGATGTAATGGATCCAAAAACCATTAGAGTAGTTGATGATAAATTTTCATTTATAGATTTGTATGTCTAGTTTGTTTAGTATTGGATTATCAATTTAGATATCTAATGTATTTTGTTAACATGTGTAGGTGAAAGTGATGATGATTAATGGGATAAAATAATTGGGGCTACATTTTGAGATCTTACATAACACATTATTGAGGATTTTATGGATTATGGGTTACTAAAGAGGGACATAGGGGTTGTAGTCATCCATGCCTACTTTTTTTTATCAAGCATCCATTACTACCACAACATATAGGGGGGAAAAAGATAGATTTAAGGCATGTTGTGACTTCAAAAATTTAACTATGTCAACACCTAATAGTCTACATGGGGTAGGTAATAGGATCATGGATGACTATATTCATTTAGAGTAGGAGCATGCAAAGCTAGTGGTTGAGGCAATGATGCTAAGAGAGAGGGAGTATAGTCATAGAGATAGGTCTTAATCTATATCTAGAGGGTATGTGGTATCATTAAGACTTAATATGTATGAAAGTGAGGATGATGAGGTTGGTCCTAGTGACCAAGCTCCTATTATTGAGTGACTATGTATCAATATATGAGAGCTTATTTCTAAATTTTATATATATATATATATATATATATATGCTTGAGTAGATATCGATATTAGTTTAGGAATTTTATTTGTTAGTATCAATGACATAGAAGTGTCATACTATACATGAGTATGGATCATGTGACTATGGCATGCACTATCTGAATCTTAATGGCATAGTAAATAAGTGACCATATGATCATATTGTGTAGGTGTAGAAGTAGACTCTATAACTGATAATACTCATGGTGTACTATTTGTATCTAGATTTATAAACTTTGTAATAAATAACTTAATCAATTTTTGTATTGAAGATGTGCTCTATTATGCATTATGTCTTGAAATAATGGTTATTGTGTTGAAATTATGCTCCGATATCTATGATATATACTAAATATATTAATTATTTGTTATGTTAAAAATGCAATATAATCTCTATGAACTCTACCAAATATCTTAATCAGTTGTCATGCTAAAATTGGTGGTTGAGTTTTTATCCTTTTTGTCACCATGTTGTTATAAGTGGTTGATCCTTATGAATTAGTTTACATATCTACTGACTCTATGGTGCATGAAATCTCATATAAGTAGGTATCCTATATACCATGTGGCTCTAATGATGAGTAACCAATGGCTACTTGAAAGGAACATCCCAAGAAAACTCATTTATAGAGGAATGCGATCTAGGTGAGTGTAGATAAAGAGATCTTGATTCCCCCTATGTGTATGTTATAATGCCTTTGCCTACATACTAGTCAATATGATCTCTAAGTGCACATTAGTTATTATCCCAATGTCCATTGATTTTATGATAATTATAATATGGTTTATTCCTTATCTTTTGGAAATGATGTGCCAAATGATGATGAGTAGGAGGAAGTGTGATCATCCCCCTATTTAGTAATGTAACATATCATGAGGCCTATCTCTATCTAAAAATTATATTTCCCCTCTACTAGTGTCATGATTTTTATTTCCTATGGGATATGCTCTATAGAGTGGATCTTTAGCTTTGATGATTATCTTGATTGGTTGTTTTTGTTCCACTTTTTCATAATCTTATATGGATAAGTTATTGTACCCTATTAGATGACTATGACTATGAGAGATATAAATCAATATCTACCTCATAATGTGTCTCAGTTAGTCCTAATTTATTATCTAATGTCAAATTTGTGTAACATAAATGCTAAAATGATTAGGATGTCTCATATATTAATTTCTCTTTAAGAGGGAAAATGAGGACTCTAGCAAAGATGTGTTATGTCTCTAAATCTATCAACTAGTAGATCAATTATTGCATACATGATTTGAATTATAAAATGTAATTATTTACTATATCTATCTCACCTTGGTGTTGTGAAGGAAACCACAAATATGTGACTTAAGTTCACTTATTCTTGATATAATGCATGAGAAATATTTTTTCTAACTCATTATATGTATGTAGTGAACCACTAAGCAATGAATGGTGAAACCAATTTAATGCATAATCCTCTAGGCTTTTCATAAATAACTATAAGATAATCGAACTTCTAGGGGTATGTTCCATGACCTTTATATAATCTTTGAGGTGAAAGTATGTATCTTCATGTCCATTGAACTTGGTAATGTTGATATCTAAAATTGATTTGGTAGTTTGTCATTTATGATTATGTGCATAATTGGATTTACATGGCACTGGAATCAACTTAAGATTAGTATGATTTAGTTTCTAAGATGAGTTGATGTACCTGTTATTTTAAAGTGCTCATGACATAAATCAAGTATATTACATCTTGAAAAGGTATGTTAACATATTTAAGAGGTTTATTTAAACACTAAATATTAATGTTAATTTTAACCATTGGTACACTTTTTCATGGAGAATTATTAGAGGTATTAATTTGGCTCATTGTAACCTTTAGAGTGATGATAACTTGGACCTAGGGAGAGGGAAATTTTCTATCACCCCTATAGATATCATAATGAGGAACATGTGCTATTGTAATAAGGAGGGGTGGAGGAGATTCATTGTTATCTCTTATTTTGGTAATTTATAAATAAGTATAAAATGCTAATGGAGTAGAAGATACAATTTTATCATGTGAATGTAAACCATGAAAACTATAAACATGAGAATAAGTTCACACATTTTATTTAAAGACATTATTTATTCAATAATCATTTAATAATCAATCAATTTTGACATGATAAATAGGTGAAGTAGAGAGAGGACTAGAATCAATTTCTTCTTCACTAAAATCATAGTAATCATTGTTATTACAAGTTTAATCAAAATCAAAGTTTAGTTCACTTTTAGAGGTAATATAATAAGAACTATCATTTTCAAGCTTAGTAATGTAAATAGTATAAGAAGATTTTAACTTTTTACTATTATGAAACATATCATCATGCATAGCTATAATTCAATGTGTATCTTCAATAATTATGAGTGGAATGCACATGTTACACTTCTTATAAATAATGGAGTCAAAGGTATAAGAAGTAGAAACCATATTTTTAGTTGGAACATTATGACATGTAGGATAAGGGTTAGAGGTATTTTCATTATCTATAATTTTTTTGGAATCCATATGAAGAGATTTAAAGGTAAAATAAGGTTACAACACAATATCATCTACTTCAGTTTGTAACCCTATAAAATGTGTAATATCAATCATACATGGTTTATTGAATTTAATTGAGAAAGGTCAAGAAAGTGCATTTTAATTTTATATTTTAGGAACATAATGTGAAGGAATAATGTTTTTTTAATCATGAAAAATTAAATATATTTTATTTCTCTGATATTTGTTTAATTAGAATAAAGATGTAGCAAAAGTGGTTGAAAAGCTAGGATTTTATTCAAATAAAATAGTACCTATAAAGGGATATTTTAGACTTATGTTATTAATCTAATTTTGAGAAGTAAAATAAGAAAGAGGACAATAAGAAGAATATGCATCTAATTTATCCTCATTATCAATTTCATTATTATGCTCAATGTACTCAACATATCTATCATTATAATAATAATCATCATCATTATAAGTGAAATCATGTTCATTATCATGTGCTAGTGTGTAATTTTAAAAATTGGTCCATTAATTTTCATAATTATGTGAAAATCTTAAAAATTGATCAATTGGGTGAGGGGTAAGAGGTTACTTATAGGTCATTTTAAACTTACCACAAAAGAGAATGTAAAATATGAACAATAAGAAAATAATGGGTAGAAGATAATCCAACATAAATAAATTATAAAATATGATATATATTCATCCCAAAGTACATAAAAATAAAAAATTGACTTGAAACCCTAAGGGCTAATAATTGTATGGATGAGGACTAGTATGCGAATCTAGGGTTTTTAGACAAAATTTTGAATTTTGAATCAATGAAAACTTAATAGAGGACTAATATAGATCAGTTAGAATGTGTGAAAATCATAATTTTATAATCCACAATTTATTACACAAAAATGGATAAGGCAAAACCTAGGTTGGAGATAGGGTTTTAAAGCAATATTCAAAGTAAGTGAAGTTCACCAGATGATTTAACATTTTAGGTATTTATTAGTGTAAATCTTAGATTGTTAAAAGGATGAGTAAAGAGGGTCAATACAAATATTTAATAAAAATGTTTAATTTAATTTATTTACCCTAAATAACAAGTATAAGGAGGAAATCAACTTATCTAGAATAAAACATGCACCACTAAAAGATGATAATACTAAAATGGGTCAAGAGAATAATTAGATTCCTTTTGTTCTAACACTAGTGTTTTGACTAACTTAATACAATATCATGCTTTTTGGTACAATAGTGCACTATGATATGAGCACGGTATTTTTCTAATGTCCTTTTGTGGGTAGGGCCCTAAGACTTTTAGGGATGGTACAAGGGGTCTTCTGGGTTTGGTAGGTGTGCTCATGAGCTTTTGATCATTCTTATGTATCATTTTTTGGTTAATTTCAATTAAAAAATCTAATGAAAACTTGAAAACATGAAATAATAATGACATTAAATGAAAAAGGAAGGGGAAAATTGAGTTTTGGGATATTATGATCGCATGTTGCATAACCCATGTTATTCTAAATACTGCATACATTAACCCTAATTAAAAGGGTCTCAAATCACATGTATTTCTCACTTAGGGAACATGCATAATCAATGGGCTTGGTATGATAAAATGAAATTTTATTTTTCATTTCTTTGATTAAGTGTGTAGATCTATGCATGATGTTGAGTAATATGAGTGTTAAGCTATACTATTGACTAATTTTTATGTAATTATGTGCAAAGTAGTAAATGCTAGATGTAAAATTATTTGTCAGGATATTTATATATAAATAAATTTAATTTGAATTTGATACACTTATTTTCAAGATAAAATGGTTAAAAGATAGATAAAATCATAAAAAGAGACCCAAATAAGGGTAAGGACCCAAAATAAGCTAAAAAAATGACTACTAGATAATAACGTTGAGTTGGACAATATTGCAGTGTGCTTTTATCAAGGACTACACTATTATCTTGTAGGAAAAAAAACTAGGTTATGATTAAAACAAATAGGCTAGGGTCCTCATGACTAAGATAGTCATGATAGAAGACCACTAGAGGTGTAGAAATATGGGAAGACAAGTGATAATAAAGACCAAAAGTGACCCTACAAATAAGACCTTCATTCATCCTTAAGAACTTTAGGGGAAAGAGATACAAAATATATAGTACTCATGTTTGCTTGACCAATTTAGGGTGTGTATAGTAGGTAAAGCCAAAAGTGTGAAAAATCTTACACTAGTATGCAATACATCCTCAAACGATTCTATAAAATTTAATTTATTCTCTTTATTTTCACATCTATTTTTAGATGGTAAGTTATACTAAATTTTAGTTGTGTACCCGAATCTAATTGATGTCATGACCCTATTTCACCTATATTTTTTACATTTACTGATATGGTATAGTTGAGCACTATTCAAGACATTTTTTTGGTTTATTGTTGTGATATAATTCTAACATCTATGTTGATCCATGATATTTATTTTTGATATAGTTATTGATATAATTTTCATTACAACATTAGATATTTATGATTATTGAGTTACCAATTTACTATTCAATTTAGATGTATTATTTAAATGCCGATATTGCATTTATTGTTTTTAGATGTCTAGATACTATTTATGGTCTATTATTTGACTTCATAGATAAGTACTTGAGCTAGGTTGGGTTTGAACATGAGAAATGGAGAAATATGGAGAAACACAAAAGAATAACATGAATGAAATCTAAATATTAAATCTTATTTATAGCATGATCTTGATTATATTGTGCTTGAGTCATTTTATTTACTTTATTTAAGTGTTGAGTGTTTATTGTTTTAAGTTTGATTTGATTATTTTTTGAATTTTTGTCAGTTTCAAATTTTGTACAATCATTACTTTACTAGATGATTTTGACTTCTAGACTTGTCAGCTTTGTTGAGCTATGTTAATATTGTGATTATTATTGGTTATTTGATGTCATCATTTTTAGTCTTATGTCATTCATTGTTTATTATAAACAAGTCTTGTCTTGGATTTATGATAAGGTTTTTTGGGGCCACAAACCACCTTAGGGCTTGGAATTATTGGTTGTTATTTTTGTTTTACCATTCTATTACAATTTCATGGCATTGGCTCTTCACACAATGCCATTAGGTTGAGACTCTTCCAAAATGGTTTTCAGATTTTTATTTTTTGTCATTTTTTATTTTTGTTTGAGAATCCCTATGCTTTAGGGAGGCTTTAACTATCTTTTGGGCTTGGCAGCCAAGGGAGATGGAAATTTAGTTAATGCATGAGTTTTCCTTAGGCTCAAACTTTAGTGAGTCAATATATCTTGTTAGCCATGTAGGAGTTTAGTAGAGTTTTTTGGGGGTTTGATTTGTCTATATGGGTCAACTGGTTTTGGTCGAGGCATGTGGATTATTGTGAGACTTAGAATTGGTCTTTAGTATAAACATGGAATTTTGTGAATGAAAGTAATCTCTCTTTTATGATCAATTGTAAGACTCTAGGTAAGTGATGTGTTAAATTTTGGGTTGCATTATATTCGTTGTTTTAATGATATGAACTAGGTTTTTTATAGCCATAAACATAGGCATTTATATGATTGACCTAAAAACTACTGTTTATAGGTGTAAATGTAGAACATAACCCTAATTGGTTTGAGTGAATTTGAGGTTTTGTACTATTTTTTATTACAACCATTATCTGACTTAGACATGGCACGTTGCAGGTATAAAATATACACATACATATTGATATTTTCATTATTATTATTGGGGTTACTATTATTTTCTTATCCCATTTTAGTAAGGTCATGACTATGCATTATGTAATTGGGTTTTAGTTTGTAAACTCACTATGTGTATATGAAACCCTAGCTAGGTCATTTGGGTTTTGATTAATGTTGTTTTATTATTATCAAACCCTATTGTGCATTGTGAAAACATAGCCATGTTGGGGGAGATAACATTTTTGAGCCTTCAAGTGTTTTAAAATAATTATTAGGGTTTTAGAAAAATAATATTTTATTATTATTTATCTTGTATGATTATTTTGGATGTAATTTTATTTCATGATTTAGTCATTATGAGTTGACCTAGATTTAGTAATCTTATCAAGATTATTTATAGGATTCTAATCATGATGTATGGTTTTATTTCAGTCATTATAATTTGATTTATGTTGGGAAGTTTTTATCAATTGACTATTTTTATCATTTCGATTTTATTTATATCATTACATTTGTTTAATAATGATTGAATATTCTTCCATTTTTGGTAAAGCATATTTTGGTCAAACTTTGACCCTTATCTTTATGTTGGGTGTTAAGTTATAATTTTTTATTGGATGAAGATATTGTTTTATTCTTGAGAGTTTTTATTTTAACTCAGTAATATATATTCAAATGATATCTAAGGATGAATAAAATATAATTTTATAGTGTGGATTTACATGTCATATTATATTCATCAAATAACATATGGCTCATAAATAAAAAAACTTAGAGGAATGAGTGGTAGTCATAATCATGTTCCAAATTAATAGATATTAGGGAGATGAAATAGAAATGTGTGGTACAATTATTTATATTGCTCGATTGTTTGTTGTGTCAAGCTTAGAGTGTTTTGATCATCTTTTCTCCACCATTTTTCTACTATCCTAATCTGTATCCAACTAATGGTTGGGGTGCTTTAAGACCACTTATGGTTGGGATCATTAAGATTGGAGAGGTAGGTTTGGATTTTTTGGATTTCATGTGAAAGGTTGTTGATATACTTCATCTTCATTATTGAGTTTTGACATTTTATTTTAATAAAGTTGTATTATTTATGTAATTAACTTAATTAATTATATTGGTGATATAATGTAACTTTTTTAATTAAAGTTAGAGGGATGGATTTTTATGAACTAGGGTACCCAAACCCTAGGATAAGTACAATAAAAAAAATAACTAAAGGTATTGTAAATACCATAGGAAATATAAAAGAAAAATAAGGTTAGAGATAGCCAAAACATAGCCTAGATAGATGAAAACAACACAACTACAACAAAAGAAGAAACAAGATCCTAATCCATGTCGATATTTATTGAGACATCCTCCCAACAATTTTTCATCATTTTGAGATTAGAATTAATTTGTAAAACCAAATTTTCTTTGTCTAGATCTTTCTAGTAACCACTACATTGAACCTATTTTCCTTTTCCTTTACTACTAGTCTTTATGTTAAATAACTCTCCTATGCGATCTATAAGGTTTTCAACATTTTGAATCCACTCATTCATGGCATATTTTATGAAATTCACTAGGAATCTAGTTTTTTTTTGAGTTTCTCATTCTCATTTAATACATATCAACTCTAAATTAGAGACTATATATGTTGGTTATCCTCCTTGTTAGAATTTGTTTGATTCAATATATCATTATCTTGATGTAAGAACTTAAAATTGATTTTGAGGTCTATTAGGTTCCTCATGAACCAATGCATGATGGACTTTTAGAGTTCCAATTATTCTACTATCTTGTCAACATTTTGCTTACCTTTCAAAGAAGTAACTAGAATTTTAAAATTTTCATTTAACTCTTGATGTTGCTTATCAGAAGATGTTTTATCTTTATCCTTATATTCATCTCTAGTCTTCCTTTTTATATATTTAAGATGCTTTGGATAAGAACTTTTACAAGTTTCACCCCGGTCCTCTTATTGATTAACCTCCTCTAGCCCAACCCTATCTTCTTCAACTAAGATAGAGTCTCCCATAGTCTAACCTATTTTACCCTTCTTGTCTAGAGTATTAACGAGCACATTGGTAACCTTGGATACACTCGTCAAAATGATTTTTCATATTATCTTGAATCTTAGTGGATGTGACCTTTGAACCTTTAAGAACTTTAAAATTTGGATCTTAGAAGCTTTAACCTTAGTATTCTTGTGAACACTACTAGGGCACTTGATCTAAACCTTACTAATATTCCTAATGTCAACATGTTTATCCCCAATAATTTTCATTTGATGTTGGGAAATTTTTGGATTGAACTGATTAATGCCCTTGAAGTACTTATGGATTGAGAAAATAACTCCTTCATTCTTAGGAATAGGGTAATTTTCATTTTTGTATTTCAAGATGGAGCTTTCTAAAAAGTAAAGAATGTATAAGGGGAGGCTCAAAGGGACACCATATCTAAAATAATTTATAAAACTTAATAGGGACCACCTAAAAACATTATATCTACCTTTTGTCATGATTTATTACATCAAATTAAAATAAAATTCTCAAAATGGCCTAGGAAGAGATTTGTAATCAAATCCATTATAGAAAGTCACCAAGGTTTCTTCTTCCTATATAAATATCTCCTCTCTTTTATAATCTCTACCATATTTGAAATTTTTGGTTTCCTCTATTTCTAAGTCTGTAATGTGAGTCATCAGTGCCCCCATGTTTTACAACGTGACATAATTAATGTTAAGGGTTCTATCTTCCCAAGTGTTAGTAAAGAGATACAAAATGTTTCTGTTATGCCCTTCAATTTTTTCCATGAATCTTAGTAAAACCTCTAACTTGCAAGGCGTCCCAAATTAACTCATTCTTATTGACTCTTTTAGGCAATTTAGGTTCAATCATGTTTAGTAACCCCATTGTGATTAGAGAACCTATAAAATAGGGAATAATAAGACTTTCCCAAATCAAATAAGATGAATAACTAATAAACCCTAGTGTAGTCTCTTTGTTTCTTTTTTTATTAGATATTAAAAAATTTAAGGAAATTAGTTGAATATTAAAACTTCTCAAAGAGACCAAAAAAGGATAAAGTTAAATATAAATGACTAGGACTATATGCATGTCTGAAGTCCCAATAACTCATTTGACTAGACTTATGGAAGTCCCCTATTTCCTTTATTATTTTTCTCATTAGTCAAACCTACACCCTTTATCCTTTGGAATATGTCCCCAAGAATATATTTAGAGTCCATCTAAGTAGACTAACCTAATGAGGCTAAACCCCTATTTGTGAACCAATTGACTATCATGTTTCCTTCATGATAAATGTTTTGGATTAAAACCTTTTTACCTAGAGTCTAGAATAGAGATTGCTTCCTTAATGAATAGCTTAATAGTCTAGATAGTAATAATTTTCCTAGATAAACAAGTGAAAATATTAAGATAATCTCCCTCTATTATGATCAATTACACTCCTAGTTATTACACCAATTTAATTCCCCATAGAGTAGTAGAGACTTCAGCCAAATTATTTAAATTAACACCCATATCACCATCATAAGTTGCCATGGAATTTCTCTGATGATCTCTTAGAATACCACCACCTCTAGATGTGCTTGGGTTACCTTTGGAAGCTCCATAAAATTTGTGCTTTAACCAGCCTAAAGGCGGGGGGTTCCATTTAATTATTTTTCTAATCTCATATTTAGAATTAGTCTTACCAAGTATAGAAGTATCAATTTACCAGTTAAGGGTTGGAATTTGATCAAATATGTGTAAAATTTTACCTTTATTATTAGGATATATATTGTATTTATCTATGATGGTGTCAAAGATGATTTTGGATAACACTGTGTTGATACATTTATTTACTCTAAAAATCTTATAATTAAGCTCTCCCTAAATACCCCAAATGATATGAGGCAAAGAGAGATTACATATTTTCTTTAAAATAACATTATGAAAGGATCACTCAAATGACTACCATAGTTCCAAAAAATAACTTGCATGAACCCAAATAACACTAAATATGAGAAGAATGCATCTCCAAATTTATTGAGAATAAGGGCAATCCACAAGTATGTGGAAGATAAATTCATTATCATTTTCACAAAGGATACATCTATTAGTTAAAATCAAGCCTCTTTTTCTTAAATTTTCCATGGTAAGAATTTTTTTTAATCAAACATTTGTCCCATAATAACTCTCAGTTAAAGATGAATCCAATATTTTGCTCCAATAGGGAGTAACCTAGTTTAACTTGGTAATGACCATTAAATGAATCCTTTCAAACAAGGTGGTCATCTCTATTATGAAGAGGTAAATTAAAATTTCTTATAAAATTGTTCAAGATAGATAGAATAAATATATCTTCTTAATTAATGTTATCTAAACTCAAATTTCTCCATATTTTCACACCTTCAACCACCTACCAATATTCATAGACCATGTATCCATACTTATTTTGAATATCCTCTTATAATTGATGCCAAGTATCACTTTGACTAAAAGGATGATCTAAGACCCAATAATATTTCTAAAAATTACCACTTTTTACCATTACCAATCTAAAATTTAGAACCTATGAAAATTATGTCTTTATTCTAAATCCAAATATTATAGAAGCGTGAGTCCCTAACAAATTGGTCTTGTATGAAAATTCACATTAGATCATAGAAATTTAAATATTTTAAAAATATAATTTTATCCTAGGTGGTATTTTTATTATCAAAACTCCAAATAAAATTTTAAATAAGTTATTCATCAGCTCAAAGTTCCTTAGACCAAGACCGCCATACTTTTTAGGAGCAAAAATTTTGTTTTAAGTGACAAGATGGAATCTATTACTCTCTTTAGCTCTATCCCAAATGAAATTCTACTTAATATTTATTATATTATCTTTGATGCTCGTATTAAGACTTAAAAGAGAAAGGAGATACATAGAAGGCTTTTGAAGGCACTCTTAAGTAACAAAAGTTTGCCTTCTTGTGATAAAATATTACCTTTCTAGCTTGAAAATTTCTTTTGGAATATCTATATTAATGGATTTCATGCTAATATTTAGAGATGATTACTAAAAAGAGGCATGCCAAGGTAGGAGGAGGGTAAAAATTTGATTTGGTAGCCTAACAAATGAGTAATTCTAGCTTGTCTAGAAATAGTAGTATTAAAAAAATAAACAAAGCTTTTATCAAAGTGAGATTTATGATTTTAAGCTTGTTCATACATATCCAAACAAATTTATTTCTCTATATTATTGAATAGAAGCCTTAGCTACAAGAATGGTGTCATCCATGAATTATTGATGGGATATAGGTTCAATGAAGTGATATGGTCTAAAACCTTTTAGGTCTGATAAATCTACCACTTTAGATATGAATATACTAAGAGAATTGACCATGATGATGAATAAAAAAATGGGATATGGGGTCACCTTATCTCACCCTTTGGAAATTTTGAAAAAACATTGGGCAATGCCATTTACAAGAGTAAAAAACATATAAATAAAAATGCAAGATCTGATATTTTTTGAAATTTATTTTGAAAGCCAAATTGAGACAAAACTCTATCTAAAATACTCTAATATAATATATCACATGACTTAACCATGTACAACATTAGAATCATTTCAACACTATTACTTTTATCCATAAAGTGGATAAATTCATAAACAACAATAACACCATCTTGAATTTGTCTACCAGGAAGAAAACTACATTGTTAGGACTGAATAGTATTTTCTACGATTGGCTTCAAACTAAAATATATCATATTTTCGATGATTTTATAAATGGAGTTACATAAGTTGATAGAACGAAAATATGAAAAATTCACTACCCCTTCCTTCTTAGGGATTAACACTATAAAAGTGTGATTAAATTCTTTTAACAATTGTGCTGAAGAAAAGAATTCATTAATAGCTACAACCACATCATACCCTATGATGTCCCAAATTTTTTGGTAAAAAACAATTGGGAGTCCATCCAAGATAGGGTGTTTATCTAAATTCATTTTGGAAATAATAAATTTGAGATATTCATTAGAAGTGTCAGTTGTAAGAGCTATATTGTCCTCTTGATTCACAAATTTGGGGATCACATATAGAAATATTTTTCTTTAAATAAATTTGTGAACAAGTTTTTAAATAACTCAACACTCTCTTGATTAATGTTATTAGGATCAAATGTGATATATCCTTCACTGTCAGTGATTTCCTTGATGGTATTATGCTTTTGTGCTTCAAAGTTTACATGAAAAAAGTGTGTATTTCTATCACCTTCCTTGAGCCACTTATTTTTGAATTTTTATCTCTAAAGGATTTATTCCCTTGGATAAATAGTATGATATTCACATAATAACAATCTTTCATTTTTTTAATTTTCAATATCATACCCATTATTATCAATCTCTTCTTCAATCTTTGAGATTTTATATTTTAAAACTTTATTTTATAGAAAAACATTGTCAAAAACTTGCTTATTTCACTATTTTACTTTTATTTTCACATTTTTCAATCAATTTAAACATATATAAACCATTGCAAATAGGGGACCTTCATTCTAGAATCTAATCATGAATGTCTGGGTGAGATAACCACATGTGTTCCATCATAAATGGATATCTATTTTCCATTGTAGCATAAGCTACAATAGTAAACTCAAGGGGGTCATGATCTGATCTAACCCAAGGGAGGGATTTTAAATTCAAATCATTTATCATTAACCAATCCAAATAAATAAAAATTCTATCCAACTTACATTGAATAATATTATCACACAATCTCCTATTACTCCATGTGAATTTAAAGCCTCTTAACTCTACATATATAAATATTTTATTAAAAATGAGGGAAGAGAAAACCTCCAAGCTATCTAAAAATAATAGATTCCCTTATTTTTAATCCCTTAGATGAAAGGGAGAGTTAAAATCTCCATCGATGATGCAAGGTAAATCCTTGTAAGTATTCCTAAAAATTCTAATATCTTCCCAGAGTTTTTTGAGTAGATGTAGAATTTGGTGCATAGATGTTAGAAAAGATTGATTGATTACTATCTAACACATCTATGAAGAGAATTGCCACATGATTCTAATATTTAAAGATAGTATCACCCACAAAGAATTTAGTATCCCAAAAGGTAATGAAACCTCCAAATCTCTTGAAGAACTAATACAGATAACTCTAGTTGATTTCAATAAGCATTATTAAGAATCATAAAACAAAACTCCACTAACTTGGATTCTTGAATATCTAAGATAATATGTTTGTGAGTCCTTCTAAAATTCCTAAAAACCTTTTGCTTTGAGGAACTATGCATTCTTATGATGTGAAAAAAGAAACATAATTAACTAAATGGTGAAGAATTATCTCCCTTGAATGGAAGGGTTTTTTGAAGCCCATATACAATATCTACCTTTGTATGTTTTTTGAATTCTTTTTTCTTGTAGATTTTCCAACTTTAGGGGGTGTCTTATATGTAGGGCCTTTACTTCCACTCCTAGTGATAACTGAAGAAGTGAACTTTGATTTGGTGTCATTATTAGGCATGGTTGGAATCCATTGAGAGTCTTTTATTTCCTCTTGAGAAATTTTAAGAGAATAATAAATTGGGTGATTAAGCATATTAGTTATATCTAAAATTTTTGAACTAATCTTATTACTGACATGAAGCTACATATCTTCTATCTTCACTAGGGCATCAAATTAATTAGAAGACTTAGGAATGACTAGCTCTTGATTATCTAACTCCTTATTATTAATGTAGAAAATAATAGTGTCATATTTCTTGCCTAAAAGACACTGATTATCTTGGTTGGGTATTGATTTAGACTTGCATGGTTCTCAACTATTTAAAGGGAACCTATTTTCCTATACTACTTTATCAAAAAAACAACATTTATTAAAAAAAAACTCTTAAATAACATGCCATGATATAAAAATGTTTTATTTTTCATAATATGTTCGTACTTATTATGTCATGTATTTATGTTTGTTTTAAATCAAATAATTTTTTTATTCCAATGATTTAAATGCAAACACTTTATTCTTTACAATTTGGTATGAAAAACATTTTCCAAATGATCATTTATATTTTCAAATTTAAATGCAAAAATATTTCATTCATAATCTTTATTTTTGGATTTTCTTTTTCCATGGAATAAATCTCTTATTTTCACATTATTAAAAATTTAACATTTGGAAAAGTTTTAGTATGCTTTATTTGTTTTATCCATTCAAACATTTAAGCCAATCAAAATTTATCATTTTCTTTCCATGTGGTGAACCTAAATCTTTTTTTGGCATTAAATTTAGGATAATATGTAATCTTAGTTTTTTTTATAAAACTTAAAAATCTCATTGCTTTTGCCTTTTATTTTATGTTAGAATTTCGTTTGATATTTAATGGAATAGCATGTTATTGTTTTTTTCCTTTACATGGAATTATTATAATTTTTTTTTAATTATTTTGGCAAGAGGTTTAATTTGTAATTTTTATAAATAAATAAAAAATGAAAATATTTGATCTTCATGCCTTAAGAAATTAAATCTTTTTTTGTTTAAAGGATTAATTTTTTTAGGCTTTAAATCTATTTTATATTATTTTTAAATAACTTTATTTTTTTGGTGTGGACTTACATTTACAAGTTAGTTAATAATTTTATGTAAAGTTCATTCTAAATCTTTATTAGGTTTTTTTAGGAATTATAAGATAGTTATAGCACATTATTATCTTAAACAATATTAAAAATAGCTTTCAAACTTACAATTTTTTTAGCAGTTAAAAAAGCTTTGCATCAACTTAAATTAAAGAGTGATGAAATTA
This sequence comes from Torreya grandis, assembly GCA_037957365.1. Taxonomy (NCBI): domain Eukaryota; kingdom Viridiplantae; phylum Streptophyta; class Pinopsida; order Cupressales; family Taxaceae; genus Torreya; species Torreya grandis. The sequence goes on from JARHVA010007434.1 coordinate 88,822, forward strand.
TTACTCTTAAGACAAAAATTACAACTAAAAATGCTACATTTTTTGCTTTTCATAATTCCTTTAATGCTCATGTAGAGAAAATAAAATAGTCTATTGACACTCTTAATATTAAATTTACATCTTTAACTAATGATAATATATATCATGATGATGAATCTAATTATGTTTTTAAAAACAATCAAACTCCTTTGCACATTTATACCAACCTCAGTTTAAAAATCATGAACTATATGGGTTATGAGGGTGGTGGGATTGGTGAATGTGAAATAGGCATTATTGAACCTCTTTTGCCTAAATCTAATGAAAAATCTAAAGTTCTTGGCTATAATGCTTCTAATAAAAATTTGTCATCTTATTGTCATCCACATAAAAGGATTTATAATTAAAATTATCTTAATTATAATTCTTTTGATGCTCAAACTTTGGATAAAAATAATAAACCTTGTACACATTGTGGTAAACACAAACATTGTATTTCTAAATGTTGGAAATTGAACCCATACAAATATTGTGATAAATCTATGCACGACACTTTGAATTATTGGAAAATGACTAAAGATCCTACCTCTAAGAATAAAAATATTTGAATTCATAAATAAAATAAATCTTTTAGATAATTTGATATGTCTTGTTGTGAAAATTCTTCTAATACTTTCTGTAAAAGTATTTTTTGCAAGTGACACATCTTATTTGTATCCATTTTGATTAAAATCAATCTTTTATGCATTCCTTGATTTTTGTTGCAAATTATATATGTTTTATCTAGATATTTTTTGACTAACGTATTTTCATGCAGGTATATGCACTTTATGATGGAATTTGTATTTTATCAAAAAAAATTAGTTGTACATCTACTTTTATTACATTCTATATGTAGATTGTATTTTGGTAACTTGGTTACTTAACTTGAAATATCGGTGTTAGATTTCCTTTTTTTAGGTTTTTGGATCATTACATATTTTAATTGGTATGTATTCCATGGTGGATCAATCACATTATCCAAAGAATATTTTTGGATATTCTTGGTGATCACACTTTCTTCTTTATGACTTTTCGCAACACCTTATTTTCTTTCTTCTCTCAATATTTTTTCTTAAAGGAAGTTTATATTAAGGGAGATTATTATATAATTTCAAGTCCTTTATTTATTTCTAAAAGGTTCTCTCCATGTTTTTAACACCAAATTAAGTTTAAGTAGAACTGTTGGAGAATCAATCTTATTTGGGTCCTTCCTATAGGTTTATAGGATTTTCCTAAGTCTTAGTTATGTGTGTGTTTATTGTATTTATAAATGCACTTTTTTCTTACCTTTATGAGGTGTCACTCACCTCTCTAATCCACTTGTTAGATATAGAGTTACTTGAATGTAAGTCTCCCTTCTCCACATGACACACACTTCCATCTACTCTCTAAGAGAATAGCCCACAAGTGGCACAAAATTAGGAGTCTTGTAAGGTAATCATGAGATTCTTTGTAATTCCCATTCCCTTCTTCTAGCTCTATAAAAGATCCATTCCTCTCCTCATTTCCTCACTAGAAACATAAATCTCTATCTCTCTTCTTCTCTTGTGTTCTTGATTCAATATTGTAGTTGTAGATATTTTGGTAAAAATCCTTCTAATAAGATCATTTAGGTTTTTATCCAATATATTTAATATTATTTAGGTCATTCTTGAGTTTTTAAGCTTATCTTAAGTCTTAGTTATGTGTGTATTTATTATATTTGTAAATGCATTTTATTCCTATCTTTATGAGGTGTCACTCATCTCCCTAATCCACTTATTAGATTTATAGTTGTTTGCATGTAACTTTACTTTCCCCTTATAACACACACTCTCCTTTACTCTCTAAGAGAATAGGCCACAAGTGGCACATACATAAAGGGATTATAAAGTAATAATGGTATTATTTGTAACTCCCATTCTCTTCCGATAGCTCTATAAAATATCCCTTCCTCTCCTCTTTCCCACACTAGAAACTTGAAGCTCTCTCTTTCTCTCTTGTGATCTTGATTCAATCTTGTACTTGTGAAGTTTTTGGTAGCAGGCCTTATAATAAGATCATGTAGATTTTTCTTTGATACATTCAATTTTTGACTTTAAAATATTTATATCATTTTTGGTTTAATCCATGAGAAGTAATATTGTTTCTTTATTTCATTAAATTGTTCACTCTTTAAAAGTCATTGTTAAATGTTATTGACATTAATCCTTTCATGGTATCAGAGCCATAGATTTATTTCATTGATTTTTTAGTATTTATGTAGGTATTTGGTAGAATTTTTTTTTTAAAGATTAAAATATTTGTTTATCATTTAAGCATCATTTCCTCTCTAGTTTGGATATCACAATATTTTTTTAGAACTTATATTAAGCTTAAGAAAAAAACTCACTTCTAGTATATTTAATTTATGTGCTTGTTTTAGCATTCTAGTTTACTAGTTTTGGTTTTTTTAATATTTAGATTATTGATTAATAATAATAAAATATAATATCAAAAAAAAATCTAAGGTTTATATTTATATCTTCTCTTTTCTATCTATGTCTCTTCTTCCCAGGGTTTGCGCTTCTCTTTTTTATCTTCCTGGACTAGCAATTATTTCTAAGCTAATATTCAATATTAGATGGACATAAACTATTTTTTAAGAGTGAAATATTGTTGAGCCTTATAATTGTGATGTGATGCAGTGCCTTTCAAAAAATCACTGGGGTTTTTTTTTTACTATACCTTCCTCTTTCTTTGTTGCCTTTTTTTTTGGTAACTTGGTAGTGGGTTGTGCAACTCGTGATAGTCTCTTCACTTTCTCTACCTTCTACGTTTTTGGTTGTTATGTGTTTTTTTGAAACCTTTAAAGAAAGGAACTTTCATAGGCTCTGCCTATTTTTCATTTCCTATTTTTTCATCCAAAATCCTATAATTTTATTCACCTTTTTTTAAAATTCTATTTGCCTATTTTTATTTTAACTTAGTGTAATCCTATTTCCTTACATCTTACTACATATTTTTGATTAAAAGTCACCATTTTAATTTCATAACATCTTTTTATAGTTTTTTAATCATATTTAATTCTATTGTTTTCAGTTTAGTGGCACTTTTTAATTCATCTTACTTATGATTAGTCTATAATGCTACTATTCTTTTATTCCATGTTGGAATTTTAATAAAATTATAAACATGTAATTCTAATAATTATTGTAACAACATGTTTTATATCTTAATATTTTTTAATTCAAATAACCTTGAAAATGAACTCACATTCTTGATTCTTACTGTATATTTATACTTATTCTATTTGATAAATTCTCATCTTTTGGTGCATCATAAATGATGTTTCGTTAATTGGTAGGGCATTGAATTTCATTTACTTATGTGGAATGTTTATTTGGAATGAATTAAAATTATTTCAGGGATATTTAAAACCGTTTAGTTTGATCTCACACTCAAATAAAAGTTTTTTGTCTTATGCATTTTATTCAATCAATAAACAATACACATGCCAGTTTTTTTTTAAATAACAAAATTTTGAAATGACATGATTGGTCTTTCTTAAAAGAGTTGATTCATAAAAAATCAAGTCTTCTTAAATTAATATTTATTCCCATGTGGAAAGTTTTCTTTTAAAAAAGAGTTAATTTTATTTTATTTTATTAAATATTTTAAAATAAAACAAAAAGGGTTTTGGATGTTTTTATCTATTCTTTACATATGGGTCATATATTTTTTAAATCTATTGTTATGATTTGAATCTATTTATATCATAAATATTTTTACATATTTTTTTAATTTTATGATTTAAAGCTCATCTCATGTAAGCATATTATGTTGGTTTTTTAGTGTGGACTTATATTTACAAATTACTTGATCTAACACCTCAGAAAAATAATTTTTTACAAACATATTATCTTTTAAAAGTATTATTGTTTTTTCAAGCTTAGATATTATGTCTATGACATTTAAACATTCTATTTTTTTAGAATTTAAACATGGTTCACATAAAATTAATTTGAATGAAATTATTGCACTTAAACATGAAATTCACTATCAAAATGCTATAATTTATAACTTGTATAGTTTAATTATTGTACTTAAAACTACTTTTAAAAAACTAATGACAACTATGCAATCATCTATTGATATTTTAACTAATAAATTTTCATCTTTTTCTAATGATAATAAATATAATGATGATGTATCTTTTTGTGTTTATAAATAAACTCAACCTCATATGCACACTCCTTCTACCAACCCTGGTTTAAAAGTCATGCAATCTATTGGTTATATAGGTGGTGCTATTGGTAAGTGTGAAATATGTATTCTTGAACCTCTTTTACCTAAATCTAATGCAAAATATAAAGTTCTTAGATAAAATTATTCAAATGCATCTAATGAAAATTTGACATTGTATTGTCTTCCACATTGACAAACATATCATGCAACTTATTTCAATTATACTACTTCTAAATCTCATGATTTGGTTAAAAATAATAAACCTTGTACATATTATAGAAAATACAAGCATCATATATCTAAATGTTGTAAATTGCACCCATGCAAATATTGCGGTAAATCCACACATGACACTTTATACTATTGGAAAATGGATAAATATCCTACCTCTAATGGTAAAACTATTTGGATTCTTAAAGAAAATAAATCTTCTAAAGAATTTGATATGTCTTCTTGGGATAATTATTTTAATGTTTCATGTAGAATATATTTTTCAAGTGATACACCTTCTTTGTCTCCATTTTGATTGAAATAAAACTGTTATGTATTCCTTGATTTTTTTTCAAAGGATATATGATTTATTTAGAGATTTTGTGACTAACATATTTTTGTGTAGGTTTACACACTTTATGATGGAAGTTGTCTTTGCTTTAATTTCCCTAGTTGTAGATCTACTTTTATTACATTATGTATGTAGATTGTATTTCTGGCATAATGGTAAATTAAATTGAAATATTGGTCTTATCTTACTTATTTTGTAGGTTTGTGGATCATCACTCCTTTTGGTTGTTATTTATTCCATGGTAAATTGACCACCTTGTCTAAGGAAGATTTTTAGAGATTCTTAATGATCACACTTTATTCCTTGAGACTTATGGTGAGACTTTCTCTTATTTCTTGTCTAATCTATTGCAATTACTCTTGAAGGAAGTTTATATTAAGGGGGATTATTATGTAATTTCAAATTTTTTTAAAAGGTTATCTCCACTTTTATAAGCCCAAATTAAGCTTAAAGTGGAGCGTTGAAAATTTAACCTTATTTAGGTCTTGTCTAAAATTATAAGTTTATTACAAGTCTTATTTATGTATGAATTTATTATATTTGTAAATGTATTTTATTCCTACCTTTATGATGTGTAACTCACCTCCCTAATCCACTTTTTATATTTATATTTACTTTCATGTAACTCTTCTTTCCTTACATGGCACAAACTTCCCTCCACTCTCTATGAGAATATGTCATAAGTGGCACACACATAGGGGGCTTGTAAATTAATAATGAGATTATTTATAAATCCCATTATATTACTATATCTCTATAAAATACCCCTTACTCTCTTCTTTTCCACACTATAAACTTTAATATTTCTCTCTTCTTCTCTTGTGCTCTTGATTCAATCTTTTACTTGTGTAGATTTTGGTAGCAAGCCTTATAATCAGATTACATAGGTTTTTCTCTGACATGTTGAATTTTTTAATTTTAAATATTTGTCCCATTTATGATTTTATCCATTAGAGATAATATTATTTCTTTATTTTATTTAATTATGCACTCTTTAAAAGTTATTAAATTTTATTGGCATAAATCCTTTCAGTCCTTTAACAGAGGATTGACTGAAATGTTATCTTCCCTATTCTCTAAGGATACCAACTCCTTGTTACAAATATTTGATATCGCTAGTTTATTTGGTTGATATATTTATAAAAATGAATCCCCCTCCATTTTATTTTCTAGCAAGGCTTGTTGTGCATTGATTTGGATGAAAAGGTACACACTTTTGAAGAGTGACTTAATTTATGGCACTTATTACACAAGAGAGAATATTTTTCAAATTTTATGTTTTGATTTTTGATACCAAAGGGGATGTGAAGGTATATTAAATAATTTAAATCTTGATTAACAATGGTGTTGATACATAATCTATCCTGAACTAGTCTAGATCTAGCTTTGGTGGCTAAATCAAAGGCTATAAAGTATCCAAACGTCTTGGAAATGGTAATAAAGAGATATTCATCCTAGTATTTGATGGAGAGTATATGGATATGCACCCAAATTGGCATAATATTAATACTATGTATCTCAATATCAAACCCTAGGTGCCAATTTTTTAGAAAAAGACTTGATTTACCAAAAAATCATGATCCTCCTACTAAAATATTCACACAATCTTCAGGATTGTTGAGTCTAACCATGAAAAAAACATTTACCATGGCCAAAATATCCATATGACCTTAGATATTATATTTTTATCTATCCCATGCTATAAAAGTATTTAGATTGGGTCTAGCTCCCAGAAACTTGCCCATCAAAGCCTATTCTGTTGGAAATTTAAAGAATAAATACAAAGAATTTAACACATGCAATAAATAAATTGATGTTGTAGAGAACACAAAAAATAATTTAAACACACAAAATAATAATATCTTCTATTAATTCATTCAAACACACTTACAAATATATATGACCTTTAATTCCCATAATAAGGGATTCTCAAATCCCTAGAAACTCTCAACAACTTACCCATATAATAATAACATATTACAAACTTTCTTTGTAATATATATCTAAAAAATAATATATTACGATATTATTCATATGATTTCACAATAACCAATTACTATTTACATCTTAGTAAGTATCAAAAACACACAATGTAGAAGCTAATTGCTAATATTCCCCCCATAGTTTTTACCTGGTGCAAAAACATTCACACTCTCATCTACAGTATGATAACATTTTGTAGCATGCTCTATTGGGCTCATGACCTTGATATAAAGAGAACATTACCACACAAAATTTCACCACATCATTGGTGTAGCCCCATCACTGGTGACTAATGAGAGGTCATTGAAAGACCTGTAACCTTCATGTATCCTTCAACCTCCAGTATGTCATTTCTCACTTAGCTGGTATATCAATGTAGCTCATTTGCATTATTTTGAAGGGAATAGAGTTTCCCCATAAATTTTGACTTAGGGTATCAAGATTGCCTAAAAATGTGTCCATAAGGTAAATTGTTTTTACATTTTTATTTTTTAGGCTTTTTGACACTAATGACTCACTAAAAAGACTCTGACTCTTTGACAAGAAATGACACATTTTATTTTGATAGTGACACATATGTTACTGATTCAAAAAAAATTGTTATGACAAAATACACTTTTGGTTTTGACTCTAATATCAATATTGACAATATCAATTATCTGGTAACTAATGTCATAACATATACAATAAATTTTTAACTTTTAATATCGATGACTCAACTTTAGATCTAAACTAACAAGACTTAAAAAAACTTTAAAAAATGGTATTGACCACACTAATACTTATTAGAAATTTCAAATGTTCAACTCAACTATATAAGACCAAAAGAATAAATACTCAATCTAGAATAAAAATAAAAAAACTTAAAAAATTGGTATTGAACACATTAATACTTATTAGAAATTTCAAATGTTCAACTCAACTATATAAGACCAAAAGAATAAATACTCAATCTAGAATAAAAATAAAACACTAAACTAAATGATAATTATATAGAAATATGGAGTCAATATTTGAACTTAATAAACTCACAAGACTTTTCAATATAGATTCAACCAAGATTGGTGAAACATTAATTCAACCTCAAACATGTAAACCTACATGATGGGTTAGTGTTTGAATATGAGCTTGGTCAATCATTAAACATGACACTTTTGGTGATGTCAAGAGAAAAACTTGGACTACATATTAGGCATAAAACCTGGTAGATGGGTGAAGTTGGAGTTAGAAACATGTCTAATTTGAATAACACATTGAAGAGATCATGATGAACTATATTTGGTCATATCGGTGCATGAAATAGATGCTTAAAAATGCTTTAAATATGATACTTCTTCAACTTTCAATATGGAAACATAGGTTTTGATTATCTCTTTAAACATTTCTCAAATACCATCATAGATGTTTCTCCATAACCTAAATTTCACACTATATTGATGGGATCTGATGCAATTAGAATATAAAATTTATGTTGTTTCGATCCTGAAGCAAAGTTGTCAAAATAATCTATGTGCATTTGTAATGACAAGAGATTGTAAATCCTAATCATTATTTCTTCACTACTAATTGATATTTTTTAGCATAATCATTTATGATATATATATAATGGTGGTGTTAGTATACGGATATGGACAATGAACGAATAAATATTAGGCTCACATTCAAACTACAAATGTCTTGGAGCGATCTGATATAGATAGCGGCATCTCCCAAGGAATATTTTTAAATAAATGTAATTTCAATATTTTCCAAATAGATTTTTTAATGCAGCATTCTTGAACCAATTTGAGATTGAAAACTCCAAGCAGGTTAGTCATCACCCAAATCAAATACAAGATATAAGCTGAGTGTAACTTATATTCAATATCTAATTTTTATTTATTCCTCTACAATGAATGTTGATGCACTCCAGAGATTAAATAAAGATACGTGCCTTGAGAGTTAAAAATTGTAGTAAGGATGATTTAAAAATGGCTATTATGCATGCTTACCCCATACTCTCATGGATATCCCTGATCTTAACCACTTTGATTCCACTTTTACTTTGATGTTTTAGAGAGCATAAGAAATAATTTAAACACACAAAATAATAATCTATTCTATTAATTCATTCAAACATACTTATAAATATATAGGACCTTCAATTCCTATAATAAGGGATTTCTATATCCCTATAAACTCTCAATACATATTTTTACAACAATAATATATTACAAACTCTCTTTGTAATATATATCTAACAAATAATATTTACCATATTATCCATATGGATAGACACTAACCAATTACTATTTACATCTTTGTAAATATTAAAACCACACAATGTAAAAGTTAATTCTTAACATATTAGAGTCTAGATGAGGCTTGGCTTATGAGAGAGGGTGTGACTTTAGTATGGATGTTTTTTCCATCTTTGATAGTCTTGAGAAGTTCAACAAGAAAATTTTCCTTATTATCCATCGAACCAAGTAATTTTGAACTCCAAGGCATCTTATTTGGTGCCTTTCTAGGGATCTCCTTGTTGGATCTACTAGGGTCTCCTAGAAATATTACATCTATCTATCTTTGGTTCCATGGAGGGGAATCAAATATGATCTCTCACTTGATTTTGATCTCCCCATCACCATTTCCTTTCTCCCATTCACATTCCACATTTGATATTTTTTTCCCTCACCACCATCCTCATGTTGTTCGCTTTCCATCCTTAGTTCTCAAGTTTTATTTCAATGGTAAAAATCATTGTGATATAGTTTAAGTTAATGTTATTTTTAACTTCTTTATTCCAATAAACATTAAAGTTTAACTATGATTATAGTTAGACATTGATATTTATATTATGATATTATTCTTTGTATTATCAATTGCATATGAATTTTTTACAAGTTTATTGAGGCCTTAAATATTATGAACCTTAAATAGATGAATTTAATTTATACTTATTTCTAGTCTCTTACTATAATAATAAGTAGATTTATAATGAAACTTCTAAATATAAATGCTTAAACCTAGAAGGCTAATGCCTTATAATTACAAATTTGCACTAGTTATCTAGTTGTCTTATTATATGAATATGTATTCATATCTTTGTTTACACTTTCTTATCATTGATATCATGACATTGAACTAAATGGATATTCAAGGTTATAAATAGTTATTTTCAAACATAATTTTTAAGAGTTACTTTTGATATTACATGAGCCTTTTGATGCTAATGAGCATAAGAGGATTGAAAAGTAATATTTGTATGAATAAGATTACATCTTAAGTGAAAATTATAAAGTCAAGTTTACCTTGATTAATTCATATGGGATTATCATTATTCTTGTTTAAATTGAGTAATACTATTAATCAAGCAAGATAATTTGTGTTAATAACTATAACAAATTATTATGATGTGACTTGTAATCTTAAGTCTATAAAAAAAATTCAGTTGCCTTAATATATTCAACTCTCCATTGAAAACATGGAATAATTAATGAGAGTTTGTTTGAAACTTCTAAGGAAGATATTAAGTCAATAACCATATGTTGATTAATAAGATGAAATCATTTGTTATTAATATATGGTGTCTTAAAGAGATTATAACCATCATAAGACTACATGAAGGTTGTAATTATTGTTAGAATATATGATAAGAGTAAAACTAAAAGAATTGCATAGAAATTTAAGTTATATAAATCTTGTAAATATTATTAGAAGACAATCATTTCAATTGGAAACTAATAAATCATTGTTGAAGTGCAATGGACTATTTTTAGATAGATCCTTATAATATCTTAGAATTAAGATATAAATAAGGTTATGTAAATATTATGCATGTGATGAAAGTAACCTAGAAAATAAGTTAAGTCCTTAAATGATTTAACAATAATAAATATTCCAATTAAAGGGATATTATGTTAGAGGATCAAATGCTTTGTATTTGGAATTGATCATTAGAGAATTACCAATTTAAACTATATCATTGTATTGAAAACAAAATTTCTAATGTAAAGTTTTAAACAATAATGTTATGAATATTCCAAGGTCATGAACATAAGATGAAAAGGTATAATTATCTTAATAATTAATTTAAAAGTAAACCTAGTATAAGTGCACTTAATTATTGTAACTATTAAATATTATTTATTCCCTTTAACTCATACAACACTCTAATGATAATGATTGGAAATGAAAGGATAACCTTGAGCCAATGTTCTAAATAAGTAAGATCCTTAGGCATGCATGATTTAACATGTGCTTTTAACCATTCCTTGTAGATTTTTAATATGCTACAAAATGGAACATAATCATGGTTATTGAAACATCTCATGAAGCTTAATCAATACACCATTACCTTAGGCATTTAATTCCTAAATTAATGGTTTGATTATTTGTGAATTTTAAAGGTGATCCAAGGTTTTTCATTGATATTAGAAATAAACCTTTTTCCTTTATCCTTGCTTATTACTTTCATATTGGTAGATATTGATTAAGTAAGCTTAGTATGATGATTATTTTGTTGAATCTATTTTATCGATGCCTCTATTTGATGAACTTTTATTAAAGTACCCAATGAGGTACTAGTTATTCTATAGTCTATGTAGGTATTCAGGTAAGGGTATAACTCAGTGATCGATGCATTAAGAAGGCCATAGTGAATTACGTAAATAGGCATTCATGGATGTTTATACATTGACCCACTGCTAACTAAATACTAAGTGGTTAAAATTATTGATAATGAAGTCATTTATGAGTTATGTACTTGGTCTAGTTCCTGTGTTGGCTATAAAACAATCATAGAAATCATTAACTTTTTCCATGCTTAAATCTAGTTGAAAGTTTGTATTAAATTTTTTATCTCAATATCTAAAAAAAATTATGGGTGTTACGATTGATATTTTTCCAAAACCTTAAGGTCATTCTAGGATTTCTATTTGAAATGATCTTTTCTAGAAATCCATGCAATTTATAAACCTCTTTCAAAAATATTTTGGTGAGCATTGGTGCATCATCTATTAAATTACTTGGAATGAAGTGAGATTCCTTCATAAGTTTATCTACAACTACCAAATAATGTCATGAGGGTTTCTAGACATAGGCAATCCTTGGATAAATTCCATACAAATAACTTGTCACTTCCATTATGGTATGGAATGTGGGTACAATAACATATCATGATGCCCATGTTTATACTTAACTTGATGACACTCTAAGATTATAAATATAAATTTTAATTCATCCTTTTTTATTCCATTCCTCAAATATAATAGCCTTAACACTACTAATAACTTAGTTACTCTAGGATGTCTTGAATACGTAGCATTGTGTAATTACTTTAGCATAATATTCATCAAATTTTCTTTGTTAAGCACATATATTCTACCATTGTATCTAATAATCCCATAATGAACTTCATTATATTTTGGATCATACTTCAAGACCTTTATGAACTAATTCTAGTATTCATTCACTAACAAATCCCATTTCTTTAGATTTTAGAAATATATTAGTTTATGATTAAAATATAAATAGGGTATCCATCATGCTTGAAAAATATTCACAAACTTCTCCCAAGTGGTGGTATTGGTATCCATTATGATTATCCCACCAAATTGTTGCTTCACCATCTAATCAGTAAGCTACCAACACAACTTTATTTACCACAAAATAATTCTAAATATTAAAATAATTTTTTATTTTAGTGAATCAATAATTATCTCCATCACCCATACAATACCATAAAACATGGGTGGATTCACTTTATTCATACCATGCATAAGATCTATAATTACTTGATGTCTAACTACTTGTTGACATTCCTCATTCCCCTGATTGTGAGGCCCTTCCTATTCAGTAGGTTGTTCCTCCTATTCATCTTCTACCTCAAGTCCATGAACTTATTTCTATATAGATACTATCATATCTATAGTCTCATTCATGAATATGATCATCTGATCAAGTTTTACATCTTGTTCTACTACTAGCTAATTAGGATTAGCTTTAGGGTTCGTATTTGAAGTTCCCTCACCACTCAATTTACCTTGTGCCATTCTCCTTACTGAAATCATGAGAATATATTAATGTTAGTGAACTCATTATGTCTGAATGTTAATACTTCACTCAAATATCATAATGTTATAACCCCATTGGTTTATATATAAGTTACATAATTTTTTTATAAAAATGGTACACTTATAAAATCATTAAAACTATATGTAAAATCATTGTTCAACTAATAAATGCATCTAAATAAATAATGTAGATATATATCAACCCACTTGTTAATAAAATTATCCATTTTTTTCCCAAATAGTCTATAGTAGATTAAAATATGAATATCTCTCCTAAAATTAATAGTGGAGAAAAATAAGTACAAGAAAACACTAATATAAAACACATTTTAGTTATAAGTAAGCCTAAAACCACTATTGTCATAATATTCATAATTAATTTAAAGTATCATATCCATTATTATGTTTAATATCCTTCAAGAAATAATGTACTACATGTTACATTACAATATAAATTCAAATATATAATCATGTTTGTACAAAAGTTAAAAAGAGCCTCATAAATAGCTAAATGATCCATGAATGTATACATGAGTATGATCCAAATGGTTTTAATAGCTGAACAAAGGGAGATAATCATCCAATTAATTTACCTCAAACTAAACATTTTTGGTATTCCACACACCTCCCCACTAAGAGTGGCCTTACCCTTCACAAAAGGGTATATAATAACAATGATATCAAGAAATCAACTAGAAATCATATATGTATAGTTACTAATACATGAAAAAATCGCATAGACCATGGAAACCAATCCTCTATATAATGTGACACTAGAATACACATACAAACTATAAATTATAGTGGAAATAAAATGTCTTATATATAACATTACTTTGGCCAAAGTTTTCATTATAGAAATTAGATATAAGGATCCAAGAAAAATCCACACATAGAAAACTCTCTCCTACTAAATTATAAATATTAGATGATATAAGGGGATAGGTATATGAGTTTCATACTATCACCCACATATATCTCTCACCAATTATTCATTAAATAATTATAATACCTTTCACATATGGATTCGATTAGAATAAATACATATTAAAACATACACTCGGTCCAATAGTAATGTAAAACACACAATCATAACTCACCAATCATATTATTTTATAGTCTCTCAACCTAAATAGTGATATGTATAGTTTTATCAAAATAAAGTGTATTCAAAACCAGAAATGTATAGGAAGTTAGAGAAAAAATCCAAGTATACTAAGTCCCTTCTCGACATATTCCTCAAACACCATTCACATGTATATCTATTTGATGATAGAAACTCAGTCAAAATTATAATCCATAACATCTCAAAATAGATCCTAAAACATATGAAATGTGTATTAATCTTGTTTCATACTTCCTTGACACTTAATATTTTCAAAACTTGTTACCTAATGTCCTTGTTATAATAAATCCTCATATTATAACTATTACATATGTATAAGCCATTAAATTTTTAGTTACTAATCTCCCATATTTATAAATATATGAAGAGACCTTTCCACATGATGTAACTAGTATAAAATTATTATAATTGATCAACACAAAACAATTCACCTATGTTCTACTATACATTTTACACAAATCTCTTTTTGAATCACATCTCAAACATTTACTTATTGGACAAAATATTATACTTTATTTAAGTAAATTAAAACTTCCTCTATTTATTTGAGATATTTAAAACTAAGAATATGTAGTGATATAATCATCCTAGTAGATGTAATTAAAGACATGAGTAACTTAATTAAAAATTCAAAAACTACCCACATTTTTTAAAAATCAATAAAAAGACATCAAGGTCATAAAGTAATATCAAAATGATAGTTGACTACACATATTCATATACAACTAAGTATAATCATTAGTATATGCATGCATAAATATATAAAATCATATATAGATATTTTTATGTACAAGCCTCATGTTATTCATGTTAAGACACAAATAATGCATATAGTTAATGTAAGTTTTATAAACTAGATAAACAATTGTGTATATGTTGAGATTTATTTGTATATAATTATTATGGATGTCTAAAACATTTCCACTATAACCTATAGTTGTACTAGTTCATCATATCTAATACATGGTGTGTGTGTGTGTGTGTGTGTGTGTGTGTGTGTGTGTGTGTGTGTGTGTGTGTGTGCGTGCACGTGCATATATACATATATACATTTATTTATAATATAAGAGGAAACTAATATCTTAGCATAGGTTCTTAATTATTACTTATGACAAGACTTACTCAGATTTTTATTCACTTTGGTTCATTTTGAAACACACAAGATAGTAGAATAGAACCCCTCTAAAATATATAACAAATAATTTTATACAAAATATACAATGGTTGTAACAATTCAAAACAAATCCCTTAAACCTAGAGTAATTTGGTGGATTTAAAAAGGGTATTTTGATGTCATTTAAAATAATAGCACATCTTACATTTAATTTGTAGTTTTTGACACAAATTTTCTTGTAGTTTATAAATATTATAATTTAATAGTTAAAAAAAATTATAACAAATTAAAAAAATAGGGTCAACTCTATCCATAATACAACAAATAAATGACAAGGTTCAATATCAAACTTATAGGCATAGTCTTAATCTAATATGACTTGGTCTCAACTCTATAGACATGAGGATGGAAATGAGATTCATCCCTAGGTATATAGACATGAAATCATAGGGTTTAAAGTAAACATTTTCCTAAAATATAACATTTCACACATTTAAATGACTATGATAAAATGCATATCAAAACCCACTTTTTCTTGACATTCAAATATACAAACAATGAAAGATGAACTGACTTAAATATATGGTGATTTTATTTTCAATGTATGAAATGTAGCCTTTACTCCCATTAGTATGATCTCAATTTTTTCCTTATTTAATCCCAATGTTTCTCTTATTATTTTCCCAAAATCAATGCACATTTTTCATAACCTCTGAACTTTATTACAATCTGTGAGTTCAACATCATGCAATTCAAATTCATCAATGCTCAAATTGGACCAATAGTCATTAAATTAAATAATACATCATGTTGTTGTCATGTAAATGGCTTGAAACAATTGTACTCCCCAAATGGGGAATTCAAATCCCAAATCATAGCAACACACAAAACCTAATTCCTTTTCATAATTACTAAATAGCTTGGGTTGTTTACTTTTCAACTTTGTGACATCTCTAATTAAACATAATCAGGTTTCTAAACTTAATTTTAATTAATTTGATTTGACATATTTTTTCCTCTTAATTATGTCCCCAAATGGTAAATAAAATAAATAAGCAATAAATACAAATAAAAATACATGCCTCAACCAATTATAATGCAATCAATGTCAACACAATATAGTTTTGTTCCTATGCAAATTTTAAGAAACAAAACCAACCACCCATAAAATTCACATACTGTGTAAATAATGACAACTATAAAATTTATATAATGTAAAACATGACTCAATCACTTCAAAAATAAATAAACAAGCAACATTTGATATTTAATTAGAATTCAAATTAACATTCATTTCACCCAAGTAGCTTAGAATGTGGTGTGTACGGCTTCTCCTTAATTCTCTCAACCCCCAATGTTAATATATGTACCCCACTCTCCATTTATAATTTCCATTTGAACTACCTATGAGGGAGGAACAATCCTTCAACTACCCCAATCAAATAAATAGGTAGTTAGTCTAAGATTATAACAATAATCAATATATATACATCAATAAACTATTGTAATATAAATCATCTATAAATGAAATCATATTAAACATGGTCATAAAGTATAATATAAACATACAAAAATGTTTTGAAACATAGTAAATGATCATGAGACAATAATATGACTATCAATCTTGTAACATACATACCTAGATCAGACATAAAAATTAGAATACAAATAATTAGTTTCTTAATCCACTACTAATACTTAAGTAGTTTTGTAGAGTGGAACATGATGTGACATGGATGGACCATATTGATATGATTAAATTCCCATATATGTAGTAATTTAGCTACTCCAATCCCACCAATATAAACCTTAAAGGTAAATATATATAATTTTAAATATAATTGGGATAGCATATTATGCCTCAAATACTATCTAGTATGTCTCTCTTTAATAGAGCACAAAATATCATACATGCAATACAAGATCAACATGGATCGTACACCGATTACTAAAAATGATGAAAGTATATAACTTATAAGTTTATATAATCATGGAACATCTTAATGTATAATTTGTTAAAGTAGAATTGTACCACCTTGATTTTCACTATATTGTCTACTTATCATATATTTATGGTCTCTTTTCATGTATTTTGAACCCTATCCATCCATTAAAATGGCCCTCTATTAAATAATGGGAAAAACTAAGATATGTCAACTATCCTCTAGTGTGATGGTCATCTCCTCTATCAACAACCAAAAAGTACATGGGTTCTATCTCTTAGGTAATATTGTCATCAATTTCATGTTATATGGAACTTGTCCAAGTCAATCAACATGTGATAAATCCAAATCCTCTAGTACATACTAATTGGCATCATTTAATCCAAACTATCTCAATGTACTCATATGTCATCAACCTTAGAAATATTGTGCATGTAGATCATGATTAAAAAAATTAGAATAAATAAGCAAAGTAATATCAGTTTTGGATCCAAATAAATTCAAATTACTCATGTAACTATTAAGACTCAAAATTAATATGAAAATTTTAATAAATTACCCAACATGTATGTAACATTAAAGAGTAACATCCCATATGGAACATTATCATCTAATTATGGATAATATTTTTTAAAAGGGGATGATCCTAACCTGAGTGGTCAAAATACTCAATTATACATTAAGGAATTTCAAAAATGTAAAAAATAAAAAATAAAATAAAATTTAAAACTCATAAAAAATTAATACAAAACATAATATTTATTGGGAAATTCATATAATTTTGATACTACTAGATCATATATATCTATGTATTTAAATTAGTTTATAAATACTCAAACCAAAACTGTAAGGTAACATAATGAATAGGAATGTTGGTAAGCTAGATATTTTTTTTCTCTACATGGCACTAAAAATTAAATTATAAAAACTTTTCTACCCTACTATTTATATGTGTTGAATTTTTACAATATTAATTTATATGCCTATTACATAGTTAATTCGATCATTGATCAAAAAATTTGAAAGTGATATTTCAAGCCCTATTCATTGAAATCACATCCACTAATTTGAATTGGGACATATAAAACACGTCATCCCACATCATAACATTACCTAGTTACCAATTCCAAATTTATATATATATATATATATTAAAAAAAAAAAAAAAAAAACAATGCTAAAAATCATGATCTAACTGTCATTTCCTTTGGTAATCATATTATCAATCGAATGCAACTATTTCTCATTATTTCATTTATACTATGCTATGACTAAAATGATATATATAATAATAGACTTAAAATATAATATTTCATATTATAAAAATTATAAAAAATCAAACTTATCTCACTCACTATATGCTTTGATCTAGTTGATTCACTAATCATATTGTTCACCTTCAAAGTGGGGCATATAGGGAGAAAATTACAAAATGGCTACTTATATGAAATTGACATAATTGAGATATTAAATTATTAATTATGATATAGTGTAGCCTTAGTGGTTAAGATATTAAAATATATAGAAGCATATGACATGCATATGCATCTCACTCTATGTGAAAATATTATAGATTTTAGGTGATATATATTACAGTTTCATCATATTTAATATAGTTTGAAAAATTAGTTAATGGTATAAATTATTGCTGAATATTAAACTAATATTCATCTCATGTTATATGAGAATATTATAGATTCATACAGTTTTTATGTATATCTGTGGGCATCTACACACAAGCTTCAAACATAATTACAAATTTTTGTCTATATGACAAGTTATAAAATTGACATCCACATACAGTTACAATTTATATATTTAAAATATGGATGAAAAACATGCCATATAATTTAAAATGATTCAATGTCAATGATACAAATTCCTTATTTATACAAAAAAAAATTAGAATTTATCATTTATTGATGCTTTCTCTCTTGGAGCAACCTATGGATTTTCAATCTCCCTAAGTGAATTCCCTAAAGGGTACATCAAGAAAGGGTTGGGTAAGAAGTTATTGATTTAAAAGAGATATTTTTTCCTATTTATTAATCCTAAATCAAAATTATATTTATATTATATTTGATCCCTTAAGTTATATCCTTGCATCTTGCATCCTCTAATTAATTACAACCTATAAACTTTTTACTATCTCAGATTGTTCAATGTATTTTTTCCATCAACCATCCCTTCCCAACTACATATATTAGATTTATGTAATTAATTTTTTTTTCACATAATACTTGATGGTAATGTGGCCTACCAAGGCCAAATTCCAATACCCACAACTATTTTTTTTTCAAATCCTAGTTGTCTTGGGTCCTTAGTGATGTGTTTGATCATCTTGATGTCATTAACTATCTTTTGAAGGAGTAGGTCTTAATATTGTAATTTTAATACCTAATTTAAAATTTTATTAATTATCATCATGATGTCTAATAATGTTTGGAGGTCTCTAAAAAATAATTCAAGTGGTTTTGTGATCTAAGGTGCCTTAATGAAGATGGTTAAGGTGGAAAATGATGAGTCATCATGAGATTCTCTATAATATTCAATTTATGTAAGGTATGGGGATGGATATAGGATTTTAAATGTGATAAAAATACATATAATTATATTTTAAATTTTTTATAAGGCTATAACATAATCTCTATGACATTCAATGGCAAATCTCCTTTGTGAAGCTATGTGTATATTTCCTAAAAGAGAGGTTTTGGTTATTTAAATAATAAATTTTGAGTCAAAAGGACACTAGATTATTATTCATACCTTTAATAACCTTAATATTCATGTCATTGCTTTAAGTCAAATATCTTATGCTTTAGAAGTATCTCTTCATGCAAGTTAAAGGATTTGTTTAGCCTCAAAAAGAACTCCCACATATGGAATTTATCCTTATTTTTCTCTCCATAGACTTATTATTTGTTTTAATATAACTTTTTACTTTTAATATTCCTTATGTTTCCATAAATTTTTGGTTCAAATAATAAAGTGTGGAAGAAATTTAAAAGAAAGGGTATTTTCACATGTTTCATTCAGGAAGTACAACGTTGTACAAAATTTTCCTTAATAATAGGTTATGAGTTTGAATATGGAGTCATTATAGGTGTTTTATATAATATTCATGGCAAAAATCTCTCATACAGACTCAAAACCAATTCTCTTACACCACTGAGCTTCTTTGCAACTTGAGAGATCCCTTCAAGTTTTCAAATAGTAAAGCCATGAGAGATAATATCAAGATCTAGAATTTTGGTAGAGGAAGGGGTATAAGAGGGATTACATATTTGGTAATTAGTTATAATTTTATCTGTCTCTAATTTATGATAAATCCTTTACAATTTAAGGCACTCATAATGGCTTCTTCATTCAAGCAGGCAATCAATTTTATCAGTTTTCTCTTCTCTTTAGCATGGTGATAGAGAATTGAAGTTTATGGGAGTTGTTATGAGTTTGATCCACCTTTACATGGAATTATTAAACATAATTACATATGTTTTAGGTTATATATATCTCAATAAGCTATATAATTCCAAGTTTCTAGTTTTTAGGTAGTTTGATGGTTGTATAGTTCATGGTGGTTTCAAGATATCAAAATATAGTTGGTGATTGTATGAGAGGTCTCATTCATGTCCATATGATCTCTCTTTATGTTTATTAATGTTTAATCGATATTCATAGTCTATAGATCACCAATCAATCTTAAAACACCCTCACACTCTTAGTTTAACATATGTTAAGGTATTTTATCATATGTTAAGATTGTTAAAAAAATCTTAGGTTTCTTTTGCACTATGTATTCCCCTTTTAAGAGTATACAAAATGGTATACCTTATTGAGGCATATGATCATGTTCATATTATACCATTTTTAGACTATCTCTATTGTGGATTCATGTTCATTTCACCTCCCTTATGTGTCATCCCATTTCATAGTACTTGGCATTATCATTCATCATTGCATAAGCTTATCATTCCACTCCATTATTAGTTTTATATATCCCATCATCCATATACAGATTAGTACTTATTAATTCACCTCATGGCTCCACTTTTAAAGATCATCCAAGCATATTTGATAAACACCATATTCATGCAAATGATGTAAAACCTTAAAACCTTACTTAAGAGGTCAATGTCCACCTACAGGCCACATACTGTATTATGTACAATTGAGAAATCATAAGTGTTTGAAATGTTGTAAGAGGGTTGAGATATGTTTGGATACCTTAGGCAAGTCCAAAATCCCTTTAATAAGTATATAATTCATATGAGCATCATGCTTAGTGAAAGCATTAGCTTCAAACCCCAATGCATAGTTAAAATACCATAAAAATAATCTATAGGTCCATATAGTATCTTGAAGTTGAGTTGAGGACTATTAAAAGTACTGATAAAACCTAAAATATTTGTGGAATATTGATATATTTTGAGAAGGTTTATAACATCTAAAATCATCAAAAGGTATGAGTTGATAGTAAAATGATCACAATAATTAGAGTTCCACCTCAGAATGCAAAAGGATTTTGAATGATCATTGGGATTCACATAAATAAACATCAATGACTCTAGGGTAAGGACTAGTAAAATAAGTCAAGATATCTAACATGATATAAGTGAATCAAATCATGAGGTCCAAGTTGAAAAGGCAAAACAACTTGAAAATTCACCTTATTAGTAGTTGTTTAAGGTAGTTTTGTAAAAGTTAAGGTAAATTGTGTTCTTTATTTATTCTCAATTCTACCAATATTATGCCAATATTAGTGTTCCTTTAATAAAAATAGATAAATATGGAGTATCATATGTCTTTTTACCATTGTGCATCATGTAAATCAACTTTCTAACAATGCCAATAGTCTCTAGACATAGTCAACTATCACCTACAACCAAGGCAATTACAATCAATAATATGGTTCATGAAGTGATATATAAAAGAAAACTAGAGGATATCTCATTAAAATACATTTTTTGAATCATATCCCTAGGTTTAAATTTATGGATGAGAGGTTCATGAATATGTTTTTGACCTTCTCAAGGTCTCACTTGTCCTAGTTTATACATGCAACATAATCATACTAGGACATAATCAAGCTTTTATCTTCCAAAGAGTTATATGTTTTAGGTTTGGAGAAAGATGGTAAACATGTTTTGGATGTTATGATCAAGGTAAAATGGTCCATATGGTGAGCTAGGGAGACATTTTATACAATTGGTCAAGGCTAATAACACATAGTCATACCCTTAATATGCACTAATAGGTCTTTTGGACAGATCTTCAAGGTTTGTTCCAAAGAGAGAAGACATAGGTTTTATGAAAAATTAAAGGATTGAAATATTATAAATTAAGACAAAATAAAGGATGAATTGATAATATCCTAGGATAATTGAGATAAAAGTACGCACCTACAACTAGCCTAGTGGAGTCATATAATCATATGGAGTAAACTCAGTCTTGGCCAAGGATGGGAGGTACACTTGTAGTCTATAAGAAACATGGTTTTTATGTTTGGAACTGATTAAGGTTCAAACGTAATTTAAACCACTTAAATTATTTTAAGGGGTTATTAACTAAGATACAATAGTCACTATCTCCCAAAGACACATATAGGTATAGTACTATGTACTATGAGTAAGGTAAGTAGGTTGAGTTCTTAGTAAGGACATTTGAGTGATAGTTAAACCTTACTATGACATTAATAATATTAAAAGTAATTTATATATCCTATAATAATTGTAATGGTCCTATAACATGAAAACATATTAAATAATATCACAAAGATATACCTACACATAATCAATACACACAGTCAACACCAAAGACACTTCTGAGAGAATTTGAGGTTTTGAGCCCTATATAGATAGAGTTAAGGTATTAAATTTCATAAAAATATTATTCAATGAATATTTTTAACTTCTTATGTTATCCTAAAGCACATAAAAGTAGTGGAAACACACACTATTTTGTTATAGATAGACCCTAGTCTTCTAGCATTTATGGATGAGAGTAGGTGCACAATTGAAGGTTTGAAGAGGAATAGAGAGATTAATTTTTAAGGATTTTTGAGACATGAAAGGATTATGAAAATTTATTTATTTTATTTTTATTTTTTAAAACATCTATAATTAAATTTACATTCCGTTAAGGGATAGTAAAGAAGAGAGAGATAAGATGGGCCTATGCACTAGTTTTGATGGCATTCATGTGTTTTGAGTGGTATTTGAAGACATAAAGAACCTAATAGGAAGTTTATAAGTTTAATAAAGTATTATTAATATATCTATATGGGAAAAAATCTTATGTTAAACAATAAAATCACAAAAACTAGTCATTAAGGTCTATACAAGCTATGATTGCTTGAAACCCTAGGATTGAGAGATGAAGAGTGTATAGAGAATTGAGTGGTTGGAGACTAATACTAAGGAATTTTGTAATTCCTAGATCATATAGGAGGATTTATATCTCCACTAAACTTTAATTTTAATGATAAATAACCATGCAAACCCTTATCTTCCCCCACACACATTCTGAACACTGATACATATAGGTAGCCTCATGAGGTGATGGAGACATAAGGGGTTATAGGTATATAGATAAGTTGAATAGGTTGATATATAGGTAATAATTAAACTTATAATGATTTTTTCCATACCTATATCACCTATAGATCACCTTGGATTCCAAAACTTAGTTCAATCCTTTTAGGCCTAGACACTAGTTTTGAGGCCTAGAAGACTCACAACACCATAGAAGCATAAGAAAAATTTCCTAATCAAAATGAGACCATGATAAGATGTGATAATTTGTTTAATATATTAAATTATGTGTTTAAATTAGATAAAAAATAATAGGAAGGTCATTTGGGTCTCAAGAACTAACTTCAACCACTTATCCCTTAACAGTTAATTTGAATTGCCTTATCAAGAGCTTGGACCTCTCACCACAAGAGGACTTGGAAAAAATGATCTTATAAAGATTTTAGGACCAATATTTACTTGATATTCACATATAAAATATTATTTTTTTGGATCTGACATTTAAGAACCATTCTAAGACTATAACCAACTCTAGAATGTATGCAAATAGCTCATGGTCAACTTCCCTACTTGTGTATCTTTACACACCTTTTTCATGGGAACCAAATATTCTCAATAAATTTGAAGGGATTTATGGAATAAATATTCATGAAAATAAGTTACAATTTGGAGGTCCATACATTTTGAACCATCATTAAGAAGGTGGACCTCTAGAACCCTCCCTAAACCCAACTACAAACCAGTTTTGAGAAAAGTGAAGTTTTTTACACCTAAACACCCATGAATCAATTGATAAACACTTTAATAATGAAATAAAATTAGATAATGTCATAAACATGGTACTATGTTGTACAAAACTATACGAACCTATTATAAAACAATGTTTTTTTTAGGAAAAAGTGTAGAAGGAGAGGTGCAAGGGAGGTTGAGAAGATGCCAATAATTGAATAATGAATATTTAAACTTATTATACATCATAAAACAATTTTATATAATTTTTTTTGACTTTAAGTGCCTTTACAACTCTCTTCTAATCATCCAATCTATAGGAGTGAAGGACAAGATGACCAAGTCACCTAGTTTGGCAAGTTTGCAAATGATTATTACTTATAAAGACCTATATAATTATTTGAGTCTTTGTTTAAATCCTAAAACTCACTTCTTCATAGGTTTTTAAAGCTTCATGTAGGATTTGATATCCATCAAATGTAACCAGTTAGGCTAGTAGGTCTAATTGGCCTAGGAGACCTACTTGGTCAATAAGTTAAGATGAATAATGGTGTATAAAAATAATGAAGTGATTTAATGTAGAGTGGAAACCAATAGATAACATATCTTTAAGTTTCAATTCATTCTTAACTAATCCTTAAGTGGTTGATGAATGAGTTAATTGATCCTTAAGTGGTAATTAATGCATGTTCCATGGTCTTAATGCAAGAAGGAATATTTCTCTTGACTTTAGTATCATGTTAAAAATAAGGAGAGGTAGTTATAAACTTATTATTTCCCACAACATAATTTAAATACCAAATATCTCATTCAAAGATCATGCAAGACCATAAAACATGGAGAGATTTCTTAAGGACTGTCGGTAACTAGTTATGGTAGAAGTAATGTATGAGTTAATAATAATTAGTTGATGATAGTTTGTTCTCTCCTCTATGACATTTTATCATTATTATTCTCCCCTAATTTTATATGTATTTAGGCCTTATGGACTTAAAAAGGATCTCTCTCTTGTACATGAAAAAACTCTGCCAAGACTGAACTTTGTAACCTGTTGGATTAATAAATGGACTATTTTAGGTTATCTATGATTGGATTATAGTGTGTATATGTTTTTTTAGATGTGTATAAGTTGTATGAATATTCTCTTGACATTTACTTTCCACATCTATATGTTTATGAGCTATCTTATGTAGGTTATATGAAGTGTCAAAGGTTGGTGATTATATTTGAAGTGTAATCTAATTAGAAGTGTCTTAAAGTAGACATCTCACCCATCACATACAAGTTAAAGTCACTAACCATGACCTACATGTAAAAAACTATTATATAATAAGCCTTAGAGATAGTATTTTAGTACATTTTTAGTTCATTAGTGTTATTATGAGTACAAGATTGAGTAGATGAGTTAGTTAGGTGCATCACCATCACTAGTATAGGTTCTCCATTTCAAGTTATCTTTCTAAGTATTTTCACCCCCAATAAAAATAGGTTTAAGAAAAGGATTAAAATTTGATACATCAAAGGAGATATCCTCATAACTTAGATATTTAGTCTCACTATAGGTATACCACATCTTGTATACCAATCCAATTTTAGTCCAAGTTTGAAGGTGAATTGACAATCTACTTCATAGGGTGAAACTTGGGTTGTCAATAGTTCTATCATGCCCAGTGGGACCAGATTAGGACATTGGAGCATTCACATCATCATTTTGTTCTTCACAATCATCTTCAAGAACTCATCTTGGCCATCATTTCAAAGGTATATTGGTATCATTATCTCTTTTTCATAAATTCATTTATTTTCATATGTGTTGTGGTGAATGATGGCTGCATATGGGATATAATCCTTTCACTTATCTCCTTATCAATATCCCTATGATCCATTCCCATTTCATTATGATCCCTATATATCTCATTAACAACCTTATCATCTTTACCTTGATCCATATAAACCTTATTATGAACCTCAACAACCCCATATAGAACCTTATCATCAGTATGGTGGCTCGCATCAACCCTATAATACCCCTCATGAACCTTGTCACCCTCAATATGAGCCATATCAGTTCCAAGATCAGCCTCTTTACCAAAATTGATCTCCCTCTTTCTATCCCCAACCACCCTTCTAAGACAAAATTGATTTTTATGGTGAGTTAAAGGGATGAAAAGGTTGAACCAAATCATTGTTAATGAAATATTAGCCTTGAAACAAGAACAATCATGTAAACATTCTCAAGAGTCACTACCTCTTGATGCCACATGCCACCATCCATGGATTGCAATTCCATCCTAGTAGGAATTTTTTCCAATCATGACCCAAGCTACAATACCTTCAATACAAGAGGCTCCTAAACTCAAGTTTCTAACTAGGAAATAATTACAGAAGTCAAGCATAATCCCAAGTGTTTAATTTAAGGATAAGATTGAAATCATTCAACCCCCACCCCTCCCTCCTCAAGATCCAAAGGCATTCCCATCATGGAAGTATATTCAAAGGAAAATTTAGTAAAAAGAGGAAGAGATGATTGTCAAAGTTGAAAATACCCATGAGTAGAATGAATCTGCAAGGAAACACATTTAGATTTGTCTCATCTTCTTCAACTTTTGTAAGGGTCTACCATGACAATCCTTGAGAAGGAATGTCTATTTTTTGAGATAAATGAAGAATAATCAGTTGTGGTAATGGGATAAAAGGGTTAGTTGAGTGAGTAAGAAGATGTCATCATTGGGATACCCCTTGGGAAGGATAAGTGTGAATCTATCTTTCATAATTCAAAAAAGGATGAGTTACAAGAGGTTGTTGTGATGAAAATTGAGACATAAGAGCAATAAGAAGATGGTTCCCAAGAATTCATTGGTCACATGGTAGCTATCATTAATCATAACACCTCATAATAACTTGTATAAGTGGTAGAAGATAAGTATAGACTAATCAATGAACATGAGGAACAAATTGACTTTGAGAGCATGATAAATCATCAATTTGATATTCAAGATGAAATAAATTCAAATGAACAATCAGAGATAGTAAAGGTTCATTTTCAACCTCTGGATCATCATCAAGAAAATGATATTTTAATATATGGTGTGTTTGTTCCTACACCTTTTATGATTCAAATTGAAGAGAGTCTAATCACACTTAAGCTTGGTAAGGATAAATCAATGGACTTATTTGATATCATCAATTCAAGTTACTCTTTACTTGAATGTGATTCATTTTAGGTTGAGAGAAGTAGTTGCATCAAGTAATAAGGAGTCATCTCTCCAAGTAAACTAATCCAACAAATTGTCTTATTAAAGGATCATTTGTTTGAGATTTTCAACAAAGGTTATCAACTCCTCACTCCACATTCAAATGTCTCTCCACTCTTGGAAGGTGGAAATGAACTCAAATGGCCTCAAGAAGACATGAAATCAAATTCATATCTCTTAGAAGCTATCCTTGTAGCCATAACATAAGAGACACTTCAAGCTACTGAACATGACCATCGACAACTCATGACTGAGGTATTATTAGCATTGTTATTGTAAATTACAAATATATGGGAGGAGTATGACTAAGTGTTAAACTCACATGTACAATCCATGCACTATAAAGTGTAACTAGTAGGCCCATCTAATTCCGTAAGAGGCCATAAATGTGATAATGATCATAGCTGTAAGAAGGAGCTATCAAGATGTGGCAATCAGACTTCATGGTGTCATAGTGGTCAATCATGTTTTACATTTGACCCTATAGGAAATAATATAATATTACATTAGTTGTTTTAATATTTTGTCTTATTTTAATAAGTGGTTAGCATAAGTATTAGTCTTCTACCTTGTTGTTTTGTTTGTCTTATTTTGTTGTTTTCCTTAGGTTTGGTTTGTTGGCTTATTAGTCTAGCTATGTTTATTTTATTGTTTATGTTTGTGTCTTATTTGTTTTTCTATCTTAAGAGGTGTCAACAAAGTATAAAATCTGTTTGGTAGTCTAAGGTAGTCATCAAAACCACATTGTCATGTTTTAAGATGGCATTATTATGGAAAATCGGGGGGTTCCCTTGACCATAAAGCTGGTTAACCCCTATGAGTCACCAAAAATGTTGTAAATTTATCCTACCAAGGCTAAATTCCAACCCTTATAACTAATTTTTTTTAATATCCTAGTTGTCTTGGGTCCTTAGTGATGTGCTTTATCATCTTGATGTCATTAACTATCTTGTGAATGGAGTAGGTCTCACCATAGTCATTATCATAGCTTTTTTCAAATGGAATTAAGTATCATCATGATATTTGATAATGTTTGGATGTCTCTAACAAAGAATTCAAGTGGTCTTGTGATCTAAAGTGCCTTAATGAAGATGGTAAAGGTGGCATCTAATGACTCAGCATGAGATTTGTTAGGAGGTGGAAGATAAATCCAAGAACAAACACACCTGTTCTAATTCCACCTGTTAGGATCTTGCTCCTCAGAAAGAGCACAGTATGATTACCAAATATAAGTAATTAAATATGTGGAAATAACCAGAAACACAAGTAACTAGAATTCACCAATAGCACAGAATATGAGAGACAATACACTATCTTGTATTAACACTATACAGAAAAGAATACAACAAAGAGCCGCCACACTCTTTCACCTTACAGAGATTTGCCACACCTCAAGTGTACAGTAATTCTTCTCACACACACTCTCCTACACAAAAAAATGGTCCCAACAACCAACTCACACACAGAATTGGTGTTCACCTCACCAACCAGTCAGTAATAACCTTGCCAGTACACCAAGCACTCTGTAGCACTTCAAGCTGATCTCTCATGAACCTGTAACCTACAATTCAAAGACCAAACTTACATGTAGATCCCCAATGAGCTTACAACAACCTGCAACTCACAGATCTTACAACTAGAAGGAACTCTTCCTTTCTATCTCATACATAAACAATACATGCCAATGGGTCTATAAATAGATCCCTAACTCAAACAATAACTTAGACTCTTAATTTAGACAATTATCCTCATAGCCCAAGACTCTAACTGGTCTCAACATGCAAACTCTTCGTTCACTTAACTAACTATCCGTGAAACGAGTAGTTCTGGAACACATAGGCGACCGACGTCGGTCCCTGCTTGTCTGGTTCTGCCGACATCGGCCGACTTCCTGCCGTCGCCGGTGGCCTTCTGCACTGGTCTCTGCCGACGTCGGTCTTACTGCCGATGCCGGTTCTCTTGGATCTTAACAACCATTGTTCCTTCAGTTTCCAAAGGGTTGAAGCTTTTAGCTCCATAACCTAACAATCTCCCACTTAGAGATAAACAGCTGCAACCTGTACCTGTACCTGTACACCGTCTAGTTTGTTCCCTTGGCTATGTATCCATCTTCAAAATTACCCTTGAAGACCAACCACCACAAAATCCATGGTGCAAAACTTGTCATCCAAATTACCTGCCACATCCGCATCTACAACCATGTAGAAATTAACCTAAACCTGCATAGCATGTGCACTTACTGCTGGTCCCTGTAAGAATCCACTGAACTGCCCTCCAATGGTTCTCTCCCAGATTGGGCTCCTAACTTGTGACAACTCCCACTGCTTGGGAAAACTTAGGTTTAGTACATACCATGCACTCAACCTCATTGTGTGAATCAAGACACCTATTCATAGAACTGTCCAACCATCGGCGTGCTAACCAGTTTCACACAATCATCCTAAAACAAAGTCAACACATGACCTTCCATGTCTCTAGAACACACTCATGCCAAAGAATCTTATTGCTCCCAGATTCTCCATGACAAACACCTGAACTAGCTTTACCTTTAGTTCAGCAATACCTGTATATGTAACCCTGCAACAAGCACATCATACAGAAATAGGATAGTGTAGCTAATACTATCCAACATGGTAAAGAGAAACACAATGAACAAACCTCCATTGCCCTGCAGCTAATACAAGATCATATACCCTGATCTTCCATCTCACGTATCCATTTCTGCTCTTCTTTATCCTAAACATCCATTCGTCTCTCAGTGCTTACTTCTAGCTGGCAACACTACCCAAAACACCTATTTGGTTCTCCTCCAAGGAATCACATCCTCATTCATGCCTAGCTCCTACTGTTTCCTGGATCTACCTGTTCTGCTTCTTTAACAACTTCCTGGTTCTATGCCATAAGTGAGCAACAAGTAGTGTAAAGAAGGGAAATGACAAATTTAAGAACTTACTTACACCTTCAGTCCTCCATATGGGTGCTTGAGACTCCATGATAGCTTACTGTCCACCCAAAATTTGTCTCAGTGATCGATGCCGGTCACATCTCAGTCTACAGCCGATCGATGTCATTCCCTGCGACTGCCTCCCTACCAACGTCGGTTTCCCCTGGCTGACGCTGGTCTCTCTCTACCCCAAGTCATCGACATCGGGCTGCACATAGCCGACGTCAGTCCCTGTCTGGACACCGACGCCGGTTTTCCTGCCGATGTCGGTCTCTATGTTTTTCTTGTGAGACCTGACTTTTTCTTGTGAGCTCCTTTTGGATCAAATCCTTGTCCAAATCACCCTTGCTCTACTCAGAATTCTTCTGCATCTTGTGCTGAACTCTGTCTATCACTTTCTCCTTGAAAACCAAGGCTTTCCTGTTCTTGTCACTAACATCAGATTCCTCAAGAAACCTCACCTTCTTCTTCTGCATATAGAAACCACGATCCATGCCTTCCAAATCTGAAAGCATACTCTTTGACTCAAGAACCAACATCTCCTTCTTATCTATGTGACCAAGCCTATTAAGCCACATCTCCGAATCTACAACTGAAGTAGATAACCCAGAAAGAGAATTAGTAAAACAAGTAGATAGATAAAGCGTACCTACTTTCTTACCTCTAGCTACAACAAGTGTACCCTTGGTAACCTTCCAAGAGTCTACTGTGAGAGTTACTGTGCAACCCTCTTCACCCAAACTTCTAATAGAAATCAGATTCTGCTTCAGAACTGGGACATGCATGACCTCCTTTAACACCCATGTGTCACCTGTCTACAATTTCAGCTTCACTTTGCCTTTGCCAACAATCTGACAAGGCTTACCATCCCCTACACAAATTTCTCCAAAATCTCCCTAGACATACTCATGAAAAAATTCCCTATGTGGGGATGCATGAAAAGAGGCACCAAAATCTAATACCCAAGATTCTACTTTATCCAAAGAACATACCAGAGCATCCTGTGCAACGTAACCCGCAACATCTGCTTCTTCTCCATGTCTTTCATGCTGATCTTCACCTGATCTGCAATCTCTCTTTAAGTGCCCTTGCTTTCCACATTTCTAGCAGGTTATTCTTCCATACCTGGACTTGGATCTCTTACCCATCTTCGACCTTGATCTCCCACGCTCTATCTTCTCTCTTGGCCTTCCTCTTCCTTCAACACTCAAAGCATCTCCAGATGATTCACTTGTGATTTTCCTGTGTATCTCTTCATTCAAGACCACACTCACAACATCATCCACTTTTAAGACTTTTGAAGGAGACACAGTATTAGAAACTGCCATTACCAAATCTTCACAATTTTCAGGTAATGAACACAAGATTAAGAGAGCTCTAATTTCATCATCAAATACAATATTGACTGAACTTAGCTGGTTTACTAAACCATGGAAATCACTAAGATGGATATGAACAGATCCACCTTCCAACATTTGCAAATTAAATAAACACTTCATAAGAAATACCTTATTAGAAGCCGAGGGTTTTTCATACAAATTTGCCAAAGATTTCATCAACTCCACCGTTGTCTTACACTGTGATAAGCTGGAAATCACAGATGATTCAAGACTCAATCTAACAGATCCCAAAGCCTTCCGATCAAGAACCTCCCATTCTTCATCTTTCATATCCAAGGGTTTGCTAGCAACCCCACCCAACGGTAAGTACAAATCTTTCTGATACAGATAGTCCTCAATCTGCATCCTCCATAATTGGTAGTTCTTGCCATTAAACTTTTTCATTTGTAGTTGACTATTTTCTGCCATTGCTCAACTCCCACTCAAACAAAAACCCTGTGAGTAACCTGTAATCAAAACACACAACCCAGATCTACACCAATCTGTTAGTATCCCAACCAAAAGCTCTGATACCACTTGTTAGGAGGTGGAAGATAAATCCAAGAATAAACAGACCTGTTCTAATTCCACCTGTTAGGATCTTACTCCTCAAAAAGAGCACAGTATGATTACCAAATATAAGCAATTGAATATGCAGAAATAGCCAAAAACATAAGTAACTAGAATTCACCAATAGCAAAGAATATGAGAGACAATACACTATCTTGTATTAACACTATACAAAAAAGAATACAACGAAGAGCCGCCACACTCTTTCACGTTACAGAGATTCGCCACACCTCAAGTGTACAGTAATTCTTCTCACACACACTCTCCTACACAAAAAAAATGGTCCCAACAACCAACTCACACACAGAATTGGTGTTCACCTCACCAACCAGTCAGTAATAACCCTGCCGGTACACCAAGCACTCTATAACACTTCAAGTTGATCTCTCATGAACCTGCAACCTGCAATTCAAAGACCAAACTTACATGTAGATCCCCAATGAGCTTACAATAACCTGCAACTCACAGATCTTACAACTAGAAGGAACTCTTCCTTTCTATCTCATACATAAACAATACATGCCAATGGGTCTATAAATAGATCCCTAACTCAAACAATAACTTAGACTCTTAATTTAGACAATTATCCTCACAGCCCAAGACTCTAACTGGTCTCAACATGCAAACTCTTCGTTCACTTAACTAACTATCCGTGAAACGAGCAGTTCTGGAACACACAGGCGATCGACGTCAATCCCTGCTTGTCTGGTTCTATCGACATCGGCTGACTTCCTACCGTCGCCGGTGGCCTTCTGCACTGGTCTCTGCCGACGTCGGTCCTGCTGCCAACGCCGGTTCTCCTGGATCTCAGCAACCATT
The DNA here is from genome assembly GCA_037957365.1 of Torreya grandis. Lineage (NCBI taxonomy): Eukaryota > Viridiplantae > Streptophyta > Pinopsida > Cupressales > Taxaceae > Torreya > Torreya grandis. Next base: position 122,055 of record JARHVA010007434.1, read on the forward strand.
GTTCCTTCAGTTTGCAAAGGGTTGAAGCTTTTAGCTCCACAACCTAACAAGATTATCTATAATATTTAGTATATGTAAGGCATGGGTATGGATATAATATTTTAAATGTTATTAAAATACATAAAATTCTATTTAAAACATTTTATAAGGATATAACATACTCTTTATAACATTCAGTGGCAAATATCCTTTGTGAAGCTATGTATATTGCCTAAAAGAGAGGTTTTGGTTATTTAAATGATAAATTTTGAGTTAAAATGACACTAAATTATTCATAATACCTTTAATAACCTTCATATTCATGTCATTTCTTTAAGTCAAATATATTATGCTGTGGAAGCATCTCCTCATGCAAGTCAAAAATGTTGTTTAGCCTCTACAAGAACTCCCACGCGTGGAAGTTGTCATAATTATGATTTATAAAGACTTATCAATTTTTTTAATCTCCCTTTTTACTTTTAATCTTCCTTGTGTTTCCCTAAATTGGTAGTTAAAATCTTAAAGTGTGGAATAAATGCAAAAAAGGGTATTTTCATGTGTTTTATGCAGGAACTACGGATTTGTACAGACTTTTACCTACATTAGTGATTATGAGTTTTAATATGGATTCATTACAAGTGTTTTATATAATATTCACGAAAACATTATCTCATACATACTCAAAAATAGTTCTATTAAACTATCAAGCTTCTTTACAATATGAGAGAGCCCTTCAGGTTTTCAATGGTATGGCCATGAGAGAGAATATCAAGATATATAATTTTGGGTAGAGGAAGGGGTTTAAGAGAGATTCCATATTTATTAATTTTTTCTCTCTCCTTTATGAAAAATCCTTTACAAGTTAAGGTACTCATAATGGCTTTTTTATTCAGGTAGGGTTCCAGTTTTTTGAGTTTTCTACTCTCCTGAGCATGGTGATAGAAAAATGCAAGTTTATGGATATTTTAAGGAACATAGACCACATTTCCATGGAATTATTAAAATTAATTCCAAATGTGTGAGTTTATATAGATTTATAAAATACATACGATGCCAAATATTTAGTCTATAGGTAATTTGATGTTTGTATGATTCATGGTGGTTTCAAGATGTCAAATACAATTGGTGACTATATGAGAGGTATCATTCATGTCCATATGATATATATTTAAGTTTATTAAATGCTAATAAATATTGATAGACTAGAGATCACCAATCAGTATTTAAAAATGCTCACACTCTTAGTTTATCATATGTTAAGGCATTTTAACATATGTTTAGGTTGTTAGTAAAATCCTAGGTTTATTTTTTACTATGTATTCCTCTTTTAAGTGTCTCCAAAATGGTATACCCTATTGAGGAATATTATTTTTTTTTACCTTGGACCCTTTTTAGACCTTCTAGATTATGTATTCACGTTCATTTCACCTCCCTCATGTATCATCCCATTTCATAGTCTTTGTCACTATCATTCACCATTGTATAAGCTTATCACTCCACTCCATTATCAATTTCACGTATCCCATAATCCATATACAGATCACTACTTTTTCATTCACCTCATGAATATAATTTCAAATATCATGAAAGAGTGTTTTAGAAACACCATGGTCATGTAAATGTTGTAAATCCTTAAAAACCTTCCTAAGAGGTCAATCTCCACCTATAGGCTACATATTGTATTATGTATAATTGAGCAAAGATAAGTGTTTGAAATGTTGGAAGAGGGTTGGGATATGTTTAGAGACCTAAATAAAATTCACAATGCCTTGAAGAAGTAGGTAAGTCATATGAGCATCATGTCTAGTGAAAGGAGTAGCTTTAAAACCTAATGCATGGTAAAACTACCCTAGAATTCATCTATAGGTTATTACAGTATTGTGAAGGTGAATTGAGGACAATAAAAAGTACCTAGAAATCCTAAAATCTTTTTGGAATATTGAGATGTGTTGAGAATGTTTAAAACATATAAAATCATCAAAAGGTATGAGTTGATAGTGAAATTATCACCTACAATAATTAGAGTTCCACCTCAGAATGTAAAGGGATCTTGAATGATCATGGGGATTCACCTAAGTGAAGATCAATGACACTAGGGAAAGGACTATTCAAAAAATTCAAGATATCCAACATGATCTAAGTGAATCCAATCATGAGGGGTAAGTTGAAAAGGTGAAACAACTTGAAAATTCTCCTTATTGACAATTTTTTAAGGTAGTTTTGTAAAAGTTAAGGTAACTCGTATTCCTTGTTTCTTATCCATTATACCAATATTGTGGAAAGATTCATGTTCCTTCAAGAAAAATAGATCAAAATAGAGTAACATATGTCTTTTCCCTATTGTGTATCATGGAAGTCAACTTTCGAACACTACCAACAATCTGTACACATAGTGAACTATCACCTATAGCTAAGGCAAGTACAATAAGGAATATGCTTCATGAAGTGATGTATGAAAGAAAACTAGAGTATATCTCATTAAAAGACATTTTTTGAATAATATACCTTAGTTTCAATGAATGGATGATAGCTTCATGAATATGTTTTTGACCTTCTCAATGTGTCACTTTGTCCTAGTCTATACAAGCAACATCATCATACTAGGACATTATCAATCTATTATCTTCCATGGAGGTTCTATGTCTTGGGTTTGGAGAAATATGGTAAAAATGTTTTATTTGTTTTGATCAAGGTAAAAGGGTCCATATGATGAGCTAAGGATAAATTTTCTATAGTTAGTCATGGAGAGTAACACACTATCATACCCTCAATTTTCACCTACAAGTCTTTTGGAGAGATCTTCAAGGTTTGTTCCAAAAAGGGAGGACAGAGGTTGTATGAAAAATTTAAGGATTAAAACATTAAATATTAATAAAAACTCAAGGATGAACTAATAATATATTATGACAAGTTATATAGCCATATACACCTATAACCAACCTAATGGAATCATATAATCATTTGGATCAAACTTAGTCTTAACCAAAGATGAGAGGTAGACTTGTGGTGTATACCAAACATGGTTTTGGTTTTTGGACCTAGTTAAGGTTCACAGTAAATTTAAACCATTTTAATTAGTTTAAGGGGTTATTAACCAAGATATAATAGTCAATATCTCCCAAAGACACCTAAAGGTATAATAATATGTACTATGGGCAAGGTAAGTAGGTTGAGCTATGGTAAGGACATTTGAGTGATAGTTGAACCTTCCTACGATCTCAATTATATTAATTTGATTTTATAGAGTATAATAATCATGTTAATATTCATATAACATGAAAAAAAATTCAATAACCTCACAAAGCTATACCTACATATAGTCAATACATAGTTAACACCAAAGATAGTTTTGAGAGAATTTAAGGTTTTGAAGCCTCCTTAAATGTAATAAAAATAGTCTTAATGAATGGTTTGAGATTAATATGATATTATAAGGGTCATTAAATTAGTGTAAAAATACACTATTTTGTCATAAATAGACCTTAATCTGCTAATAGTCATGGATGAGACTAAGGGTACAATTGAAGGTTTAAAAAGTAATAGAGAGATTAAGATTTAAAAAGGAGTTTTGAGATAGTAAAGGATGATGATAGTGTATTTATATGATTTTAATGGTTTAAAACATCCATAATTCAAGTTAAATTCCCTTGAGGTCTAGTAAAGAAGAGAGAACTAAGACAAGCATGTGTATTAGTATTGATGGTATCCATGTGTTTTGATTGGTACTTCAAGACATTAGGCACCTGATAAGAAATTTAGAAATGTAATAAAGGTTGATTAATATATTTTTATGGTAATTAATCTTATGTTAAATAGTAAAATCACAAAAATAAATCATTAAGGGCTATACAAGCTATGACTTCTTGCAACCCTGGGGTAGAAAGATGAAGAGTGTACAAGGCATTATGTAGTATCATTCTTAGATCATATGGTAGGATTTAAAAATCCATTAAACTTTAATTTTAAGGAGATAAAACCATGTATTCCCTTGTCTTCCCACACACATAGTCTAAACAATGATACATACAAGCAACCTCATGAGGTGATAGAGACATAAAGGGTTATGGGAAGATAGATAAGTTAAATAGGTTGATAAATAGGTAATAATGAAAGGTATTATGATGGGTTTTAATCCATATATCACCTACATATTACCTTGGATTCCAAAACTTAGTTCAATTCTTCTAAACCTAGAAACTAATTTTGAGGCCTATAAGACTCACAGTACCATAAAAGCATAAGCAGTCTTTCATAAAAAAAATGAGACAATGAGAAGATGTGAGAAGTTGTATTAGGTCTAAAATTATATGATTCAAGTATATTAAAATTAATAGGAAATTCGTTTGTGTCTTAATGACTAACTCAAACCACTCATCCCTTAGTAGTCAATTTGATTTGCCTCATTAAGAGCATTGATATTTCACCACAAGAGGACTTTGAAAAAATGATCTTACTAGGATTTGAGTACCCCTATTTATTTTAGATTCATGGATAAATTTTTTTATTAGCTAAGGTTTAAAAATCATTTCTAAGACTATAACCAGGTCTAGCATAGAGAGCTCATGGTCAACCTATATACGTATGTATCTTTACACACATTTTGCATGGGAATCCAAGATTATTAGGAAATTTTAAGGGGTATATGAACTAAAGATATATGGATATAAGTTATGGTTTAGACATCCATAATTTATGAACCATCATTAAGATGGTGGACTTCTAAAACCATCCTTAAACCCTACTATAGACCAATTTTGAGAAAAGTGAATATTCTTGCACATAAACACCATTGAATCACCTGATAAACACTTGAATCATGAAATAGACTCATATAGGGTCTTGACCATGGTACCATGTTGTATGGAACTATACAAAATTAGCAAAAAATAGTTATTTGAGGTAAAAGTGTAGAAGGATAGGTATAAGATAGTTTAAAAATATGATAATCATTGAATAATGAAGTTTGGAACTTGTTATACCTCCTAAAATAATTTTATGTCTAAAAAATTGAATGTAAGTGCCTCTATAACTCTCTTCTAATCAGCTAATCTATAGGAGTGAAGGACAAAGTGACCTAATAAACTAGTTTGGCAAGTTTGTAGATGATTCTTGCTCAAAAGGACCTATATCATGATTTGAGGCATTGTTTAAGGCATAAAAATAACTTCTTCATAGGATTAAAAAGTTTCATGTAGGCTTTCATAGTCATCAAATACAAGCAATTAGGCTATTAGACCTAATTGGCCTAGTAGACCCACTTGGTTAGCAAGTGAAGATGAAGAATGGCATAGAAAAACAATGAAGTGAGATAATTTTGAGTGTAAATCCAAAGATAACAGATCCTTATGTGCCAATTCATGCTTAACTGATACTTAAGTGGTTGATGAATGAGTCAATTAATCCTTAAGTGGCAATAAATTCATGTTCCATGGTCTTAATTCAAGAAGTAGGCTTTCTCTTAACTTAAGTATTATGATAAAAACAATGATAGGTAGTTATAGCCTTATGATTTCTGACCACCTCATTTCAATTCCAAAAAACTCATTCAAAGATCATGCAAGAGCATAAAAATTGGAGATATTTCTTGTGGACTATTGGTAACTACTTATGATTGAAGTAATGTATGATTTAAGAATAATCATTTGATGATATTTTATTATCTCCTTGACACAATTTTATCATTATTATTATCTCCAAATTTTATATATTTTTAGGCCTTATGGACTTCAAAAATATCCCTCTCTTGAACATGAAAAAACTCTACCAAGATTGAACTTTGTAACCTTTTGGATTAATAAATGGACTATTACAGCTTCTCTATGATTGGATTATAGTGTGTATATGCTTGTTCATATGTATATAAATGGTATGAATATTCCCTTGAAATTTTTCTTTTCACACTTATATGTTGATGAGTTTTCTTGTGCAGGTTATATAAAGTGTCAAAGGTTGGTGATCATATTTGAAGTATAATCTAATTGGAAGTGTCTCAATGTAGACCTCTCACCCATCACCTCCAAGTTAAAGTCACTCACCATGACCTCCATATAAAAACTATTGAAAAATAATCCTTAGAGATAGTATTTTAATAAATTTATGGCTCATTAGTGTTGTTATGAGTATAAGATTAAGTTGATGAATCATTCTTGTGTATCACCATTAGTAGTATAGGTTTTCCCTTCAAGTTATCTTTATAACTCTTTTCACACCAAATAAAAATAGGTTTAATAAAAGGATTCAAAGTTGATACATTATAGTATTTAGAGTCATAATATATAGGTTTGGTCTATCTATAAGTATCCCATAGCCTATAAACTAGTCTAATGCTAGTCCAAGTTTCAAGGAAAATTGACAATCTACTTTATAAGGTGCAACTTGGGTTGTTAACAATACTCACATAATAAATTAGCATGAATGACCTAGTTCAATGTTATTCATATAGTTTAGATTTAAATCAAGCTATATGATACCTTGGATTAATCTTCAAGAGGGATTATGACCATTCACCACTATAAATACAAATTAACATTTCATTCCAATAGAGAGGAACATACATTTTCAAATTTGTATTGCTTGTAATTATACCCTAAGTATACATTTAAAGGATTTATTTATTAGATCTTATCTTGAATTAAATATTATATTTTGTATTTTTGGATTAAATAGGAGGAGTGATTTTATCCTAAAGCTTGATCCAGCCTTTGAGATCCTTACAACCAAAATAATCACTTATAAAACGCCATTGTCCAAGGGGAGATAGAGGATTGATAAGTATTGTTCAAAGTAACTATATTATAACCCTAACTATTTCATTTTATAGATAAAAATTACACAATTACTTGGTTAATGAGTGTATATATCCTTATTTAAGCTTTCTTTACATGTAAACTTAGTGTGGCTATAGGATTTTTTAATGTTTCCATTTATCCACCTTTGGTAACCTAGGCCATCATTTTCCTACCATGGATCCTTAATCATTTTTATATGTTTATAACCCATCCCCATTTACTTATATTTATTTATTTAAATATTATATTACTAAAAAAAATACCTAATTAGAGATACTTCATTATGTTGATTGCCTAGATGATTTGAAACCCTTTCTCTTGATATTGTGTTGTAAGTGCTTATAATGATAGTTTTTTGGATCCATTTGGTGATATCTTGAATCATTAAGTATCAATGTGCTTTATTTAATTTACCTTCTTTTAGTCTAGATATTTATATAGGATAATTGAATCTTAATCCTACCTAATTAAATACATTTTGGTGAAACTAACATGAAGCTAACCATTGCATTCACCTCTTTATCAAAATATATTAAATAGATAAATATAATTTTGTTTCTACATTTTTATCCAACTCTTCAGCTATCATGATATAGAATGGATTGATACATTTATATCTTAGCCTTTCTACCAATTTTGTTTCTAGTGAACTATATTGAGAAAGTCGATATAGTTCCATTTAGACATGTTTTAAAATAATTGTTTTAGAAATAACAATACAATTTTAACCCCATATTTCAATTTTACTCTAGTAAACTATATCAAACTAGCTGATATAGTTTTGTTCAAACCCTTTTTCAAGTCAACTATATCAATCTACTTGATATAGTTTTTAAGACTTTTTCTAACCAACTACATCTATTTATTTTATTTTATTATATTATGCATTTAAATTATTTTTATTAACCTACATTGATCAGCTTAGTTTATTAAAATATCTATCTATAATTCTATTTAAATAGTTTGTATTGATCTACTCGATCAAGTTCTATATTGTGTTTACAAATGCATCGATGAACACCAATGTCATTTTATTTGTTTTCATTTTAAAACACAATTAAGGAAAATTAAATTTTCATTTATAATTTAATTTCACATTTAATTTTAAGTTGACTACCTATTTTTTTAAATTCATTGAATGTTGTAAATTAGTTTCTGATATTGATTTTTGTACTTTATTTTATATTTTTTTAGCTTTCTTTAGAAACTATGTTTTGATATTTTCAAACTAATTAGCTACTATTTTTAAGGTCTATGTGGTTTTTTTATTACTCTCCTAATATACTATTTATGGACATTGTTGTGTGAGGAGATCTCACCAATACTCACATCTATAGTATAAAAATAAACACTTATTTTAGTTTCAACATGTCTCATGGTATATAAGAAACACCTAGGATTTTTTGACCTTTATAAAGCCATCCATATATGTATTTATATATTCCACAAATTATTTTATATCTGTAGGAAGTTACTCATAGCTAACCCTTGAAACCAATTTTAGTGGTATATGAGAATTTTACTTATTTCATAGTCATTGCTATGAAACATTGGGTCGACACTATCCAACAAATGAGTTAGTATCTATGAGATCATAAAAATAAATCAAATTGTTTAGTACATATACCTGATCCTCTTTTTAATAAAATAACAAGAAATAAATATATTTAAATTTGTTGAATTTTATTTTATTTTATTATAAATTATATCGACTAATGTTGATATAGTTTTGTGATGTGTACTATAACCACATCAACCAATGATAATGTAGTTACTTGAGTGTGCAAACTAGATTAAAAAAATTCAATCTAATATCTTTATTTTTCATCATAATCACATCAAATAACTCAATGCAATATATTATTCTATATCACTCTACTTATTTTACTAATCAACCAATGCAATTTAGTTCCTTTTTCCAAACCACTTATTTTATAGTTTACATCAAATAGATAGAATAATTGTATTTCCTGTTATCATTAATTCTCTCAAATTATAATACATATAACTCTTTGATACAATTTATATCTCATCACATGTCTATGTGATTATATCGAATATCTTGATATAAGTCACTTTTACTCTAGCATCTAGATTTTATTATAGACTACATTGATTAGACCTATATAATCAATTTGACACATTTATTAGTTGCACTATACTATATTGATATGATCAATATAACTTTATTCTTATTTAATTTAAACTAAATATATTATTTTGGCTAATAGAGTATGTTTTCAATAACCATTCATAATTTCCTATCACTCTTTCAATCTCGTCAACATCATGAGGTCACCTATTAGTATTTTTATTTATATCCTTAACCCACTTATATATTACATGGGTTTCTCTATTCTAATTTCCTTTTCAACCAATTATTAAAAATTTTCATGGTGCAAGTATTCCAAAAATCCATCCATATCCATTAGATGTAACATGGTTAAAATCACTCAAAATTATGATCTTGATAATTTTTGCATCTTTATAATACTTGATGATAATACCATTCATAAAAATAATGTTAATTTATCTAAACTTCCTTATTTCATGGTTTTAGTAATTGATACCAATCTTTGAAATCCTCCTCATAATACCATTAATAGAAATTTCCCTCTTAATATTTATAATTAAAACCCACTTATTGGTACAACTCACCTCCTTGGATAAATAGTTAAAAAAATGAATGTCATGAAACAACTAATAATTCCCAAATACTTCAAATTCAAAATCACATCTTAAAAATGGATAGTAAACCTCCAGTAATTATATCTTAATAAAATTATAATTATGTTCCTCCTCCTCTTAGATATGCAATGGGAATATCATATCTCAACCTTCCATGCACAATAAAATACTAAAGCATATTAGATATGAACCTTTATCACCTTTCATTATGTCCATAGACATTTAAAATATTTATCTAACAATTGCTTATGATGGGACTAAATATCTTACTATTTTCATTAAATATTATGCTAATATCTATAAGGAATAGGTTGATATGAATACCTTTACTACCATCAATTTTTTTGTCAAAACCTTCATGGTAGGTACACTATAATAGTATAACTAACTCTATAGACATTACATTCTAAATTTTTAGTATTTAGTAAATATAATTTCATCTATATCCACTATACCAAATTATAACAACAAACATAATATAGTTCAAACTGATTTTATACCTTCTACTCAACCCCATGAAACTAATTTAGATGCCAAGGATATGAATATAAGAAAAATAAATTCTAATTATTATATAAAAGGTAATCAAATTTTTGAGCTTGAATTATACATCTAATATTATGGACCTTTACCCACATTTCCAAGTGATGAAGCTATCTCAGAACTACTCCATGCTAGAGAGCCTCAAATTCCACACTAACACCATAAGATTATCCATTTCAAGAAAATAATCCTTAGTTAAATAATTCCATTGTTAGTATCGATCCAAAAACACATCATTCTTCAAAAATTCCTCAATTTCCATATCATATCCAAATTTAAAGTCCATATTTTGAATAAACTATTGCAATCAATTACAACACCAATACCTCTCCTAGACCCATTATTTTATCTGAAAAACTTTGTCTTATAGAAAATTATAACTATAGTCTCTTCTTTGGTAAATATCATCAAGAATTTTATTTTTCATATGAGAATATTGGTTGGTATTAACACTAGTATATTTATCCATAATATCATCACCTAGTTTGATGTAAAACTAGTGTGTCAAAAGCAACATAAAAGTCTTACTGAGATTTGTACCCTATATCATACATAAATCATCAAGCTTATAGATTTTAATTTCATTTACCTATCAATTACACAAAATTTGTATCCAAAATTATTACCATTTTTAATGAAGTCACCATGGTCATTCATATTTGTATCGACTTTTATAATCTTAAATTGGCATGTCCTAAGGATATCTTTACTTTATCATAAATTAATTCCATTGTTGATATTATAACTAAAAATTATATGTTATCTCTCATGGATGGTTTCTTGTGATATAATCATATTTACATCACTCATAAAGTTTAACATAAAACTACTTTCACCACTAAATGGAGAATTAATGTTTACATTAAAATGCATTTTGGTCTTAAAAACACTAGTATTACATACCAACATGCAATGACACATATTTTTAATGATCTCATCAATAAAATAGTTAAAACTTACATGGATTATATTATTTATAAATCCAAGCATCATGGAATTCATCTTTAGGGTCTTGTTATTATCTTTGATTAACTCATCAAATATAAAGTTAGATTCAATCCTTAAAAATGTGTTTGTGGTGTCACTTTTAGTAAAATATTATAATATATCATTTCCTTATGTGGGATTGATGTTTATCCCATTAAAATCAAGTCCATTACCAACATGTCTATTCATTTACCCATTTGATACATTCATATATATATTTAAAAACTTGGGGCACTCTATAGATTTATCCCTGAAATGATTTACCATATCTATTTAATTTTCACTCCTCAAGAATGGTAGCACTCTTGAATATACTAATGCATGTCATTAATATTTTTAAAACATGAATTAATAATTAATTCATCCTCCTAATCTTTGACGACCTTCCAATTATCACCCACTCATATTATATGTTTCATCAATCTCCATATTAGTTAGGGCAATACTCACTCAATAATATGAAATAGGTAGAGGATATGCCATATATTATGTTAGTTGTGCCTTGATAAATTATGAGACCCATTACACAAAATTATAACATTAATATTAGATAGTTTATTTCATTGTCCATTCTAACCTCCTTCATCAATATTTCACCAAATATTTCTTACTTGGATATATAATTAGAAAATAGATGGTAATATTAATGTAATTTAACTTAATAATTATCACATAAAAATTATTCAAAGGAAAATATATCACTAATCAACTTACCACCACACCTACACTAGTTACTAATCACCTTCAAGACACATTTCTCAATGAATCAATTCTCTACATCAAAGGTCTTAATTAAGATATTTATCCTAAATATTATTTTCAAAATTTCACCAGTAATCTTGAGGTGAAAAACCTATAATTTATCAAAATTTATACCTCTAACTCTAAACCTAAATTTATTAGAAGAACTACTCTAGGTTACAATAGAATTTCATAAAGACACGTGTACCCTTCACTTTGTTGGAGATAAAATCCTTTAATGAGTTAGGGTAGGTTTTTTTTTTAGGTGATCCTCATAGTAAAATTATTCTTATTTCTTTTATATTAACCTTTGAAGTCACTAATAACATGGTTTATATGAATCCCTAATTTTATGCATGCAAGCAACCATAAACTTAGACATCCCCTATTTACATGACTTCAGAGATTCACAACTAATATGTCACAAATTTAGTGGTGATTATGATTGAAAAAGTGAAATTATTATCACATATAATCAAATTTATTCCACTCTTTATATTGAATTCACATCTTTCACCATTGAATCACTCCCATGCAAATAAAATGCTATACCTAGTTTTCTTACTTCATCAACCTCTCTTTTTCACCCTCATCAAATACTTCATGATTCATTGATTCTCATCCACATGAAAAAATTGCATTATAGAATAGAATCTAGATATTATTATCTTAATTTACACATTGAGGATATCAATACTAAACAAATCCCATGGTTCAAAAAAATCATCCAATTTATTGAATATCATACTTGTCCTCGAGAGGTGGATTCTCATGAAAATATTCAACTTCATAAGAAAGCTTTAAATACATCCTTAGATATCACATTCTATATTATCATAATGATAAAGGTACTTTATTTGGTTATCTTACTAAGGATGAAGTTAATTATTTCATTGAGAAATCACATGGGGTCATTTACAGTTGTAACTATACCAGACACACTATAGTGTGAAAGTGCCTATGCATTAGATATTTCTAGCCTACTATTGAATAATATGCTACGTATTCCTAAAAATTATAATCATTGTAAACTTCATGATGATATCATTCACTCTCCTCTACTCAAGATTCAAACCTTTGAGACTCCCTATCCATTTTATATATGGGGATTATATCTCATTGGTAAATTACCTTGATCATAGGATGTCCTTGTTTTCATCATTACTACCACCGAATATTCTACCAAGTGGGTTGAAGTTATTCCCTTTGTAAATGTCATAGACATTAATATATTAAAACTCATTCTTAATCCAATAATGTTTCATTTCATAATTCCTCACATCATCCTCTCTAACAATGGTGGGACCTTTATAAATAAATACTTGAAACAACTATGCATGAAATTCAAAGTTGCACAACTTTCCACACCTTACCATATTCAATGAAATGGTAAAATAGAAGACACTTAAAAATACTTAATAATTTATTATAAAACAATATTTGATATTATCATTCTAACTAACAACTCAATATTTATCCCACACTTTGGGCTTATTGCACTAACATTCATATTACCACTAGGTCAACTCCTTTCTCTTTAGTTTACAGGTCCATAGTTGTCTTACCATTAGGAGATGAGTTACTTTCCTTTCACATTTATCTTCATGTAATAATTTTTTACAAAGATTTTAATGAATCATGTCTTCATTCCTTATAATTTATAAATGATTGATGTATGGTTACTTTACAACATAAACACCTATAAAAAGATCACATCACTAAATAACACAACAAAAAATTCAAAGTCCATACATTCAATATTGGAAACTTAGTCCTTAAGTTATATTAAACCCATGATAAATAGGGAATTTATACCCAAATATGGTGGGGTTTTTATCAATTAAAATACATTATATGACCTATTGCTTAAATATTATAAACCAATGAATGACACATATTTGAATAACTGACCAATGCTTAGTTTTTTAAGAAACAATTTTCCTAGCTTCATTTTCTATCACAACTTTAATTTTTTAAATTGATTTCCATTTATAGTTTTAATTTCATGCTTATATTTAGTTTTATATATATTTTGGAGATATTTTTTATTTGAATTATTACATAAGACTTTCTTATATTCAACATAAGCTTAACTTCAATTCTTCACACACTTCTAAGGTTTGTTTTACACATTAGCCTTAGTTATTATTTTGACTTTTGACTTTTTATCATTTTTACACCATTTATTTTTAAATTTATGATTTTGATTCATAATAATATATAAATCACCATGCCCATTTATTAAAAATACCCACCATTTCATTATTTTTAAATATTGTGTTTTCTCCAAACCTTAGCTAGGTGTCTTCCCTAAAAGATAAGACACCAATTGAAAGTCATGTTTTCTTGAAATTAGAATTATTCATATTATTTTATGGTTAATTTATATCATCCTATGTTCATGTATTAATTAATGGATACCCTCTCTCATGATTATTATTCAAACCTACCTATCATTTTACAAAATCCATTTACACATTTTTTAGAATGTGGTGAAACCCAATCATTTTATGCTCATTTCCATCATTATCTTATATTTCATTATCCTCTTTAGGAAGACCAAGGTCAGTTTAAATATTTCACTCTTTTATAATTTTAAATTCTACTAATCTTAGCTACCTTGGTATCTAAAATATATTATCTAGTTACCAAATGAAAGTTCTCTTATGATAGTTACTTTTAGCACTTGTATTTTGTTTTATGAATATGTATAATGGAGGAATATAAAAATACAAAAAAATTAAAACTTATACCATACAATAAAAAATAAATGATTAAAAGGTAAATAAAATATTAATAGTTAGATCACACAAAAATATTTGTTTTTTGTTTCACACATCTCCTATCCTAGCCAAATCCCAAACTTAAGAGTTAGTCTCATGATCGAGCTAATATCTATTGGGGTCTAGTAGGCTAGTAGAGTAGGTTAGTAGGTATCATTACCACATACACATAGTTCCACCTAATTTATCATGAAATTACCAAAATATTTGTATTTTAATGATGACTCTAAAATGGGTCCCAAGGAATTGAGGACACACTGTGGGAAGGTAGGTCCATTTTATTTTTCATGCATACTATCCATCATGGGATGATACCTATACTTCACTAGTTATCCCAAACTTGTGTTGTTAGGTTGATATTTCCAAGGTAATTAGTGTTTAAACTCTTTTAGTCTTTTTAAATTTATTGGAGTGTCTTATTTATATTAAACACCATGTTTTCACCTTAGTACCACCATTTCTCCCCCATCACCCATTTTATTTCCCACTTTAACATGCATGTTTTGTTCTAAATATTTTCAACAACTTATATAGTTCATATTCTCCATATTTTTTCAAAATGTTTTATAATATTAAAGTTCTAGTTTATCTATCATTATAATAGAAGTTTCATCATTGAGTTGTTGTGAGATTATCTCTTGGTTACCACCTTATCTTTCTCAGATATCCCTTAGTTATAATGAGACCTTAAATTTTCTATTCAAAATTTTATAGCCCATTTTGTCTCATTTTATTTAATCACTTATTATTTTTCCATGTTAGATTGAGTATCAATTTTTATTTCTTTGTCATTGATTTTACTTACATTAATCATTTAATTCAACATGGAATGATACTTTGGATATATTTATGGTCTTTTGGTCATTAATAGCCTTGGATTTTTGGTTACCTAATTTTACTTCTCTTTTGTTATTTTCATTACTTGATCTTTTAGTCCTAACCTATACTTTGTCATCCCAACTTACCAATTTCTCAAATTCTTAACTAGTTTTTTTATTTTTTTCATTTACTTTGGCCCTCCTACAATTACTTACTTTTCTCTCTCATCTTATATCCCTAAGTTTTATCCAAATATAGTTATTGTGACCTCTAAGATCAAGAATATAAATATAAAATGCAACAACTCAATGATAAAGGTTAGTGAAGGTATGTATATGGTATTTTAAATCATTACATTTATGAAAATTTATTTTAGTATTTTAGTTTTTGAATTAGCTCAATTATTATAACGTTATATTCTTATTTTAAGAACCATCCAATGTTACAATTTAGTGACACATGATGAGATTCAAGAGGGGCATATGTATGAACATACTTTAATAAACTTTATCATTTATTGATACTTTCTCTCTTATAATAACTTGTCAAGTTTCAATCTACTTGAGTGCATGCCTTAAAGGGTGATCTAAGAAAAGGATGGGAAAGTCATTGGTGCTTTGTGAGAGATTTTTTTGCCTATTTATTAGTCTTACATCCAATCTATCTTCTTAAGGGTTGATAGCATAAATTATCTCCTTCCATCTTACATCCTATAACTAATCATGACCTATAATTTTCTACTATATTGTCTTTATAGATGTAGTTTTATATATCATATGTACCTTCCCAAATACATTAAACATATTGATGTAGTTTTGGAGGTTTTGACATAGTACTCATAAATAAATTAGACTAACTGAATTATTTCAAGGTTATTTAGCCTACTTAAAACAAAATAAAGTTGTCTAATAGCATTATATTAATATTTAGGAGAGATTAAGATCATTCACAACTATAAATATAAGGTACAGTTTCATTCCAATAGATAGGAGCATTCATTTTCAATTTGGTATTGATCACACTTCTTCCCTAAGTATACATATTAAGGAGTTATTTTTTAGATATTGTCTCAAAGGAAAGATCATCTTGTGGAGCCTTTGATGCAATAGGAGTATTTTTATCCTATAGATTGATTTGGACTTTGAGATCCTTAAAAACACATAAATATCTTTCAAATAACCATTGGCTAAGGGTGAGATTAAGAGTCAACAAGTATTCTTAAAGCTAAGCAAGTAGTTATTTCATTTGATATATATAAGTTTCATAATTGCTTGTTTAATGGATGTATATCTCATTTTTAAACTTGCTCTACAATTATACTTAGTGTGGGTATAAAATTGTTTAAACTTGCCATTTATATACCTTGGGTAGCTTAGACCCCCATTTGCCTATGATGACTCCTTTTCAATTTTGATATGTTTCTAAAACTTATCATATACTTAAATTTATTTATTAAAATATTAGATTACTTAAAATATATACCCAATTAGAACTACTTCATTATGTTGATTTCTTAGAGGCTTTGGAACCATTTATCTTGATATTATGTTTTATGTGATCCTATTTATATTTTTTAGGATCTATATGTTCATACCAAAATTCATTAAGTATCAATGGGATCTCTTTGATTTACCTTCTCTAAGTCTATATATTTAAATATGATAGTTTCAAGTCAATCTTGGCTCATTGCATATAAATTCCATACTTTCATTAATAATTTTTATCCATGGTCGTGGTATGGGCATGTATGTTATCCATTATCTTTTGATCATGCATATCATAACTAAGGAACAAATTAAAAATTGATTACAAAACCCATATGCATTAGTTGATTCAACAAAAGTGCAGAGTGTATAACAAGAAGATTCAACACCCTCTAGTATAATAATGTGAAAATTAATTTTAGATTCTAACCAGTTTCAGTATTAGGGATATAAATACCAATCATTTAAATTGAGGTATTTATTTCCCTCAATGGGTTATATTTTATGGGTAAGTACACAAATTTGGAGGAAAAAAAGGGGCCTACCCATGGACATGATTTTCTAAAAAAATGATAATTTTTAACATTTGTAGATACTTTGAAATTGATACTCTCAGAATTTGAGGATGGTATAAGAACTTGAATTGTAGAATTTTGAGTCTAGTTTTCAAAATACTATTTTTTTTAAATGGTTAAGTATGACTAGGACAAATGTATAAAATTTGAATAGTAACTATTATTTTTTTAGGAAAATAAAGTATATACTCATTCATGTGGCCAGTCATTTTTTAAGCATAATTTAAAACCATTTGGTGAAAATTTAGAAAAGATCATCTAGTTTTTAACCTAGATTTTCTTATAAATTTTTTATTAATATTTTTTAATTAATTTTAAAATTAAGTAGATCTTAAAAAATGACAAGAATGGATAGTCAATCATGTGGCCCTGTAACTACCTCAAAAAAAATAAAAACTATTTTTTCTTTGAATGTGTGTAGAATTAGGCCTAGTTTGTGTTGATGATCAACTACACATATTCCCAGAATGGGGATCCTCCTTACTTTAATTCTCAAAATTTACCAAGTGTTAAGAGTCTTAGCTCATTTGATTACATATGGACTCACTTTAATATACCAATGCTTGTGAGTCTATAATCTTTCAAGTTAATTATTTGTGTTGCAATAAATATTGAAACTTAGAAATATTTGAATTATTGAAAGTCTTCATCAAAGTTTCATTAAAATAATTAATTTTTTATCATTGATGGTTCAAGAATGTGCAAATAGGATTTTATTAAGGAACTGTGACCTAAATCTTTAATATGTATGAATATATCAAACTTCACTCAGCCTTATTAAACTAACATTATGTTGTGTTTAAATAATTTATTTACAAAGTTATGCATTTAAACTTGTTTAAATTTGATTAATATGGGCCTTGACATCTTCTAAAACCTAACTATTAGAGGTACAATCATTGAGATGGGGGATGAATCAGTGAGTCCAAATATTTTCAACTTTACTTACAATCCTTCCAAACTCTTAATTAGTTAATACATACATTGATGAGGCATACCCATCATTCATAGCAATGAATAAGAAAGATAATTCAAGATCAAACACATAACACATGACATACGTGGGAAACCATCTTGGGGAATAAAACCCACTAGAACCTACAATTAGACTACTATATTATAATAAAAATATACAATTTAGACCATATACAAATGATCAATGAACTAAAATTCCTAATTTTAGTGAGATTGTAATCCCATAAGGAGCTACCACACCTATCTAGATGAGCATCCACAATAACTAGACTTTTATCAAGTTTCACCTTGTAAGCAGGAAACAATCCCCTTAGATGTTGATCACCCATAACAACACCTAGGAACATATCTCCTCAAAACTTATTACATACCAGTCTAATGGAAATACAAAGTATATTATCTCTCTTCAACTCTGCACACTCAATGCATCTAACACCATCTTTTGGACCACTCTACACTTCTCAGTAATAACCCCATCACCACAACACTCCATATTGATCAAAGCACATTATATACTTGAAAAAACACACAAATATCAATTAGGACACATTAGATATCCCAACTATCCCCACTCTTTAACCCTTTATTCACAATCACTTCAACACATGTACAAGAAGCATATCATAATAATGGTAACTTGATCAAATGGTCATACACATAGTCAATAATCTAATATAAATCACCAAGCTCATACATTATTAACCTTACCTTCACTCAAAATATACACTCTCAAATATCATGTTGATCAACTTGCTCATTTTGCCTCCTTTAGGCTCATTGGGTTGACTAACCTGTATGTCATCCTACACCAACTTAATCAAACAAGCATGCATGATAAATTCACTATTTTATACATTTTAATAACCTATACCTTATATTTTAAAGGTACATACCTTCACTTGGATCCATATTCACACTCCCTCATTCAAGTCTCACAGGTTTAGAAATCACCATCTTTGATTTCAATATTTATAGAGCATTTATGATCAACACCATCTTGTTTGGGAATTAGGCATGATTTAACCCTTAAGGAATATATATAATTGAGAAAAATATTAATAAAAAATTCATAGGTTTTCCATATCATCTATGGGTCACCCTTAAGCAACTACACATTTTAATAATGCTCTTATACTCTTAAATGTCTCATGGAGACCTATTCATCCCTTTAGCACATCATCGAGAGAAAAAAGAACATAATACCACTTATAATTACATGGGTCCACTCCTTATGTCACCATAAACATCTTAAAATAATCATAGTTATCTTTGGTCACCTCTATGTATGCTCAAACAACTCAAACACTAACCTGGTGCACATGAACATTATGAATGAAAACACAGTCAACTTCTTAAGCATTATTCATACTTAAGATAGATTGATCACACTTCCAAAAAACATATAGATCATCCTCATGCAATCTAAAATATCTAAATCATCATGAGACATTTAAACAACATCAACATAATCTCAAACATCCTTCTCAGATCACATTCAGAACAAGCATTAACATAGTCAACTTTGGAGCTCAATATCTTTGACTGTATAAAAAATTAAACCTTTAAAATAGGTTCATTAGATGAATCATGGAGATTATTAATATTCTATGTTTAAAATATGATTAAATTCTATTTGTATCAAAATATATGGCCCAAAGATGAGACACTAGTTTTTCCCTTATTGAATTTGAATATTTAAATGTCAATGGTCACAATTAAACCTTGAACACAAAACTTACATCTTGTGTCCTCACTGATTAGATAAAATACACACCATTAATCTATTCCTAAACTTAACACATAGGAATAAATACTCAAATTTTGAACCTCAGTCACTTTAACCTCATCTAGTGTACCCTTGTAATGTTGACTCAATACATACCATCGATCTTTATAGATCAACTATGTCTTTAAATAGCAATGCTCATCATTTGATCAATTTGTAAGAAAAAACACTAACTATTAGATCCTTATCCTTTAAATTTTCTTATTAATTAAAAAATGTGTAGTTGGCACCATCTCACTGCATCCTAACATCTCTGAGAAAACACACTCCATCGATCCTTTTGTAAGGATATCAATCTTTACCCAATTTAAGCATTAAACACTTTAACTTATTTGACTTGTTACACACCATAAATATATATTTACAAACTCTTATGTACCATTAGATATCCATTTGGTCCTGAACTTTAAATTCATGCATATTTGGCTAAGTATGGGAACCATTACAATATGCTTGAAAGGCCAACTTTGGACCTCAATAACTTCTTCTACACTTACTCACATGATCTCAACTTTAGACCATATTATCTCCTTACATAGGATAATATAACCATGTGTAAAACTAATCCTAGATACTTTTCATGTGTGAGAAATAATTCCATTAAAATTCCTTCTCAAAATATTCTGTCACAGAGCCAACTATACTTAGAACTTGCCTAGAAGGCCAACTTTGCACAGGTATATCTTTTGACATGCTTTGGTGCATGACCTAAAATTTATATAAAATAAACTAGGTTTAAAAATAATAAAACCCATATGATCACCTTCTCTTTAAATTCCCACGTGTGTGAGATAAGCTACCATCAAAATGTCCTACTCAGCTCTTTCTTGCCTCATGCAAATTTGGCTAAGTATGGAAAAACACTGTCAAAGTGCCTAGGAACCCAAATTTGCACTTACATATATTTTTATGTGATTAATTACATGACCTAAATTTTGGTGCATAATAACTAGGAACACAATTTAACAAACCCATGTGACCATTTCTTCCTAACTCATCCACATGTGGTAATAGTGACATCATCAAACTACCTACTCATATTTTTTGCCACTAGACCCAAAGTATCTAGATGAAAACTATGGACAATCAGATGAATTCCACTTATGAACACAAGAACTCAAAGTATATAAAACATATTAGGTACCTATTTTACATCTTTAATACTCCATACTCATCCCTAAACATATATAACTATGCCAAAATAGAGGATCAACCAAGCATACTTCAAGCACACTAAGACAAGCACATTGCACCCTTTATCATTATCACTTAGACTATAAAATCACTTCATCTACTCATTAGGACACCTCTATAACATCTCCATGACATCATTAACAATACTCCTAAACTAATTTAGTCTCTCGCTTGACCTTGTAGGATGTTAAATTTAAAGTAATGTTTTATGACACCTCATAGGATATTAAAGTTCAAACTATGAATCAAAAGGATATGTGTCCACCTCATCAAGATTCATAATTCCTTAGATATTTACCATGTCCCACACAAAAAATTTGGAATAAATATACAAATTCCACAAACTACCTGGCATTATCTAGAGATCTCAAAAAAGAACTAACCATTGAAACTCAAATATAGAGGCTACATGTCAAGATCTTAGCCCCTATGAGCAAGCCCATTTAATCTAAGCTACCACACATCCACCATGAATCCTACTATAATCCATATTATTGTAAGATACCACAATATTTCTCAAGTGTGACCAATAAAACTTGAGTATCCTTCAAAGGTGATGTGTCTCCCTTGAGGATTCATCTAAGGTCAATGCATATCCATACTATGTTTCATCGATCTAAATCATGTAAGACATTGCAAGGTAGACATCTGGGTTACCCAAGCTATTTGATCAATGATCAATGTTATATATCTATTTGAATCTCCTTTTATGAATGACAAGTGCTAGAATAATAAATAAAAGTTTGTGAGAATGATGTGTGTTCCTTTTTGACCCATGTTATGATGCCACATGTCATTCATGTACTAATTTTATCTAAGATCTATTAGAGAACCTTTTATAGGGATGCATGTCCACCTTGGGCCTATATAATTATGCCACACATCATTCCCATGAAGCTTCATTATGAGATTAACTAGATCACCTATGAGAAGGACACATGTCTCCACTTGAGCCATGTGATTAGTGTTAAGTTGTAGATAGTTGCCTAAAATCCTTTTAAAGAAGACACCTAGTAAAGGAAAGCTATGATTGATCATAAGAGAGTAACTTGTCAAAGAAAAGTCATGATTCCTTGTGATATAAATGCATGGTACTCCCAGGACCAATTAAACTAAAAGGACCATCTGAGAGCTTTTCATGAATTAAAATATGCCATGTGTCAAGATACAAATGATTCATCATGTTAATTTGTTTTCCCAGAGTTCATGATAAATCAAAAGGTTCCATGTGTCTAGACTTCAAGCCCACTAAGTATCTTAGTCATATTCAGACCCCATGAGTGCCTAGCTAGATCCAAAGTGGTATGCCATGTGTCAAAGGGTGGTAATATCTAGATGTAAAGCTAAAATTGATGGTGGATCAGATTTAAATTAGAACTACATTTAAATTTTAATGCAATTAAATGCCAAAATAAATAGTTCAAAGTGTTTTGAATGTAAATTTGACAAACTCACCATTAATATGACAAAAACTAGGATCACCATCAACCTTGCATTAATCAAAATGATCTTTCAAAAGCCTACTCAACTCAGCTATTGTTAATTACATTTACATTCAAAGATTTACATATTTACTTTCCTTGTTATCTATGTTCTCCCAGTATGAAAAACCTTGAGTTATTCATAAATTTCACCCTAACCACCATCATTAGAGCTCAAAAGTTGTATAGAGATATAAAAAGACATTGGCTGCTACTAAGATTATTATAAATGGCATAGGGAGGTCCCTCCACTCTAGGTAAGAGAATTTATTTCAAATATTATGACTTCTTATTCTAATATGGTAATTCAATTATTTTCAAGGACACTAAATTCATTCCCAAGGTAATAGCATTAGGGTACATGCATTATAGCATCATTTAATTCAATGTAGGAGTAGTTAGGGTAGTTGATGAATCTAAGACCATGCCTTACATAATCTAACTGGCTTTAAACATCCTTGCAATTAATGCTACCTGTATCCACAAGGCCATTGTAAATCCAAAGGTTATGCCATAAACTAACCTATTCTATGGCATCTTCAATAGGTCAAGATGTAAATATGGATTAATCAATTCAATGTTCAAAGGGATTCCCATTTATTTCATCATAGGGCCAAGCTTCAAGTAATTTTATGAACCCCCTTCCCATAGATTGATTACACCTAGGACATCATTGATAACTAATATGAGGTACACTCCCTTGTGATGGTCTTGGCATCATGGGTGACTAAACCAATAGGATCTATTCTCATGGATTACCAAGGGAAGTTTCATATTCAATAAGGGAATCAAGATTAGCATCATTTTCCTAAATAGAATATCTGATAATTGACATATTGGATATGTGGACATAAAAAATCTTTCATTGTTATAAATCATACTAGAAGATCAGAAAATTCCCCCACTCAAGGAAATAATTAGCAATAACCTAATATATGTTATGAATGACACTTTCAAGAATGGTACCCCATTCTTCATGATGAGTTATTTTCTAGATATAATATGCACAACTACCCATCTCGGTCAGAACTCATGATCTCCTAAGTGACAAAAGTTTATTCCTCAATTTTTTTTGCAATGCACATCCACTACTTTAGATACAATATTAGAATAATTATAGAATATTTATACCTAATTGTCTATAAATCAATAATTGAGAGTGAGATACAAAGGATTCCCTTGATGGTTAGATAAACATTGATAAACATGGGTACCTATTAGTTATACCCTAACTACATAGTCATCAGAATAGAAGGGGTGATGGTGTCTCCCCTTAGGCTGCCAAGATATGTTCATATAAATTTGGCCATGGAAGAGATAGATTATAAAATACAATGTGGAGTTGATGCTTTCTTCAAGAATAAGAAGAATATAGTCCCACATATAGTGCCATATAAGTTAGGGAGGATCAAAATCATTAATTGGTATGATATCATTATGGCTACAAGGCGTAGGAACTCATACCTATTGCCTAAGGATGATTTTAGATCTTGGGACCAAAAAAAGACATTGGCAAGAATTTTTTGAAATTCAAAAGGGATATAACTATGGAGTATAAGAATTAGGAATAAGTGCATGAATGGATATACAAAGATGCTATGAATGATGAGTTAGTGTCATGTCTCCTTTTTAGTTGACATGATCAGAATTGATGGTTATCCTATTATACGACCCTCATAGGCTGATAAGATGGTTAGAGGGTCTTGATGGATATTGGCTTGGCTTTGTTTAGCATAATTTTTCCAGTTGGATTTTGTTTGGGCTCGATCGGACATTTATTGAGGGAGATATTAATATTTGATTGATTTAATCAAATATTAATTATTTAGCCTATTTTTAATTAAGAAACCCTAATTCTAATTTAAGAAACCCTAATTAGGGAAAGCGCATCCTTTTGAGGGGTATAAGGGTTTCTCATGGAGGCCATTATTGAATTATGAATGATTATTGATTTTGATATTGAAGAATTCTTCTGTGAAGACTGAGACAAGGGTTCTAGGATTCCATTTACATTGGAGAATGTCCACTCTTCAGTGTGTGAAATTCAAAGGCTATGAGATATCAACTGATTTATTGCTGATTTGAGAGATAGCTTCATACAAAAGTTATCACAGAGGTTTACAGGTTTCAGAGATAACTTCACACAAAAGTTATCATAGGTATTTCAGGTATTTATTTTATTAAGTTTTTGATTCAATATATTATACAGATAGAGATCTTCTGTATTAGAGCCATATATCTTGAGATCAGGGGTCCAACAAATAGGGTGTGCTTTATTGGTGGCCGTACAAAGTCCATACAAATCTGTACAAATTCACATAGAGACTGACACTGGTAGGCAGAGATCCACAGTGACTGACATTAGCCAACATATCACTAACATCGATAGATTAACGACCCCAGTCGACTGATGACAGTAGTATAACCAATGTCGGTGACTGTGTTTTTGACACAACAGGCTGAGACCTACCAACTTTAGGTTTTATTCCTAGTTTGCAGAATACTTAAGTTTTTTTAAGACAGTATTTGAATATTATTTTATATGCATGAAAGAGGATATCTATTGTAATCATCTAGATGAATAATAAGATTATAAATTTGGCAGTTAAGAGATTTACTGTGGTTTATTTGTTTATTTGAATTTATTATGCAAAATTGTATCTTTGTTTAGAGCTTTTGTCTTTTTATATTCCCTATTGGTTGGGGATATTACAGTGGTATCAGAGCTTTTGTCTTTTTATATTCCCTATTGGTTGGGGATATTACAGTGGTATCAGAGCTAAATCTTGCCATCCTGAGGGTTTAGAGGTCTCATGCAGCCACAAGAGTTGGGACCACATAGGTATAATACACGTAGTACAGCTTTGCTTGAAGGCACTCAAGTTTTAGAATAGTAGTTGGAAGACATGGGTGACAATATGGACAGGACCCATATTCCACACCGTCTTAGGGATCCAAATGATGTAGAGGTGTTACTTACACTCAGAGAATTATGGGAAGGGAAAAGGCAAAACAACAAAGTATTATAGCTATTGGCAGAGGCACTACTGAGATTGGGTACTCTAAGGAGAAATTCACCACATCGTGATGATGTCAAGAGTGATGCAGGATCACAGAGAGCCCTTAGAACTACTTCTCATATAGCTGATCAGGCTATTAGGCCTACCTTTGTGAGGCAAGATGCCGAGGAGGTGATAATAGGTGAGGAGCATGAGGAGTCATTTGCAGATACACTTATGGCAGTAAATGATGAGTGGCAGTTATTACCACCTGAGGTCAGAGAGATGATTACTTTTGATTGATTCATCACATAGAGGAGAGAACATAATCGAGGTTGACAGAATGGGAAACCAAGACATTAGAATAATGATTTGAAGCATGCTACGAGTAGGCTCACACTAGTGATGTTTGACAGTAGTGGTAAGGTGATAACACATGCCTGTGTTAGTAAGCTAGACACATTTCTCACATTGCAACTGATGGTTGAAGGAGATGCTATCAGATATGTGACACTGCATCTTGAGGGAGTAGCTCATGATTGGTGGCACCACGAGATGGTGACACTCCATCATGATTGGATCACATCTTATCAGGAGTTTGTGGATAGGCTAGTAGAGCATTTTGATAAGAGGGATTTGGAGATCTATTTCTGAGTGTTGGCATAGTTGCACCAAAGTGGCAGTCTAGAGACTTACATTGGTGACTTCCAAAAGTTATCAGCCATGGTTCTCGACATTTCAGATAGGTGACTTGTAGTGCTCTTCATGGAGGGATTGACAAAACCATTGAGAGGTTGGATTAAAGGCTTTGATCCTCCTTCATTACAAGTAGCTATGAAGAAGGTACGTAGCATGGAGATGGCAGCCCCATCTAGTAGATTTAACTCTAGAGGTACTTCTTCATCTAGGGACCATAAGTGCTCTGACGGAGATAGAGAGGGATTAGATTTCAACAAAGATAAATTAGGTGTTAAGAATGATTGAAAGGCTAACCTAGTAGCACCACCTTTGGATCGAGAGGCTCTTAACAATCTACACAAGAAAAAGCTTTGATTTTACTGCAAAGGTCCATATGATATCCATCACGATTGCCCTTTGAGGCCTAAGGGCAAGGCAAATCATGTGATGTGGGCATATTATGAGGATTTAGATTCAAAGGATTTTGAATAGCAGAATAGTTCTAAGGGGGTAGAGGCAAAGGCTTCAAAGCCTAAGGTAAAGGTAGAGTTAGAGCTTCACATACAAGAGGCATGCCTATCCAGCATTCAGTTGGATGAGTCATTTAGACTCTGTGGAGTTTTGGTAGGGCAGAGGTCATCACCCTTCTTGTTATAGGAGCCACACATAATTTCATAGATGCTAGATTTGTGGAGAAGCATGGACTCACTACCAAATATTTTGAGGGCATCAGAGTTAAGGTGGCTGACGGTCACACTCTTAGGTGTGAACGGATGATTAGAGACATCCCATTGTGCTTGAACAACTATGAGTTCAAGGCTAATTATTATGTGGTAAACATGGGGGATATAGACTTAGTCTTGGGTATGAAGTGGCTTCATTCATTTGAGGAAGTTACTCTTCATCTCAAGGACATGGAGGTTCATTTTGATATTGATGGGAAAACACATATTCTTAAGGCAATACAGGGCAGTAGCTTCAAACATATGTTTTTTCATCGAATGGAGATGCTCAGATGACATGACATGATAAAGTGTACTACCGAGTGCACATTAGTGCCAACATAGGAGAGATATGAGGATGAGCTTTGTCTTGAGGTAAGTGCATTTTAAGAGTTATCACATGTGGTAGGGACTCAACTTGATGATGATATGACTATTTGTAGCCTTCACAATCTAGATTTAGATATTATTCAGGTAAGGAGTTTACTTGAGTTGCCTGCTGATTTTCATTTATGGATTAGATGTTGGGGTGATTATCTTAGTACTAGGGATGATGTGAATCCATTAGATGAGATTTGGGATGGACATGGCATGGTGTTTTCATTGATTGACAGTAGGGTAGATCATGACTACATTTGGGATCCAGGTGGATTGATGGGTGTATCATTCAGCGATTGCTTGAGGGCAAGCAATTTTAGGAGGGGCGGATTGTCATGTTCCCTTTTTAGTTGACATGATCAGAATTGATGGTTAGCCTATTATGTGATCCTCATAGGCTGATAAGATGGTTAGAGGGTCTTGATGGAGATTGGCTTGGCTTTGTTTAGCAAATTTTTTCTAGTTGGCTTTCGTTTGGGCTCGATCAGACATGTATTGAGGGAGATATTAATATATGATTGATTTAATCAAATATTAATTATTTAGCCTATTTTTAATTAAGAAACCCTAATTCTAATTTAAGAAAACCTAATTAGGGAAAGCACATCTTTTTGAGGGGTATAAGGTTTTCTCATGGAGGCCATTATTGAATTATGAATGATTATTGATTTTGATATTGAAGAATTCTTCTGTGAAGACTGAGCCAAGGGTTCTAGGATTCCATTTGCATTGGAGAATGTCCACTCTTTAGTGTGTGTGATTTAAAGGCTATGAGATATCAGTTGATTTATTGCTAATTTGAGAGATAGCTTCATACAAAAGTTATCACAGAGGTTTATAGGTTTGAGAGATAACTTCACACAGAAGTTATCACAAGTATTTCAAGTATTTATTTTATTAGGTTTTTGATTCAATAAATTATATAGATAGAGATCTTCTATATTAGAGCCATATATCTTGAGATAAGGGGTCCAACAAATAGGGTGTACTTTATTGGCAATCATACGAAGTCTGTATAGATCTATAAAGATTCGCACAGAGACCAACACCGGCAGGCATAGATACACAGTGATTGACATCAGCTGACATATCAATTACGTCAGTAGATTAATGACCCTAGTCGACTGAGGATGGTAGTAAAACCGATGTTGGTGACTATGTTTTTGACACAACAGGCTGAGACCTACCAGTTTCAGGTTTTATTCCCAGTTTGTGGAATACTCAATTTTTTTAAGAGTGTATTTGAATATTATTTTATATTCATGATAGAGGATATCTATTGTAATCATCTAGATGAATAATAAGATTAGTGATTTGGCAGTTAAGAGATTTACTGTGGTTTATTTGTTTATTTGAATTTATTCTACAAAATCATATCTTTGTTCATAGCTTTTGTCTTTTTATATTCCCTATTGGTTGGGGATATTATAGTGGTATCAGAGCTTTTGTCTTTTTATATTCCCTATTGGTTGGGGATATTAGAGTTAGTTTTTAAAATTTCATCAAGGAAATGCATTGACTAAAAATGAGACTAGATAGAGAGAAGAAGAAACAAGACATTCTAAAGCCTCAACCACTACTAACTCATGAAACATGTTCAATGCTAATTATGAGAATGCACAAGAAGAAGAAGAAGAAAACATTCCTCTTATTAGGAGTAGACCATGTAAACCTCCACTACTAGCCACATTAAGTGAACATAGTCTACCTCTAATATCCAAGCTAGGAGGATCTAGTAGACAACATGACCCATTACAAGGTCCTAAATTTATCTTTCCATCTCCTATGGGAGTTTCCTTAGAAAGCCTAAGTCAAAATGAACTTGATGTCATTGACCTTGAATAATTGCAACAAGGCAATGAGCTCTCAATGGAATATGTATAAGCACTGGTTGGGAGGAATATTGAAAAGGTTTTAAAAAGAAAGAAGTAGCTCAGGACTATTATGATAGGAGTAGTGCCTCCTTCATCATTTTTTCAAGTAACTATAGAGGTTGTAAGCACACAATAGGCTCCCACTATAAGTACTTTCCAATTGACTTCTTCCCTAATTAGAGTAGCTTCTTCTTCCACTTCCATGTTTGCTCCCCCACTACTACCCCTCTATTGTTTTCATTATCATCATCTACTTTAGCCACCTCTTCCCAGTCCTCAATGGATACTAGAATGAGCCAATCTAGTACTTACTTTGGATTCACTTTCCCCCACTTTATTAATCATGTCACTACCAATATTTATTCTTCTTAGGCAGGCACAATAAGTTCCTTACTTGTTATTGGTTCCCATACACCTATAATGCCAGTGAAGCCCATCTCAAAGCAATTCACCTTCTAGAAGCGACTCAATATTACCATAGCTACTAAGGTGAGTGTTCCTTCAAAGTTTGCTTCATTCATTCTTGACATGGGCCCTACAAGACCTATATTTGACATACTTAGGTAATTGAACACAAAAAACTTGTACATCCCTGCTATAGCTTTAGATTCTTCCTCAACCTAAGCACCTTCATTATAGCCACTCCCACATAGACAATAATTATTACTACCCAAAATTGGGTTAAAGACATCATATAGGAGTCAAGGTAGGAGATGAATCATGTAGTCATCTCTTCCCCCCAACATAGCATAAAGTTTGATGCTAACATAGGCATGATGAAGATGGTGGTTAGGAGGCAAGTTAAGTAACCACAATCTAGCTCAGTGGTGGCACATGAAAGTGAAGATTTTATCTTCACTTTCATAAGGAAGAGAAATGCTAGTTTGAGATAGGTTAATGAATATTCAGAGGACCTCATGTCCATAGTTCAAGCCTAGTTAGAGTCCATAATAGACTTGATGAAGGGGATGTAGCAAGAGTTGAAAATATTGAAGGAGTAAACACTACCCACTATGTCAAAAGGCACTAAAATTAAAATAATAAACACTATTATCAATGTTTTTAACTTGTATAAAGTCATGAAGAGGAGGTAGGAAGATGGGATCCTATAGTCTAAGGTGGTTGTTAAACTTGACCAAAAAATTTCACTCTATGATGCCAAGTTGGAAAACTTGGCTAGAGTTACAAGAAGTAATAAGTTCCCAAACTTTAAAGCTCTACCACTCAACGATATCATTCCTTCATATACCATCCTAATGAATAGGTACATGATATTAATTAGGTAGTTATATCAAGTCAAAGATGCAACTACATCATTGGAGAAGATAGAATTCAAGATAGCTTTATTTTTGAAGGATGCCATGGTCACTAGAGTGACCAAACCTAGTAAAACCTTCATGGATGATCAATAATTGATGGCCTAGATGAATGTGTTCATTGCCAAATTCTAGTAGGATATTACTAGTACAAGGACAACTATTGAGGTAATGAGCATTGTGGCTTCTTCCAACTAGAGGCTGGAGAAAGTAGATGCCATTGAAGAAGTATTGAGGCTTGTGCTTGAAGAATATAGGAAGTTAATCCAAGAGATACATGACTTGTTTTAGCTCATGATTCTAGACTTCACCTAGATAGATCATGATTACTTAGCTTATGCAAAGATTTAGATGAAAGAAAAGGTATAGAGGAAACAAAGGTAGCAACAACAAGCTGGCCAACAACTTCCTTTAGGACCATGAGGAATATTCAATTATGTTTTGTAAATTTGAATTAAGAATAATACACTGTAACATTTTATCCACTTCGCTATATTTGAGCACCTTTCTTATGCCCACGTAAATCTGTCTTAGGCATCTTTGTGGCCTATATATAGGGGTTTTCCTCCTCATATGTAAGTAGAAATAGTTTTTATAATAATTAATATAAGACAGCCAAGAATTTGAGACTTTGTTTGAAATTCTTGATTGTGTATTTCTATTTTTTTATTCCTCATGCTTTTAGATGACCAATAATTTATTTGTTGCTAGCTAATTTGGAAATAAAATTCAATATATGCATATGTTAGTTTGATTTTGACACTAAGGTAACAAATCTCTTAGTATATTTTCTCTATTTTCTTCTCATTTTTAACTAAATGTGCGATGTAATTTACTATGAATGAGTAATATTTATGGAACATATGCTTTTAGATACATTAATTTCCTTTCCTTTAAATATTCAATTGCATTTATTTAGCTTTGAGTGATGCACTAGAATTCGTAAATGGTAGTTTTATATGTTTTTGTCTTAGAAGCTAGAATAATTGGTATCTTTGATCATCTAAAGCATACCTTCTTTTCTACCTTACCCTTCTAACCTTTTGGATTTATCCATGATCACTCTAGTTTAGTCTATTCTATAAATATACATGGTTTGTTTGTGTTTGGGAATTAATTGGTAAAATTTTGGTAAAATTTAGAATGATTTTACAAAGATTGGCAAGAATAAAGTGTCAATGTGTAACATCTATTTTCCCTACAACATGGTCTACTTCCAAACTTATAAGTGGTGACTATTATGAATTGGAATGGTACCCTTGGAGAGAGTTATTTTGGCTTCCTTCTGATGAATCACCTAAACTAATGATACTATAGAGAAAAGGATTAGAAAGGGGGAAAGGGATATTAAGAAAGATAATAAGGTGATGCACCAAATAAAAATGGGAAACTACCATAAGTTGGAACCCACACTAAATTAGTACAAGATAATGCTAGCTTACATAAGCTCACAATCTGTCCAATTGCATAAGTGTTTCATGGACTAGGTTTAGGTAGAATACTAATCTAAACCTACAATAGATTGGAAAAACCCTAAAGGAGGTCAAAAAGGAGGATAATGGATGAGTAAGATTCTCCTTTAATATGCCATCATGCACAACTCACTCAACATATATCCAAGGCAAGAGATAGGTAAAGAAAGTCCTTTATTGCATCAAGAGGTAGTTATTACAAATGTTTGATAGGGTTTAACCTAATCAAGATAAGACTATTTTATAATACCTTAGATAATCCCATACTCTTCAAGATCAGAGAGTCCTTGTGATATTCTAGCATCCGAGAGAGAGAGAGAGAGAGAGAGAGAGAGAGAGAGAGAGAGAGAGAGAGAGAGAGAGAGAGAGAGAGAGAAATAATGGGTGATATAGAGAAAGGGAGAAGAGAGAAGATGGATAAATCCATCTAAGATAATTAAATGAGTTTCCACCAACTTTTCATCAAATCAATACTAATTATATATTAAAAAGAAATCTTTCCTTTGTCTTAATATCCTCTCAATCATTTCATTTATTAAGAAACACATTAGAGGACAAGAGTTAGCTGAGGGCGATGAGTCATGATCTTGTTATAAAGAGAAATAATTAGGCACCCTTAAAAACTATTAAATTTTCTAGCTACTTTCTCCAACTTCTAGATCTTCATCTTGGGACATTATACCATCTTCCAATTGGCCTGATTATGAAGACAAAATATTCATATCTTGAATATGATAGAGCCATGTTATGTTTGCTTTGAGTGGCTATTTGTCATACCTCTGACTATATCAAAGGATGAGATAATCCACCCTATCTCATTTATGTTTGCATATACTCTAACCTAAATATATATCTTTAATATAGGTTAAAAACCAATCCAATTAATTAGTTTTCATATAGTCATTATATCAATGGAGATATGTAGATTGCTTGATCTCATTTCAATAGTTATTTGCCCATATTTGATCTCTATTAGGCTTAGAAAGATATATTTTTGACTTTAAGAATTTATACAATTTGAGAACTCATTATCTACATATATCTTCTTTAAACATAAATGATCATCATCATGAAATAATACTACAACCCTAGAAAATGGGCCTTGTAAGTTCTAAATCTTTGAACCAGAGGTCAAGACAATGTTTTAATGGAAATGAAACTTCATCATAAACATCTTGAATATATGATTGTGTCCCATGTTTAATGGTGCTTGACTGATATCTAATGGTGACATAGCCATTTAAAACATTACTCTGGGTTTCACCTAAACCATATTCAACCTCTACATGAAATCTCCTATCTTTGACTTTTAATATTGATCATCGATCTTGATCTAGGCCTTCTCAAATTATGCAATCTATCATCTTTTCATTTGTTATCAGGATCCTACTATCATCTCTTTGACTCCATGACCTCATGTGTATTATATATATCCATTTTCATGTCTTGAATACATACCCTTGATTTACCTATCAATTACTATAGTCATGACTCTTGAAACCTACACATTTGTCTTCAAGATCCATTAACTTTCTGACCTCTCAATTTACATCAATTTGCTTTGGTATGAGGTATCACACATCATTGATCTATTTAGGCCCAATATCCTTGTCATTCAATGTGCACTATTAGATATTCATTTGGGCACCTAAGATCTTGGCACTTGTTATCTTTATATTAGATCTTAGGATACACTAACCTTTTGACTGTGAGCTTATCATTGATCTTTGATGTATGATTAAATGTGTTTCATTAGTTCTTCAAGACCCACTAACATTGTTGATTACCTGATCACCATTATATTTGATCTTAGCTTCCAAGATTTAGACACTTTTCAGCCATGCATTTATCCTTAGAACATTTTAATTTAGATGGCTATTTGTCACATTTTTAAATTGATGTCCCCATGCACATTTCAGTCTGCAAGTCTAACTTTGAAGCTTTATATATTTATATAGAAAAGATATCAAGATATTAAATTTATAAAGGATGATAAAGGCATGAAAAATATCATGTCCATGCAATATTTTGGTTTGAAAGGCTCCCCAAGTAAATTTATTAAATCTGAAATCATATTAACCTATTTGTTTCTACATGATGTGTTGATGATAGTCTAGATCTTATATGCTTGTGAAAGAACTTTCAAGGATCAAAATGTGTTTTTAAGACCTGTGAAACTTGCTTTATGTTTATGAAGATCATAGAACTAGGTGATTCTCTTAACCTTCAAATATTATACCTACTTCTAATCCATTTGATCACTTACTCAAAAAGGAACTCTACTTAGCTTCAAACTACATACAGTCAAAAGTTTCTTATGTGGGCCAAATTTGTCCAACATCTTTGGAAAATCAACTAGGAATCATGCCTACTATGCTTGAGAACCCAAACCATTTATCTTGGTTAGTACATTGGGAATAGATTCAAAAGCCTTTGCTCTTAGTTGATATAAATTGATACAAGGCTACCCTTATGGATAAATTCTCTCTTGAAGTAACAAGGACCAAAAGAAATAAAGCATGCCCAAAGCACTTTGGAAAAGGAAACACATAATAGGAAATGAAACTAACGTAAACAAATCAAGGGAAACTAACCTAATAAACAAATGTGCACACAAGAACTTAAAGAAAAGCATGAAATCTACTCTAATAAATACAATACTATAAAACAATTCATAAGCACCTCCCTTCTGGGTTAAATGAGAAACTATTAGTATCATTCACTTATAACAAACCAAATTGAAAAATACCTTGATTTGGAGGTACCAAAAATGGTAAACTAAAAATCTTGATGATAAATCCTTTTGATGTGATATCCAATGATGAAATGGAATAAACATGTTGCTACTATAGACATATTGGTCCAATTATTCCAAGCTTGGTTCATGTTGGACTGAAAGATCACTTGCCTGATGTTTTTCATCACTCTTGAGAAAGCTTTGCAAGAAGACTTTATTTAGGATCTTGGGAGCAACTACACTTGGTTCACTTGATGGTTCAAAAAGACTATGTTATTCCACCTTTTCCTAATGCAAATTAGGAATAATCATGATTAGAGAGGCATGCTCATAATATTTTGGAGGAAGGACATATATCTTAGCCTCTTCAAACTATTTAGTTATGGCATTGAACTACTTCCATAACTCTTTAGGCTCTTCACTAGTATGTTAATCAAATTATATCACTTGAGCACTTGAGATGTCTCTTTCATCAACCTCACTCAATATTTCATCTTGATATTCAATTGAAAATGAGGGTTAACTTAACCATCCAAGGTCTAAAATATCACACCTATCTTTCTCAAGCTTTGATATACTTTCCTCTAGCTCCAACATATTAGGGTTATCCTCAACTGACACCTCATATTAAAGTGGGCCAACTTTAGGCACCTAGTTATGATCCTCTTCTTCATATATGTAGAATGGACCTTCAGTAGTCCATTTAAGGTCTTCCCCATGTTCATCTTGAGGATTATCTTACTCAAGAAAGTTTACAACATTAAGCTTCTCCATTTCACTCAAGAAATCTGAGCAAAAATGTTGACATTGATCTTCTATGTTTCTTGAGTTGACATTGACCTCCATAATAGGTTAATAAAGGTTGTCTTCTTGATTCTCATTAATCTCTTATAACTTGAAAGCTGAAACATGATTTTCCCTATGAAGTGGGATGCCTATCCTGATTCCCTCATCATAGACACATACATTGTCCTCTTATGGCTCACTTATGACTGTAAGCTCCGCCTCTATCTTTTATAAAATATGGTTTTTATCTAAGAGGGAGATGGTGGGATGGTGAATAATTTCACCTTACTTGAAACATAAGAGAGTGTCCTTTTAGTTAAGGAATTTGAATGGTCTATTTAATGGATCATGAACTAGTGGTTGGACATCTAAAACCAACACCTCTTCCTTCTTCCTTATGGCCTTTTAAATTGATTTCCATGATGGAAATGAGTAGGGAAAAAATAATTTTTCTTACTTTTGAAAGTTTATAGGAGAGGGTGGCCTCACAAGTGAGGGCATGACTTAGCCAGGGTCAAATGTGTTAGAGAAGATCCATGAAAGAATGGCTTCATTTTCTTGTGTGGGAATGGGCATAGGGATAGGAGAGGGAAAAATGATTGGCTCAAGTTTGACATACTCTTTCTTCCACTACTCAAACATATTTTTAATGGATAATACCCACCCATTCAATTATTGCTTCTCAGCTTATGGATAGTTAGCTTCCTCAATGGATGCCCACACATTCCAAAACTCTTCCAAGAAGATTTATATCTCCTCCATAGAATGAAACAAGAATTCATGTCCAAGTTTGACTCCCTCATTAATTTTCATGATTATACTTCCTTGGTCTAGTATTGCTCTCTAAGTTTTGACAAGGATGGACTTTGACAAGGTTGAATAAGGGGTTGATCAAAAACTCTTAAAGATTGAGATTGAGGCTCTTAGAGGGGAAAGGACACATAAGACTAATAAAAATGAGCCTATTGGTATTCATAATATATTAACACACTATCTACATTTTGGATCATGCTTCTATTCACTATTATGTTCTCATTCTCACAAGATGACCATTGTTCACCCTCACAAACTGACCATCTATTCTTGACCAACTAAAGATCACTCTTTTCCTCTTATAAAACATGGATAGAGATGATG
Source organism: Torreya grandis (assembly GCA_037957365.1). Classification (NCBI taxonomy): domain Eukaryota; kingdom Viridiplantae; phylum Streptophyta; class Pinopsida; order Cupressales; family Taxaceae; genus Torreya; species Torreya grandis. Next base: position 158,977 of record JARHVA010007434.1, read on the forward strand.
GGAAAAAACTCCAAAGCCATACCAATCTCCCTTATTAGCTCAATATAAAATTATAATGCTTGCTTGACTCCTGGTAAGGATGTAACATGATAAGCCTAGTCTTGACAAGGGGAATTAAAGAATTGATTTAAATGCAAAGGAGGATGACATTGATCATATGCAGTGGTGGAAGGAAGGAAAATGCCATCAGAGGGTTGAAAGGCTATTTGAGGACCACTTGGGGGGAATACATATACATTATTTTCTTGATAAGTGTGATGTGCAGGTAGAGAATAAGTATATTGATCAAAAGATGGTTGATTATACATACCATATTATGATGATTAGGCACTTAGACTACTTAACCAAATAATGAATGCTTATATTTTCCATTTATTTTTAAACACTTGATTACAAAGGTTGATTTGATGAAGAGAACACCAAAACTCTTCACTAACAAACAATGTAATAAGTCCCACCAGGTGTGCCAAAAACTTGTGCATGATGGCATAGTGAAGGAGAATCTTCCCCATCCATTATCCTCCTTTTTGACCTCCTTAAGGGTTTTTTCAAGTTATTTCAGTTTTGGATTACTATTCTTCCTAAGCTTAGTCCATGAAACACTTCTGCAATTAGCTAGATTGTGAGGTTGTGTAATCTAACATTATCTTGTGTTGATCTAGTGTGGGTTCAAGCTTATGGTAATTTCCCATTTTTATTTGGTACATCACCTTGTTAGCTTTCTTAGGAGCCCTTTCCCCCTTTCTAACCATTTTCCCTATAGTAGAATTAGTTTAGGTGATTCATCAGAAGGAAGCCAACCTTATCTAGAGTTTCATCACCATCATAGGTTACCCACAGTGTGGGGTTATCCCAATATTATAGCTTAGTTGGAGGGAGCATGAAGAACTCTCTCTAAGGGTGAACATTAATGTCGAAATATGACCATATCTCTACTATTTGTGTTATTTCTAATAGTAATTTTGTTAACAACTCAAGCCCTAAGTCTTCCAAGACTCAAAATTAAGTTTCTTACTTTCCCCTTTTTTCCCTAGTGACCTAGGGAACACATTAAGTGCATCAATAGAAATGGGAAAGATGGCACTAGAAATATGACCACATAATTACTTGCATATCTAGTGTTCTTTTCATATTAGGTGCCCCCAAAAGTGGACACTAGAAGGAGGGACATTATGAAATTACTTCCATGTATCTTAGTGAAATTATAGTGTATTTTGTTAGAATATATGCTTAATTATTTCAATGTAAACAAATATTGTTATATAACACTAAAGATCTGCATTATTTACATGAATCTTAACATTTTTTGCATGAGTCTTTGCATTCTTTGAAGGATTTCATAAAATTTAGTGTTCATTTCTATAAATTTGGTAAATGTCCTAGATATTGGACAAAAATTGTGCAAATACAGGTGAAATATCCCATTCTTTAGGTATATTGAGGGTTATTTTGGTCATCTTTACAAAGGTTGATGAAAATTTGGTAAAAAATCAGGATATTTTCAAGAATTTGTGTAAAAATCAAGCGCTATGACCTCTTTTGTACTGTATCTAGGCATTTGAGATCATAATTTATCTAATTCAATTGGATTTAAGTAACCCTTTGCATAACTTTGTTCTTAAAGATGTTTTCAGTGCTTAAATAGTATTAAATTATTAAATTAGATGTAGACTCACTTTTAAATACTAGTTTAACATTGCTCTTTGTATGTTATCATACATAATTGACAATATTTGCGTAGGTATTGAGAAAATATAAGGTTTCAAGTCTTGGATCCTTAAATATCAAGGTAAATATGTTAGATCTATTTTTTAAAAGAGTTTTTCTATGAAATATTAACTGATATGTATAATATTTCTCACTTGTGAAGACATATTTGAAGTTCATTTGCTCTTAGTATCCATTCTACATCCTTAGATTTCCTAGGATTAGGACCATATCTTGATTTTAATCTAGGGTTCCTTTAAAATCCCTAAAAACCCATATGAAGGTTAGAGCAAACAAAGGTAGATGTCAGAAGTCTAAGACTTATCTAAATTACCTATCTAACTAAAATTTGCATCCCCTTTTACAAATAATGGAATGTTTATCTAGTTCATCCATCAATTTTTTGAGATTGTTCTTGAGATACATTGATTGTTAAGGTGAGCTTAATACATAATTCATTAATGATAAATTGAGAGGTTCTAAGTGGATATGAGAGTCCATATCATGTGTGTACGCTTTTGATGTTATTTACCATGTTTCAACGGTCAAATAAGGGGTAAGGAATTTATGGTGTAATTATGTAAGTCAAAGGAAACAATTGGAATAGTCTTGTGAAGGTCAAGGTGATCCTAGTCATCTCCTACTCAACTTGGTAGATCTTCTTGAGTAAATAAATTGATGACATCAAAATTCACACATGTGAAGGTGGTAGAAGAAAGTGGTCACGTGGGTTTCTTAATATTTTTAATTATATCATGTGGATAAAATTTTAGGTCTTGATATGGTGTTTAGAAAACTTTATTTTGGTACAAAGTTTGTCTCCCAACTAGATTTCACCATTTCCATAGCCAAAGTTGCAATATCAAGTAAAAAGAGGAAAACTAGTTAGTAGTATTTCTCTTATAACTTTTGATAATGGATGAATTTAATGGTGGTGTAAGAATAAAAGTGGTAAAGTAATTAAATTTATATGAAAAAAATTATTATGAGGTTTGAATGGTCATAAATTTGTATTTATTTCATGTGAGATTTGACTATTGTTGAAGTTTTTTCTAAATAAACCAAGTTGTAAAGAAATGATTGTAGAAGATAAATTATTGATAAAAAATTGTTGGTATAAAAATAAAAAAATAAATATACTTAATTTATATAATCCTAAAATTTATTTTGAGTTTTTAATATTTGTACATGTGAAGTTATTACAAATCAAAGTTGACTTTTTTTTACTATAATTATTGCAGGTTTGAGTCGACTTCTTCCAGTGGTTTTTATGAGCCTTTGGAGGATAAATGAAGGTGTATTATATATGGGATGATGTTATTGATGTATTTAAATTTAAATAAATATATTTATTGTACATTTAAATTTTATATACAACTATTTTGAGCCTCTTTTGTGAAGTTAGTGTATTTTTGGGATAATTAAGCCTAATAGATCTTTAAGGCCTAATGGAGGATTCAGAGTATGAGCAAATGATTTTATGTTTATTAAGCATATAAAATTATCATATAGGATGAAATTAAAGTTATTTAAGGCTTTTGGGTCATTGGTAAGGTACATATACACCATAGTGGCTTAAAGTGTTACATGAATGTGAATTAGGTCTCCATGGGACCTATTGAAGGCTTGAGGGCTAAGAGAGGTTTCATAAGGTGAGAAAGTGACTTGTAAGTGTTGTATGAATTGTTAAACATAAATATTTACTATATGGAATTGTGTTAAAGTGCTTAAAAGGTTTACATATTTTGTTAATGGCTATTGGTATCTAAGTGAAACGTGTGGCCCAATGGAGGATTAATTGCTTAGGTATTGTTTAAGCCTAATGTGTTATTTTAAGCCATTTAAAGCATGGAAAACCTAATGAGTTGATGTGTAATTAATTTAAATTATCCTAAGATATATTTTTATGTATATCTAAGTGATAAATAATCCTTAATGGTTAATGAAAGTGTTGTCGTTGACCAAGATTGATTGGGGAAAGAATAATGCATATATAGAAGGCCATTTTGGCCTCATTATTTTTGGTAGACAATTGGTGTGTGAAGTGAATTATATATGAATTTTTATAAGGGTAATAGGACATAAAAACCATTATAAAATCATTTTGAATATGTGATAAGGTTATAACATTATTTTTTGTAGGCTATGAGCAAGTAAGAAGATTTGTTTCAAGGCTATTAGGCCTATTTTGCTTTGGTGACCTAGTATAAAGGTTTTGATAATTAAAGAGTGAATATAATGGTATGAGAGTTTGAATAATTATTTAATGGAATTAAAATAATCATAATAACATGTTTAAAATATCATGAATATTATATATTGGTTCTAAAGGTGGTGAGCTAATTGGATTTTTTATTTCAAAGCTAGATAGATTTATTTGTCTAGTTGAGTGATGTAGAAGAGGAAGGGGCTTGTATGAGGTAGAAAGTTAAGATTTTAGGTGTTATAAAAATATAATAACATCATCATATGTTTAATACATCAAATTAATGGTGGAGATAATTTTTTAGGTGATTGAGTTGGTGCTTAATCATCTAGGGGGTTGTAGTCTCCTTGTTAGTTGGTGCTAGTTAAAGGTCAAGTGGGTGATTGAATAAATTGAGGGGTGGATGATCCTTGATCAGTTGGTGATGATATAAATTGAATAAATATATTTATATTAAATTATTAAAAATATTTTTTTAAGTGGGTTTTATCCCCCATCAGGGTTTCCCACATAATTCACGTGTTATGTGTTTGGATCTTGCATAGTATTCTTTGTTCATTACAATGAATTGTTTATATGATCCATGAATTATTATGATTAATGTTTAATAGTTATAAGAATTGGAATTGAATTTTATTTAATTATATCATTGATTCACCCCCTTAGTTATTTTGAATCTAGCATAATGTCCCTAGAGTTGTGCATGATCTGCCAATGATTATAGAGAAATATTTTCCTCTCCTTACCCCTAAAAGTAGAGTGACCATTAAAGAGAATATCAAGTCCTTTAAACAATATTTGAGACTTCTTAATCTGATCCATGAGGATGTATCTTAAAATTTCATCCACTTTACATTTAGATACATGGCTTATGATTGATTTCTAAACTTGCCTAAAGATTCCATCATGGGATGGGGTCAATTCAATTACACTTGTATTGCCAAATTTAGTAGGGTAGTTATCCCAAAAGTTGTGTACCAATAGTTTACCATCTTAAAAATGGAAATAAAAGAGCCAATCATAATATTTAATGTAATATTCCAAAAGATGTATAACCTAACATCTCCACCCTATAAGCCAATAGATTATTTGTCCTTGGAAATGTACGAGAATGCCTTAGATCAAATGATAGTTATTTTATTGAAAAGACCCTTAAATAATGACACATTACCTTTGGCATATGCCAAAGCCATTCATATTGATGGTAAAATGAATCTGTAAAAGCATATTTCATTTTTTATACCAAACATTTATCCAACAATGCTTACTCTAAATGTCATACCCAACATGAATCAAACCATGCATGCATTAAACTAGTTATCAGTGACTAACCAATTACCTTTGTGCCATGTTGTACCCAACTAATAGCTAGGATTATTTAATCAATAAAATGTTAGAATAACATTAGTGAAATAATGATGCTTGTACGTAATGTCATTATTTAGAATGCAACCCAATTCAAGAATATAGAGCCTCCAAAGGGAGAATTAGATTCAATTCAATGAACCATTTAGAAAATCACTAATGATTTCTTAGATCTCAAGAAATAGATGGGAAATATTGGTGAGAGTTCTAACAAAAATTATAACTTCTAAAGATATTAAAAACCTTTAAATATTCTTAACAATAATAATGATCCCCCTTTGATCTATTTAATTTAGATAAACATTTGTGAGATGGACTTACCTAGCTAGTGTTGATTACATAATACTACTAGACATGGAGAGCTAGATTGACTCAAGTTATGTCATGCATTTGAAGATATTTAGAGCCAAATGGAGGAATTTGAGATGAATCCCATTGATAAAAATAATACTAAAGGATCTAAAAATACCAATGACACCTCTACAACTTCAAAAATAGCCCTCATAGTTGAGACCTGTGACTTTCATAGTCAAGATGAAAATGAGCCTAAAAACAATGTTGAGGAAATACACACTTTCCAATAATACTAGAGGAGTAACTATGCCTTGAAAAGTAAAGGTCAGAACCCACTATAATAATTTACACCCTACCTAATAAACCAAATACACCTCTTGATGTTAGGATAGATAATGATCCTCCACACCCTAAAGGTAGGTAGAGTTATCCAACAATAAAATCTCCTTGTACAATATCAAAAGGTAGATACAACATAGTAGAATACATGAAGAAGATAAAGGTAAACATAACATTACATGAACTCACCCAAATCACTAAACAATGTGATTTATTATTTAAATCCTTGAGTGAAAATCCCATCTCCATTAAAGATAAAGAAACTCATGCAAATGTGGTAATGTATAAGAGTAAGAATGAAGTTCCACCATTCTTGTTAACTTTAAGGATTTTTGGTAAGAATATTCATAATTGCCTACTTGATTTTTGTTCTTTATCTAACATTATGCCTTTAGGAATCTATGAGAAATTGGGGTTAAACCTATTCAAATTTAATAAGGTAGTGGTGAAATTGGATAAGTCAAGAATTAAAGTGGTAGGCAAATTGTTAAATATTCACATGCAACTTGCTTATGAGCCATGAATATAGTAGTTCATCAAAATTCAAGTCAATGACATACCTGAGGCCTATAAATTTATATTAAGTCATAATTAGAATAAATTATTAAATGGATATATGTCCATTGATTGTTCCCACATGTGGCTACTTTAGCACAAGATTCCTAATTAGATCAGGATTGATCGGGAACCCAAGATGAAATACACAATCATAGAGTATAATTTTAAGAATGAAAAGGTAAATTACCAATCCTCTAATTTAGGTTTTTACATTTTGGAAACCACTAATGTTTCTAAATATGACAAGGTGAAAGAAGAAATCAAAGGTCCCTATACATTTCACTTTGATGGTACACAAGCTAAGCAAGGTTCTAGCATTGGAATTATTCTGACAAATCTTGAAGGAAAATAGTATCTAGCTTCTTATAGATTACAATTATCTTGTACTAATAATTTAGTAGAATATAAAGCTCTATTTTTATGACTCTAGTTTGTAATTAAGCATAAGGTAAAATAACTATTAGTCTATGGTGATTCAAAATTGGTTGTTAACCAAGTCAAGAGTAGATATCAGTGCAAAATTTCTTATTTAAGAAAATATGAATTTAGATATTTGGATTTAATCAAGTATTTTGACTCATTTAATATTGTTTCCTTTCCCACGGAATAAAACCAATTATCAAATACTCTATATTTAGTAGAAACAAACCTGGTCCCTCTAGATCCTTTGAGCTTGCAAGAATTCACTATGGATATAATTTCATGCCCCTTTGTGCAAGACAACATCAATCATTTTCATGTTTTTATGATGATTATTAGATAATTGACTTTATATGTAGTGTTGGCATATTTGATTCCAACATCATTGATGAATAGGATGAAATTTATGTAAAAGGTTCAAAGGACAATAAATATGGAGTGATTTAAGTAAAGGATAACTAAATATCCAAAGGTGTGATCTCCTTAGAAAGTATGTTTAACCTAGATAAACAACAAGCTAAAGATAAATAACCTAAGGTGAGTGATAAATATTCTAAGAAAATTAACTTGGGAAGTCCTAAGAATGAGAAAAGTTTAAATATTAGTTCACTTTTCACCAATGAAGACTTGAAGGAAGTTTTTTCCCTTTTAACCAAGTTTAAAGATGCCATTACATGGTCATATGATGACCTCAAGATATTTGATACTAGTGTGATTACTCACACTATCCCCTTGAAATAGGTCTTCAAAACTTTTAGGAAAAGCTATAGGCTAGTAAATCTAGTGTTAGAACCACTAATTTATAAAGAACTGAATAAATTTATAGATATAAGGATAATCTTCCCCATATGACACTCAACATGGGTCACCAATCTTGTGATAGTCCAAAATAAGAATAGAGAAATCAGACTCTATGTTGATATTATAAACTTGAAAAGATCCTTGATAAGGAAAATTATCCCTTACCATATGTAGATGAAGTCATTCAGTTGATGAGTGAGTCTGTAATGATGTCATTTATTGATAGTTTTAAAGGCTACAACCAAGTCCTAATGAATAAGAATGATAGAATGAAAACTTCCTTTACCACCAAGTGGGAAACATTTTCATAAAAAATAATAATATTAGGATTGATAAACATCTTAGTAAATTCTATCAAGAAATGGACCATGTATTCTATAGATTAATTGGTAAATGCATCATTATATACATGGATAATCTAACAATTTTTTTCTAATAATAGACATGATCACATGATGAATTTAGAACAAGTGCTAGATAAGTTTAAAAGGTATGGCATTTCCTTAAACCCCAAGAAAAGTATCTTTTGTGTAACTCAAGCCAAAATTACAGGACATGTAATTACCTAGGAAGGTATGACTATTGATCTTGATAGGATAAGTGAAATTTTAAAGGTAGAATTTCCTAATAGCAAAAAAGTGTTGAAATATTTCTTGGGCAAGATCAATTTTGTAAGAAAATTTATCTCTAATTTTGTAGATATTGTAAGTCTAATCAATGCATTGATAAAGAAAGATAATAATATTGAATGGAATGTTGAAGAAAATAAGGCATTTAAAGATATTAAGGTTGTTATTGTTCAAACTCCTATTTTGATAAGTCCAGATTTTAGTAAAGATTTCTATCTATACTCTTTTACGTCTAATAACACTATTACTACTATTTTAACACATAAAGAGGATGAAAAATAAAATTCCATAGACTTCATGAAAACTAATTTGAAAAACATGGATCTTTACTATCATAATCTATATAAGCAATACTATGCACTAGTAAAGGTTGTCAATAAGTTTAGACACTACATCCTGAGAAATAAGACATATGTTATAGTATCTGATCCAGTTGTCAAGTTCATAATGGGATAGAATGAACTTGGATAATGAAGAGGGAAGTGGATGAACAAAATATAATAATATGACTTAGAAATAAAATCCCATAATTTGGTTAGAGGGCAGGGCCTAATCCAACTTATTGTAAACACTAATCCATGCATTGATGTTTTGCAAGTTAAAGTAAGTTAAGTGTTTGGTGATGATTGGTACAAATATATTGTCCACTATATGATGTACAAATTATGTCCCCCACACCTTAAAATTGAGTAGAAAAGGGCCCTCAAGTTGAGATCATCTCATATTATGATCAAAAGAGGAGTCTTCTATAGAAAAAATTATGAGGGGATTTACCTAAGACGTGTTTCTAAGACTGATGTTGTTGAGATCATGAATAATCTACATGATAAACTAGGAAGTGTTAACATTTTAGGAAATACCACAACACAAGATATTAAAAATTGGATAATATTGGCCAACCATATTAAAATATTCCCATGCTCATGTGCGAACATGTCATCAATATCAAGTGTTTAATCGGTGAGAGACAAAGGTAGCAATGCCTTTACAACTAGTGATTGAATCAAAACCATTTGCACAATGGGGACTCAACTTTGTAGTAGTGATAAATCAAAATTCCTTAGGTAGGCTTAAGTTTTTTATCACCACTATGGATTATTTTACTAGATAGATTGAATCAATGGCCACTAAGAATAGTAGAATAATTGACATCATCAAATTCTTAAAAGAGAATGCCATTAATTATTTTGGGATGCTCCTATCTCTAGTATTTGACAATGGCCCACCATTTGTATTAGATAAGTTCACTAAATTGGCATATGATAACCAAATAGCCATCAAGTCTACCTCCAAATATTACCCTCAAGGTAATGGAGTTGTAAAATATACAAATAAAAACTTAATGAATGCCATTAAAAAGTTTGTAGAAGAGAAACCTAGAGAATGGTAGTCCCTACTAAAGTATGATTTATGGGTAGATAGGAAAAGATAAAAAGAAGTTCTTAAGGCATCCCCATTATTACTAGTCTATAGTTAGCAATCTATTTTTACTAACATGATGAAGTTTCCCACTTATGAATTTATGGTCGAGTACATAGAAGATGATGAAAGAGTGCAATCCTAGATACTAAACATCATCCAAATTGAATGTGATAGAGATGAAGCATTGAAGAATTTTATAAAGCATCAATATGTATTTTAAGAGATGGTTCAATAAAAAATATAAAGTTAAAGCATTTCAAATATCAGACTTGGTCCTATTATGGGACAATGCCCATGAGATGAAAGGATAACATGACAAGTTCACTCCTCTCTAGATTGGACCATATCAAGTGGCATAAATACTGGGTGAAAATGTCTTTAGACTCAAATAGCTCTAAGGTGATGACTTATCCTTTCCAATAAATGGGAAATACATGAAGCATTAATTCCTTTCCACCTTATCAAAAATTCTAAAAGGATAGTAAGCTTGTTTATAATAAGAGTAGGTAGGATTAGAGTAGTTTTCTTGTTTTATTTTTTGGTTATGTTCTTTCTCACTTTGACTTTGATTTATGTTTGTTATTTGTTTTCTTTTTATGTGTTGTAGCTTAGTAGTAAGTTCGCTAGATAATAATTCATTGGCTCAAATTATGTTTAACTAATCTTGAAAAATAGAAGAAGGGGTTGATAGTTTTAAACATTGGTCATCCAAAGTTCGGAAACATCTTGTAGTATTCCATTTTAGAAAGGTTGGATGGGGTTAATCGGAAGATAGTTTTCTCATCAAAGTTTTATGTTATTTTAAGGTTGTAATATAGTTTAGATGACTAAATATTTTCTTGATCTAGAGTTTGAATATATATAGGCCATCATATTGTCACTTAAATTCACTAATTAAATTACTAGGGTAGGACTTGATGTCTAAAATTTAATTACCTCCAAAATATGTCTTGATAAAACCTTACACCTAGCTGATTTTTATTCCCAACCATTTTGGTTTATAAATATAGGTATTAAAAAACAAAAAAATGATACACCAATGAAGTGAAATCATAGACTAATTTTAAATCCCATGAAGGGTGATTTAGGCAATCTCTATCAAGGCTATGGATTCCTAGATGGTAGAAGAGTAAGACCCAAAGTGGAGCTAAAGGTATCTCTATTGGGACTATGGATGTCTAGCTTGTAATAGCGTAATCCCTAAGCCATACCTAACTAAGAAAAGCATTATTATATAAAATATAAAGAATGCTTACATCATTTTATATTTGATGTCTTGAAGCTTGAAAGTTATCATTTTTGAACCCAATGGCAATGGTTAATGAGCCTTAAATCATAGACATAGTATGATTGTCTATAAGGTTGAAACTCTATTTCCAACTTGTGGGTTTTTATTAGTTATAAAAAATAGTTTTGATATTGATTGAAGATCATAATGTAAAAAATAATTTTTTATTCATATTTTAATATAAGATCTAGATTCTAACATTTTGTAATGTTTCTCGGTAGAGGTTTCCATTTGTTGATGATCAACTACCCCATATTCCCAAAATGAGGACCCTCTTTTCTTCAATTCTCAAAAGTGCCCAAGCATTAAGAGTCTTAGCTTATTTTATTACATATGGATTCATTTTAATTTACCAATGCTTGTGCTTCTATAATCTTTTGAGTTAATTATTCATGTTACAATAATGATTGACACTTAGAAATATTTGAATTATTTCAAGTATTATTCAATGTTTCATTTAAATAATCAATTTTTGACCATTGATAAAGAATGTCTAGATAGGATTTTTATAAGGAAGTATAACCTAGCTCTTCAATATGCATGAATTCATCAAGCTTCACTCAGCCTTATTTAATAAATATTATGTTGTGTTTAAATCATTTGGTTATGAAGTTATGCATTTAAAATTCTTTAAATTTGATTAAGATGTGCTTTGACATCTTTAAAAACCTATATTAGTCTCTCACTTGACTTTGTAGGACATAAAATTTAAAGTATAATTTTATGATGCCTCACAGGATGTCAAAGTTAAAACTATGACTCAAAAGGATAGGTGTCCACCTCGTCAAGATTCACAATGCCTTAGAGATTTATTGTGTCTTTCACAATACACATGGAGAAAATATATGAAGTCCATGAACTGCGTGGCATCATCTAGAGATATCATGAGTTAATTAGCCATTAGAATTCAAATTCAGAGACTACATGTCAATATCTTAGCCCCCATAAGTAAACCCATTCAATTAGAGTTACCACACATCCCCTATACATCCTAATATAATCTAGAAGTTTATGAGATGTTGCTACATGTCTCAATCATGACCAAACAAAATCAAGTATCCTTATAAGTTGATGCATGTCCCCTAAGGATTTAATCAAGGTCGATGCATGTCCACACCATGTTGCATCCATCTAAATATCATAAGATCTCATAATGTAGACATTTAGGTTAACTTAATCCATCTAATTAGGGCTCAATGGATTATAATTGTCTAAAGCTCCTTATGAGAATGATAAGTGGTATAAGAATGAAAAAATCCCATGAGAATGACACATGTCACTTTTAGACTTGTGTGATGATACTACATGTCATTCCCATGTTACTTCTATTTAAGATCCAGTAGACTACCTCCAAGAGGGATGCATGTCCACCTTGGGACCATGCAATGATGCCACATGTCATTCCCATGAAGCTATATTCTAAGATTAATTAGATCACCTCCATAAGCCTTTTGAAGAAGACACTTGGAAAAATAAAGTTATGATTGCCTACAAGAGAGCCACCTAGCATAGAAAAGTCCTAATTACTTGTGAGATGATATATGGAACTCTTATGAGCAATCAAAACTAAAAAGGACCATTTGAGAGATCACCATGATTTAAAATATGCCATGTGTTAGGATATAAATGATTCATCATACTAAGCTATATTTGAGATTTTGTGAGAGATCAAAAAGTGCCACATGTACAAACTTTAAGTCAACTAAGTAGTTTAGTCATATTTAGAACCCATGAGTGCTTAGCTAGATCTAAAGTGGTATGCCACATGTTAAAAGGTGGTAATATCCAACTTTAAATCTAAAATTAATGGTGGATCAAATTCAAATTATAATTAAATGTGAATTTTAATGTAATTAAATGCCAAAAACAATTGTTAAAAGTGTTTTGAATGTAATGTTGACAAGATACCATCAATATGACATGAACTAGGATCACCATCAACCTTAAATTAACCAAAGTAATCATTCAAAAGGCTACTAAAATCATCTATTATTACCTATATTTGCATTTGAATCTATACACATTTTATTTCCTTGCTATCTGCATTCACCCAATATAATGAAGCATGAGCTATTCATAGATTGCACCCCTACTGCCATCATTGGAGATCAAAAGTTGTAGAGAGATATAAAAGGACATTACTTATTATTGAAATTATTATATAAATGGCACAATTAGGTCCCACCACTCCAGGTAATAGCATTTATTTTTTAAATGATGACTTCTTATTCTAGTATAGCAATTTAGTTATTTTGAAGGACACCAAATTCATTCTTAAGACAATAGCATCAAGGGACATGCATTACAACAGCATTTACTTCAATGTAGAAGTAGTTAGGCTATTTTATGAATTTGAGACCATGCCTCACATAATCCAATTAGCTTTGAAGATCCTTACAATCAATTTTTTTAGTCTCCATAAGGCTACAACAAATCCATAGGTTATTTCAGGTGCTGACCTAGTCAATGGCATCTTTGAGATGTCAAGATATGAAGATGTGTTGTTCAAGTAAATTTCCAAAGGGATACCCATTCCTTTAATCATAGGTTTGAGATTTTATAAATATTATACCCTCCCCTCCCTAGATATTGAGTACACTCAGGCCATCATTGACAACTGGTACAAGGTGCACTCCCTAGAGAAGGTCTTAGCATCATGGGTGATTAAACCAGTAGGAGCCATTCTCATGGATGACCAAGTGAACTTTATTATTCATAAATTCAAGAATGGATTCAAGATTGGCCTTGCTCTATTTAATAGATTATTTGGTAATCCACGTATTGGATATGTGGACATAAGAACTCTTTCAATATTATAGATCATCTTGGAAGATCAATAGTTTCCCCCACTTGGGGATTCATGAGCAATAACCTGATAAATTATATGAATGAAACTTAAAAGAATGGTTCCCCATTCTTCATTATTATTTATTTTATATATCTAATCTATAAAAAATACCTAGCTAGGTTAGAACTCATGGTCTCCTAAGTGAAAATAGGTCATCCCTCATCTTTTCTCTTCAATTCACATCCACCACTTCAAATGCAACATTAGAATAATTATAGAATACTTATACCCAATTGTCTATAAATCAATCACTAAGTTTGAGATGCCAAGGGTTCCCTCAAAATTTAGGCAAATATTTAGAGATATGGGTATCTACTAGTTGCACCTTCACTGCATAGTCATCAGAGTAGAAGGGGTGATGGTGACTCCCCTTAAGTTATCAAGATATGTGCTTATGAATTTGGTTGAGGAAGAGATGTCTTATCAAATAATACATAGAGTTGATGGAATATTCAATAATAAGAAAAATATAGTCCCCCATAAGGTGCGATATAAGTTGAGGAGGACTAAAATCAATTGATATGCACCTTGCAAGATAATATCTGACACACTTTGGTAATTATACCCAATAAACTTATACAGCCCTACTGTAGTTTTACATTCTTCCTCAAATCAATTGGCATGATATCATTGTGGATATAAGGCATAGGGACTCATACCTATTACCTAAAGATGATTTCAGACCTTGAGAGCCAAACAATGTCATTTCCAAACATTTTTTAAAATTCAAAAGGTATATAGTTATAGATTAAAAACATTAGGAAGATGTTCATGAATGGATATACAAAGATGTTATTAATGACAAGGTAGTTCTAAAAAATAGGACAAGGAGAGGTATTGAGCTAGAAATGAGACTAGATAGAGAAAAGAAGTAAGAAGACATTGTAAATCATCAACCACCACCAACTCATGAATGCATGTTTGATGCTTATTATGAGGAGGGACAAGAATAGGGAGAAGAGGACAACATTCCTCTTATTAGGAGTAGATCATGTAGACCTCCACTACTGGCCACTTAAAGTGAATAGTGTCTACATCCAAGCTCTGAGATAGGAGGATCTAGTAGCCAACATTACCCCTCCCAAAGTCCTACATTTATATCTACATATATTATGGGAGATACCTTAGAGAACCAAAGTTTACCTAACCTTGAGGTCATTAACCTTAAATAATTTCATGATGGCATTGATCTCTCAATGGAATAAGTAAAAGCACTAGCTGGGAGGAATATTAAAAATGTTTACAAAAGAAATAAGGAGATCAAGACTATCATGAGATTATAAGTGCCTCTTCCATTAGCTTCTCAAGTAACTATAGATGTTGAAAACACAGAATAGGCTCTCAATGTAAGTACCTTCATATTGCCTTCTTCCACAATTACAACTACTTCTACTTTTTTTTTCATGTTTATTCCCCCCACTATTACCCCTCTATTAGATTCATTATCTTCAGTTGCTACAGTCAACTACACCCAATCCTTAATGGATAGTAGCATGATACAAAATAGTACTTCTTTTGGATTCACTTTACCCCACTTTATTTCTCATACCACTACCAATATTGCTTCTTCCCAGACAACCACAAAATGTGCCTCACTTTTTTTGGGTTCCCATATACCTTTAAGGCCATTGAATCTCATCTCAAAGGAATTCACCTTTCAAAATCCACTTAATATTACTATATATACTAAGGTGAGTGTGAATTCAAAGTTTCATTCTTTAATTATTGATATGCACCTTGCAAGATAATATCTGACACACTTTGGTAATTATACCCAATAAACTTATACAGCCCTACTGTAGTTTTACATTCTTCCTCAAATCAATTGGCATGATATCATTGTGGATATAAGGCATAGGGACTCATACCTATTACCTAAAGATGATTTCAGACCTTGAGAGCCAAACAATGTCATTTCCAAACATTTTTTAAAATTAAAAAGGTATATAGTTATAGATTTAAAACATTAGGAAGATGTTCATGAATGGATATACAAAGATGTTATTAATGACAAGGTAGTTCTAAAAAATAGGACAAGGAGAGGTATTGAGCTAGAAATGAGACTAGATAGAGAAAAGAAGTAAGAAGACATTGTAAAGCATCAACCACCACCAACTCATGAATGCATGTTTGATGCTTATTATGAGGAGGGACAAGAATAGGGAGAAGAGGACAACATTCCTCTTATTAGGAGTAGATCATGTAGACCTCCACTACTGGCCACTTAAAGTGAATAGTGTCTACATCCAAGCTCTGAGATAGGAGGATCTAGTAGCCAACATTACCCCTCCCAAAGTCCTACATTTATATCTACATCTATTATGGGAGATACCTTAGAGAACCAAAGTTTACCTAACCTTGAGGTCATTAACCTTAAATAATTTCATGATGGCATTGATCTCTCAATGGAATAAGTAAAAGCACTAGCTGGGAGGAATATTAAAAATGTTTACAAAAGAAATAAGGGGATCAAGACTATCATGAGATTATAAGTGCCTCTTCCATTAGCTTCTCAAGTAACTATAGATGTTGAAAACATAGAATAGGCTCTCAATGTAAGTACCTTCATATTGCCTTCTTCCACAATTACAACTACTTCTACTTCCATTTTCATGTTTATTCCCCCCACTATTATCCCTCTATTAGATTCATTATCTTCAGTTGCTACAGTCAACTACACCCAATGCTTAATGGATAGTAGCATGATACAAAATAGTACTTCTTTTGGATTCACTTTACCCCACTTTATTTCTCATACCACTACCAATATTGCTTCTTCCCAGACAACCACAAAAAGTGCCTCACTTTTTTTGGGTTCCCATATACCTTTAAGGCCATTGAATCTCATCTCAAAGGAATTCACCTTTCAAAATCCACTTAATATTACTATATATACTAAGGTGAGTGTGAATTCAAAGTTTCATTCTTTAATTATTGATATGCACCTTGCAAGATAATATCTGACACACTTTGGTAATTATACCCAATAAACTTATACAGCCCTACTGTAGTTTTACATTCTTCCTCAACCCAGGCACCTCCATTGAAACCACCTCCCACATAACCAATACCTAATGATACCCTAAATTGGGTTAGAGACATCATATAGGAAAAAAAAATGATATTTCTCATGTATTCCTCTCTTACCCCCAAATCGTCATGAGGTTTGATGCTTCCACATGCACAATGAAGAGGGTGGTTAGGAGAAATGTGGAGTAACCACAATCTAGCTTAATGATTACACATGAAACTAAAGAGTCCCTCTTATTTTGAAAAGGAATATAAAATTTTTCTATAAATATCTGAATGAATATATATAGGACCCCATCTCCATAGTTCAAGCCCAAGTAGAGTCCATAATAACCTTGATGAAGGGGATGCAACAAGAGTTGAAAAGACTGAAGGAACAAGCGCTATCGACTATGTCAGAAGGCACTACAATTAAAATAATAAATGTTGTTATCAATTTTTTCAACTTGTATACATTCATGAATAGGAGGTAGGATTATGGGATCCTACAATCCAAGCTAGTCATTAAACTTAACCAAAAAATTACACTCTATGATGCTAAGTTGGTAAACTTGGCTAGAGTTACAAGAAGTAATAAGTTCTCAAAACTTAATATTTTTCCACTTAAGGATATAATTCCTACATAAACCATCTTGAAGAATAGGAGAAGGATATTAAAGAGGTGGTTGGATCAGGTCAAGGATGAAACTACATCCTTGGAGAAGATAGAATTCAAGATAGCTATGTTGCTTAAAGATGTTATGGTCACTAAAGTGACCAAACCTGATGGTACCTTCATGGATGATCAAGAATTTAGGGACCAAATGAAGGTTTTAGTTTATAATTTACAATAAATATTGTTATTGAAAGGATAAATACTGAGGTAATGAGAATTATGGATTTTTCCAACCAAAGGTTGGAGAAAATAGATGCCGTTAAAGAAGTATTGAGACCTATGCTTGTAGAACATGGGAAGCTCATCTAGGAGATACCTAACTTATTTCATCCCATGATCCTAGACTTAATGTAGATAGATCAAGATTAATTATCTTTAATAGAGGTTTGGACAAAATAAGAGGTAGAGAAGAAACAAAGGTATCAACAACAAGCTAGCTAGTAGCCTCTTTGAGAACCATGAGGAATATTTGGTTATGTTTTGTAAATTTGAATTAAGAATATTCCATTTTAACATTTTAGCCACTTGGTTATATTTGGGAACCTTTTTTGGTCCCATGTAAATTTATCTTAGGCATTTTTTTGGCCTATAAATAGGGGGTTTCCCCTTCATTTGTAAGCAGAAACAATTATTATAAGAATTAATACAAGAGAGCCAATAATTTGAGAGTTTGTCTTAAGTGCTTGATTGTGTATTTTTTTATTTTTTGTTGCTCACACTTTTATATTACTAATAGTTTATTTTTAGGTATATAAATTATCAATAACATTTAATATATGCATCTATTAGTTTGAGTTTGACACTAAGCTAGCAATTTTATTATTATATTTGATCTATTTTCTTCTCATTTACAACTAAATGTGCTACATAATTTACTATGAATTATTAATCTTTATGCAACTTATGATTTTAGATACATTGACTTACATTCCTTTGAAGCTTCAACTACATTTATTTATCTTTGAATGATGCATTAAAGTTGGTAAATACTAGTTTTATGTGTTTTTATAATAGAAACTAGAAGAATTGATATCTTTGATCATATAAAGTAGACCTTCATTTTTTCCTTACCCTTATCACATTTTATATCTATCCATGATTCACTCTAGTTTAGTCTATTATTTAAATATCTATGGTTTATTTGTTTTTGGGCATTAGTTGGCAAAATTTAGAACAATTTTAAAAAAGATTAACAAGAATAAAGTGTCACTATGTAACATCTATTGTCCCTACAATGGGGTCTACTTGTAGACTTATAAGTGGTGACCATATATCTATTATTTGTGTTATTTCTAGTACTAATTGTGTTAAAAAATCAAGCATTGAGTCTTCCAGATCTAAAAATTGAGTTTCTTACTTTCCCCTTATTCCTTAGTGACACAGGGAGCACATTAAGTGCATCAATAGGAAGATAAAAAATAATTTATAAGCATATTTATTTTGAATTTGTGTCATCAAATGTGTGTGTGTGTGTGTGTGTGTGTGTGTGTGTGTGTGTGTGTGTGTGTGTGTGTGTGTGTGTGTGTGTGTGTGTGTGTGTGTGTGTGTGTGTGTGTGTGTGTGTGTGTGTGTGTGTTTGTGTGTGTGTAAACATATATAGGCATGTATATTTTTGGCATGTAGTGGCCCAAAAATCTATAGTTAGAAATAAACATATATTGAAACCTTAAAATAGTCTAAAATTTTTAAAAATCATATTTTTGGAAAGAGGAGAGTGGGCTTGTCACCATGGTAATAATTTTATGAATTTTCTCATTGAAATTCATAGTATATTTGGTGATGGAATTTTAATTTTGTTTTACTATCAAAAATCTTAGATGTAGCTTTGTTGGCAGGTCTAATCCTTTGGCTCAAGAATGCAAGCCATTTCTAAACCAAAAGTCTTGGTTCTTTAATTTAAACAAAATGCAACATGTGTTAGATTTAACACATACATGTTATAGTGTGTATATGTAATATTCACATTACATTAAAAATTATAAAATAGCTAATGGAAGGGGTGTATAATTTTTATGTAATGTGAAATAAATGCGTACATGATATAACATGTACATGTTCCTTTCACATTGCACAGAGACAATAAAATATGTATTGGAAGGGGTGCATGGTTAAATTGGAAGGAGTAGAACATTTACTAAAATAAATTCTAAGTAATTATATTTTACATTTATTTTAGTAAATATAAGAAATTAGGGTCATTATTTAGCAATTATAAATACATCAAATCTATATATCAGTCATAACTTGGGGAAGACAAATCCTACTTACACTTTTGATTGGGGTTATATTAGATCATCAATAACATGACCAATATATTGATCCTTTAGACCAAATTAGGGGATATTTTATTATAAAAATAATATTACGGAGGGTTCCAAAGTCTCTAGTCAATCAATATCATGAAGTAATCCTAACTAAGCCCTATGTTTTCGTATTCACTATAATAATAATAAGTAAAGCAACAAAATATAATCTAGTGCTCACCAAAGTTTGTGGCACAATATGGGGGATAGTAAAAAAATAAATATGCATAGGAGAATCTCAATTAAGCTATCTATGAGTAAGACCCTAATACCTAGATAAGAAGAGTAATATTATTCAAAAGCCAATACTTATGCTAATTCTATACACTAAAGAGAAGAGTAAAGTTAGAGAATACTCATTAAAAGATAAATCCATTGAGACTCAATCTCTCCCTTGGCCAAAGGGGCTTCAAAATAGGTTGTTTTGTTTTTTAGGGATCACTAATAAAGGACAAAGCATCCAACATATCTACAAAAGATTAGACTCTCCAAGTAGAACCCATAGGCTAAGACTCCTCAAGTAAAATGGTGGAAGAGTATATTATAAAGAAGCATAAGAAAATAATAACTCTTGTTGTCTCTAAGTAATGATGATATGATCTTATATATATATATATATATATATATATATATATATATATATATATATATATATATATATATAGGTATATTTAACCCTAAGCCCTTCCAAAAAATTTGGCTCATAGGGTTAACCCATTTGACCTAGGACTATCATGGACAAAAATTCACTAAGTCACGAGCTAGGTCAGCCAAGAGCTGACCTAGACCCTAAATGAATTTCACCCATAAGAGTACAGGGTTGACTCAATTAACCTAGTAATTTAAACTATCAAAAGGGGTTTTAGGTTAGCAAAAGGGAGTTAGAAATTGGGAAATGACTATAAGAGTGTACAATAGAGGAGTAGTATCTTCAGGTAATGTTTTAGGAGATAGTTGGATTGATAATAAGTGAAAATAAGAGACAACAATCCTATGAATAACCAATGGTTTTCCCACCCCTTTCATAATTCACCCCTTAGGGCATGCACTCAAAGAAATTGAGTCTCGATGGATTTTTCTAAGATAAGAAGCATCGATATTTGATAAAAGTTTAAAATATTATATGTATACATATGCCATACATTAAAATCATCACATGTCACTTAGGTATAACAAGGGATGGTGCTTTTAGAAAGAACATAGTAACACAAAAAACTTAAGCTAAACAAAAGTTATAGTATTTTAAATCATAAAATAACTAAAATTAAATGGCATAAAGGAAAATAATTAAACATTAAGTGTATGTGTACCTTGACTTACCTTTATCACTGGATGGTTGTTTGTTGTGTTTGTAGTATTGGTTATGGAGGGCATAGGGACTACTTCTGACAAACCAAAAAGTACAAAACTAAAGAGAAAAATAAACAGATGAAGAAAAGAAAAGATAACTAGTGCTATGTGGATGGGATATAATTGGAAATCTGGCAAGCTGGGGTGATAAGTGCTATGTTAGACCAAATGACCAAGTGAAAATTTAGAGTAAATTAGGTACCCAAAAATCCAAGGCTAATAAAGACTAACAAACTTGAATAATTAAACCTTAAGTAAGAAATACAAACTCACCAAGTCAATACCAATGATACATGTCAATAAAAGAAGGTAATCAAATATCAATGTGAAATCATTAACAATCCTTACTTAAAAAATATGGGCAAGAAAAAATTGTAAAACAATATTGATGAGTGAGAAGTAACAATCCTTACTCAATCATCAATGGATAAAAGTGTATAAAAGGGAAACCAACATTGATGAGTGACAAGTAACAAGCCAATCTCACTCAATAATGGAAAAATTACATGAAATTAGAAATGGACTCAAGTGTTTTCTAAAAGGGTGGTATTATGATGATAAATAGTATAGGAAATCAAGGCAAGTCTAAAAATGTAGAGCCATGGTGCAAAGGAAGTAATCCATAGTTACTCAAACTTGTTGTTTTATTCTAGGGATAGATAAAAGTGAAACAAAGTAGTGTTTGTTAGGATTGTGGAGCTAAAAGCTTCACTGATGCAAACAGGAGAGGAGGTTGCTGAAGGTTGCTGAGTTGCAGAGAAGTTGGGGTCGGTCTGATCAGCCGACGTCGGCAGGATAGAAAAGGGAAGCAACCGACGTCAGTCATATATCGGCCGACGTCGGTCACCTGTGTGGTTTGACTGCGATCTATTTACGGGCAGTTAGCTAACGAACCAAGTGTTTGCATGATGAGTGCTAATTTTAGACTCATAACTGCGGATCTAATTATTGTAATTAGATGTCTAATTATTGTTTGGATGAGATCTATATAATAGACTCATGGTTGTATTGGAAAAGTGTGCTAGGGAGTAAGAGAGCATAATTATAAGCTCCTTCTGTGTGTGAGGTAGAGTAATGGTGCATTCCTCCTAGTGCCTCAGTACCAGGGGTGTTGGTGCTGGATTGGAGAGCCAGCTGGGTTCTTCAAGAGTGTAGGATCTTGGTCACAGTTGCATGGCCTATATAGGAGATCTACATGGTAAGTAAGATCGTTGATCTGTAGGTGTATGTGTGTGCAAGGTTGAGGTTCATAGGTGAGCAGAATCGTTGTTTGATTTGCAGGTGTGCAAGGTCATATAGACAGCAACACAACAGGGAGCAGTATCAGGTAGGATCTACTTGGAGTATAGGTGTGTACTCGGATAGAGTAGAGAGGAAGGCAAGGGAGTTCCTTCCATAAGTATGGTCTGTTGAAGTGCAAGTTATTGTAGGTTCATGGGAGATCTACTTGAAGTACCTTGAGTACTTGTGGAGCACGTGGAGTGCTTGTGGAGTGCATGGAGCACTTGTGTTGTGCGTGGAGCACAGGAGGTGAACACCAACTCTATATTTGAGTTGGGTGTTGGGACCTATGAGAGGGAGAGCTTTGGGGAGAAGATTTACTATTCACTTGAGGTGTGGGAAACCTCTGTAAGGTGGTGGAGAAGAAGTGGCATCTTCTTTATTGTATTCTTTTCTGTATAAAGTGTTAATACAAGTTGTGTATTGTCTCTCATATGCTGTGTTATTCTGAATTCTAGTTACTTGGTGAATCTAGTTATTTTCGCATATTATAGTTGCTTGGTATTTTGGTAATCAATTGTATGCTTCCGGTTTTACATCCTGATAAGTGGGATCAGAGCATGTTTGTTGTTCTAGATTCCTGACAAGTGGTATCAGAGCTAAGGTTGCAGGAAGCAGGTTGTGTTTTGATTACAGGGCACTCTCAGGGGTTTCTGATCGAGTGGGAGTAGAGCAATGGCAGATCAAAGTAAGCTAAGAATGGAGGAGTTGAAAAGCACAGACGGTTACTCACGGTCCTATGGAAAGAAAGAGCAAGTAAAAGAACATTGTTGGTTGGTAACAGGTCAGCATGAAGAAACTGAAGATACAGATGTTGCAGGTGTTGTTGCACAGGATGTGTTTGCAAGTTTCTTGGATAAAGTTGAATCTTGGATAAAAGATTCGGTTGCCTCTTTCCATGTAGCCCCAGGTAGAGGAGCTGGTAAGCCTTGCCAAAGAATTGGCAAAGGGGAAGTGAAGCTGAAATTGCAAGCGGCCAACACACAGGTGTTGATGAAGGTCATGCAGGTCCCAGGTCTGGAGATATGGCTAATTTCTTCAGAAAGATTGGGTGATGAGAGATGCACAAGAACTCTCACAGCGGATGCACTTGAATTAGCTGGTGGTAAGAAAATAGGTATACTTTATCTACTTGTTTATATTACTGATTCTTCTTCTATTGCGAAGACGTGGCTTCGTAGGCTTGGTCACATGAGCAGGAAGGAGATGCATGTTCTTAAGCGGAAGACAAATATATTTGACAGGCTTAAGAACTGGAAAGCCTTGGTGTTCTTGGAGGAGATGGCAGACAGAGTTCAGTGGATGAGGCTGGATACATCTGAGCAGGGCAGTTTGGACATGGAGATTAATCCAAAGGAGCTCGCGGGTAAAAAGTCATCACTCACAGGCGAACATAGGTACCAGGGTCGGTCAGGAGGAACCGGCATCGAACAGACAGGTGCCGATGTCGGTCATGTGCAGACCAAAGCCGGTGATGTCGGGCAGAGTAAGACTGATGTCGGTCATGGGACCGACGTCGGCAGTATGTAAGACCAATGTCAGTTAGGAGGACCGACGTCGGCAGAAGGGACACTAGCACTGGCAGGCTGGTAGTCAGGTACAGACGCATGGAAACCGATGTCGGTCCGATGCAGACTATGGAGTGACCAAGGTCGGTCACTATAATGAATTTTGGGTGGACAGCATGCTGTCAAGGAGTCTCAAACACCCATACGGAGGATTGAAGGAGTAAGTAGGCCCTCAAATTCGTTGTTCCTCTTCTTTATACATGTTGCTGATTGTATAGCAGGAAGGATCCAGGAAACAGGTGTGAGCTAGGCAGGATTATGATGCAGAACCAAGGGAGAGATTTGGTAGGTTTGCCAGCTGGATGAAAGCACAGAGATGAATGGATGCCTTAGTAGAAGAATAGAGAGAACAGATACGTGAGACGGAAGACCAGGGCATATGGTCTTGAGGAGCTGCAGGACAGTGGTATAGGGTTTGACAGGTAGAGGACGAAGCATGGCTTCAGTCAGTGTCAGGTAACTATTGTGGTTTGACTTACTAGGGGGATGATGATTAAAACATCATTCTATTGTTGTATGTGGATAGTATGCTAGCTAGCAGGGGTGTACATATAGGGTTTTGCTGAGCTAAGGGTAAGATTAGTTCAGTGGCATGTCATGAGGAGTTTGGAGCAGCAGAATTCTTTGACATGGGAGGCATGGAGATCAAAGGTTGATTTTGTCTCAAGTGGGAGCTGATGTGAATCAGGTGTTGATGAGGTTTGGGATGCAGAACCGGAGCACACTAAGGGCTGGATAGGTACAGTGTCCGAAATCACATGAGGTCTGGTATAGACTTGTATATTCCCATGCAGTGGGAGCTGTCAGAGTTAGGAGCCAATTCGGGGAAGTCGGTTCTCAGGTTTTTGAGAGGGACCGGCAGCAGGTGTTGCTATGCAGGGTCAGGACTTCACTACAGGTGTTGTAGGTTCAGATGTGGCAGGTACTCGGATGACAGGAGGTACATCACAGGTTGTGTGGTGGGTTGTCTTCAGGTTGGAGCTTGAAGAGGGATACAAACCAGGAAACAGATTAGACAGAGTACAGGTATAGGTGCAGTGCAGCTGTTTATCTCCAAGTGGGAGATTGTTAGGATTGTGGAGCTAAAAGCTTCACTAATGTAAACAGGAGAGGAGGTTGCTGAAGGTTGCTGAGTTGTAGAGAAGTTGGGGTCGGTCTGATCAGCCGACGTCGGCAGGATAGCAAAGGGAAGCAACCGACGTCGGTCATATATCGGCTGACGTCGGTCACCTCTAGGTAGACAGGGACCGACGTCGGTCACCTGTGTGGTTCGACTACGAGCTATTTACGGGTAGTTAGCTAATGAACCAAGTGTTTGCATGATGAGTGCTAATTTTAGACTCATAACTGCGGATCTAATTATTGTAATTAGATGTCTAATTATTGTTTGGATGAGATCTATATAATAGACTCATGGTTGTATTAGAAAAGTGTGCTAGGGAGTAAGAGAGCATAATTATAAGCTCCTTCTGTGTGTGAGGTAGAGCAATGGTGCGTTCCTCCTAGTGCCTCAGTACCAGGGGTGTTGGTGCTGGATTGGAGAGCCAGCTGGGTTCTTCAAGAGTGTAGGATCTTGGTCACAGTTGCATGGCCTATATAGGAGATCTACATGGTAAGTAAGATCGTTGATCTACAGGTGTATGTGTGTACAAGGTCGAGGTTCACAGGTGAGCAGAACCGTTGTTTGATTTGTAGGTGTGCAAGGTCATATAGACAGCAACACAATAGGGAGCAGTATTAGGCAGGATCTACTTGGAGTACAGGTGTGTACTCGGATAGAGCAGAGAGGAAGGCAAGGGAGTTCCTTCCATAAGTATGGTCTGTTGAAGTGCAGGTTATTGTAGGTTCATGGGAGATCTACTTGAAGTACCTTGAGTACTTGTGGAGCACGTGGAGTGCTTGTGGAGTGCGTGGAGCACTTGTGTTGTGCGTGGAGCACGGGAGGTGAACACCAACTCTGTATTTGAGTTGGGTGTTGGGACCTATGAGAGGGAGAGCTTTGGGGAGAAGATTTACTGTTCACTTGAGGTGTGGGAAACCTCTGTAAGGTGGTGGAGAAGAAGTGGCATCTTCTTTATTGTATTCTTTTCTGTATAAAGTGTTAATACAAGTTGTGTATTGTCTCTCATATGCTGTGTTATTCTGAATTCTAGTTACTTGGTGAATCTGGTTATTTTCGCATATTATAGTTGCTTGGTATTTTGGTAATCAATTGTATGCTTCCGGTTTCGCATCCTGACAAGTGGGATTAGAGCATGTTTGTTGTTCTAGATTCCTGACAGTGTTATTATGTGTTTAAGATATTAAGAAGAAAGAATATAAAATACATGAAATTAGATTTGGAATCAAACATGCCTATCAAGGGGGGAAATAAAGGAAAGACCAAGGTAGAGAAATTCTTTATTGAAGTCAAGGCACTCAAATTAGGTTTTTTAAAATAAGAAGAATTTAAACATTAAGGAATTTGAAAAACTTCTCTTATCCACACAAGTATTAGGTAGACAATGAAGTATGTAGATCATCCCATGAAGGCTATATACATGAAAATTAAAATGGAACTAACTTCCCATAACATGTTCCCCATTCTTTAGGACCCCTTATAAAATCATCAATCCATAATGAAGATTGGGTTCTTCCATGAGAAATTAGGTAGAACCATAGAGTTTATTAAATTCTCCTATTCCAATCTTATTGCTTACCACACCCTAATGCACCTTGGCTCTAGTGTGAGGCCAACTATGGAGTTTGAGCTTCGATTGGAGATAGGAGATGTGCTTGTAATCATGTATTTTGGTGTGATTATAAATTTTGAAATTTAAATGTTACCTTTTGTATATCATTTCCTTTTTTCAAATGACTTGGATTTTAACATTTTTGAATGCTTTTTCTATTCCTCTTCCATATGGATTTGGAAGACCAAACATAGATGTTAAAGATGACTTTCATTTGAATACTTGGGTATTGTTGCTAAGAGAGAGAGCCCAAAGAGCATGGTGTCTAAGGGTCTCATAATTTTAGGTAGAATGAAAGTGATATCTTGACTTTTACCTTGTTTTTATCCAATGTGAAATTAAAGGAAAGGAAATCAAGAGGAATGAAACATGAAATAATCTGAATTACTCCAAATTACAAAAAATGTGATAACTGGTGAAAAAGGGATAAAATGATAGTAAAGTGTGATTCCTTATCATAATAATGAGTGAAATGGAGGAAAATATGCTAACATATATTTTTATTTATATTCCATTTATCAAAAGAAATAAAAGCTAAAGTTAAGAATAAAGATCCAAAAACTTGTAACCATTACAAAACACATTATAGAAAAAGAATGATAATATGGTGATTTTATGATGAAGGTGAGGTATTATCCATGATATTATAATGAAATTAATCAAATAAAATCCCATGAGGTTGATAAAAATCATTGGAAAAATAAATGAGATAAGAAAAGGATGGTATTTGTGAGGAAGGCTAGGTCCTGTCCATGGTCTAATACTGTAACTCACAAAAGAAAAACCCAAGGGGTGATAAAAAGTGTGTAAAATTTATTAAAACAAAGATATTATAGTACATAATGAGTAATATTGGGTCATATCCATATTTTTACAATACAACTCATGATAAAAAGGGAAACTAAAAGACCAAAAAGAATGACTAAAGTTTGTGAAAGTAGAGAACTATTGTAGAGGGTGAGACCCATGTAAGTAACCTAAAAAAGAATTATACATAATATATATAAATCATTAAAATAATGTAAAGACTATGAAAAATACTTCTTGATCTGAGCAACATTTTAGGTGACAATTTGGGTGACAGTTCTACCCTAATTGATGATGTAACTTCCCAGAGCCATAACTTTTGCACCGTAGCTCCAATCAACTCACTGTTTGAACCATTGTAAAGATAAGAATGAGGAGAATTTGGTGAGATCTAATAGATATTTTATAAATGTATTTTTACCCTGAAAAACCAAATGGAAGTGCCTAAAATTTCAATTTTAGTAGTGTAGTCTAAAAATAATAAGTTTCTAAAAATAGTAATTCCTCAAATTATGTATTATTATAAATTATGGAGTTTTAACCACTTGATATCCATAAATATTTGTGACCTTACACATCATCATCTTACATTAAATTTTTTTATAAATGAATATGTAACCCAAAAGGGAAATTAGACATCTCTTCTCGGAGATAAGCATATGTTTGGATCTACAAATTTTGATGAATAAAACATCTCTTTTCAGAGATAGCATTATTGTTATTGTGTTGTTATTATTTTTTGAATTATATTTCAACTAAAGATACTGAGTTTTGGATCACTTCTTGAGTAATTATTTATTGGTGGGATCTTTAAAGACATGGCCTTCATTGGTTTGAATGTGATAGGTACTTGGACCAAGACTATCTTTAATTAAATAGGGGCCCCACCATTTTTGGGCATATTTAACTTCTTTATAATGAGTGTATTATAATTTAAGGACAAGATCACCAACATTAAACATTCAAACTTTAACATGTTTGTTATGTTGTTTTACAATATGAGCCTTATATTAGTGATTATGTTACAAAGCAAAAATATGATGTTCATCAAAGAGATCAAGGGTATGAAGGTGAGATTCATGTAATTATTCATTGGGTATGTTACCATGAAGAGATATATAGAGAGAGGGAAGCTCATTTTGTAATAGAAGGAGTGACTCAGAACCATAGACTAGAAAAAATGACATTGCCCCAATGACATTATGTATGCTAGTATGATAGGCCCAAATAAATGGATAGAGATGAAGGTGTCAATATATGTGGGTTTCATGAATTATATTATGGAGAATTTTGTTAAGGATTTATTTTGTGGCCTTAGCTTGGTCATTTCATTATGGATGATAAGGTGTGGAAAATTTGTGATTGATTTTTAATTTAGCATAGAGCTCTTTGGCATTATTATTTTTGAAATTACCACCATTATTTGAAATAATAATATGAGGGGTACCAATGTGGTAAATGAATTTATTAAGAATAAATTTGGACAAGGGGCATAAATTTTACCCATTTGGTGAAATATTTAGTGGCTATGATTATACATGTATGCCCATCTTGAAATCAAGGTAATTTACATATGAGATATAATCCCCACATGGAAAATGGTGAGGAAGATTCAATAGTTTGAATCTCAACTAGAGGTGAATTAATTAGGTCCTCGTGAAGTTACCAAGGAATACACTTTTTATAAATTTTGGTGGAAACCTTTTCAAGAGTGGGCCAAATGTATCCCATACATACACACTGTGGGTTTTAGCATGTCTTCTACAATGGCCATCAAAAATGTCCCCATGTACTTGTTAAAGGAGAGGAAGAACCTCATATTACATAACATAGTGGAGAAAGGTAAATTTAACATTTCAATAAGAAAGGATGTTATATCAAAATACATACTTAGAATCTTATTTATGAATGCAAGTCTTTTCATGGGAATCTAAATTAGGAGGATAAGTTTGATGTTCTAGAAATTGAATGATGTGTTTATACCATGGGCTTTGTCAAATGGTGACAACTTTAATATGGAAGATAAGTGAATCTTGGGGTTGGATTGAAGATAGAGATTTTCTTATTTGGATAATAAAATTAAGATTGGTGATAACTTGGTGTGGATAAAAAAGAGATGTTGAATAAGCAAGGTAATAAGCAATAGAATTTTTATCTTGAGGGATAGGTTTGATGGTGAAAAAAATGAATTTTTCAGTGAGAGTAGTTGAAATTTGATGATAGGTGATGAGATTCTCACTTTTTCACTAGTAAAAACCATTTACTTGGTGGAAAATAAGCTAAGCATCACATATAGGTATTCAACATTGACTTCAAGAGCATCTCTCATGTCTAAGATTAGAGATCCTAGTGTTCCATATTTTTAGTGACATCAAATGTTAAGTGAAAATCTAGAGGAAAGATTTTACCAAGAGGGATGGTAAGAATGAAACCTACCCTAACTCCTAGAAGGAATTTAGCACCATCAAAGTGAAGGGTCCAAGTATCATCATATAGGTCAACATTAATTTTTGGAACCTCTTGGATAACTAATTTTAGTTTAGTATCATTAGGGAGGATAGAAAATTCAATAAGATTAATTTCTTAAAGATCATTAGTGAAGTTATGGAAGTAATCTTTAAGGGAAATAGTTTGATTGAGACCTTTATTATAGAGAACGTTATCATCAGGAAGACTATCTTAAAGGTGATCGATAGCTAGCATAGGAGGTGTGGAAATTTAATTGCATATGTTTTATCCTTTGAAAAAAATTTGAGTAATAATTTAGAGATCAAATCCCAAAAAATAACCATCCATTTTCTAATTTTGTCCCTAGGAAGAAAGGTTTTGGAGAAGTGATGAAAGGGGTCTAAATGAATGATGACATAAGTGGTCTGATAAAGCATCTAACGGTAAATATTTTTAGCTATAAAATATATGGTAAGGTAATCAAATTCAACTTTTCTATAATGTTTTTCATAATAAATTATGCCTATACTAATATAGTATATGACATACTCTCTACTAGTATCATCTTATTAGGAAATCATTGACCTAGATGATATGGGTGTAGAAGAAGTATACAAGATTAAAGGTTGATTGTTTGAAGGAGGATGAATCATAGGTGGGTAAATTAATCACTCTTTCATGTTATCAAATGTTTTTTTACAAGGTTCAATACATTCTAAATCATTACCTTTATTAAGAAGAAAATTGATGGAATGGATGTGGTAAGCCATTTTAGGGACAAATCATCTAATTACCCCAAGTTTGTTGAGATAAGTGTGAATCCCTAGAATGGATCAAAGTATGGGCATGTTGATTATATAACTAATCTTAGTAGGTTAAATGTTTATGCCACATAGAGAAACTAAGAATCCTAACATTGTTCTAGATGTGACACTAAAGACACATTTGTAATTATTTAGTCTAGCTTGATATTTAAGAAGATAATCAAAGATGATGGAAAGATCAAAAATATGAGTCTTATGATTTTTAGATGTGTAAATGAGGTCATAAAAATAGGTTTCTATAATTTTAAGGATAATATCATGAAAATATGAATAATTTCTTGTTGATAAGTAGTGCCAACATTTTTTAGTCTGAAATGCATTTTAACATAGCAATAGGTGCCCCATTTCATAGCGAAAGTGGTCTTATGTTGGTCCTCAAGGGTAATGTGAATTTAATTGTAGCCTAAAAATCCATCCATAAGAGATAATATTTCATAACTAGTTTTGGAATTGGCAATGGCATCTATTGAAGTTAAAAATAAATTATCCTCAAGATAAGCAAGATTAAGATTACATAAATCAATGTAGATGAAAATGACCATAGTGACCTTTTTTTGAATGGTAACTATGTTATAAACCCATTTAGAATAATCCACTAGATTGATAAATTTAGGATTGATAAGTTTGATTATTTCTTATAACATAAAGTGGAAACCTTGGGTGGAAATTTTTGTTACTTTTGATGCACAAGTTTGGCATAAGGATAAGTGATGATGTTATACACCACAATTATATGGTCAATACCAAGCATGTAATTATAGGACCAGGTGAATATCTCACAATATTTTTTGAATCATAAGATAAAGTTATCATATTTAGTAGGTGAGAGTTCATGATAAACTATAATTGGTTGAGTAAATGATTGAGTACCATATTTAATATGAGTAGTTTCTTTGATAAGCATAGCATCTCCATCTTAGATATGGTATGTTTCATTAGGTAAAGAGGAAATTAGATTAGCTTTATAATCAATTCTAGAAACAAAGTTATTGGAATAAGGGGCTTTAGTTTTGAAATTCCCAACTTTTTGATGTTGTCGAGGAAGTTGAGGTTCTTGGGCATGAAGTAATTCAAGAATAGTTTCATTGATAGGAAAAGTAAGAAGAGGAACATATTACTCAACATCTAATTTGAGATTGAGAATTTGATTACCATGGCAATCATATTCAGAATGCATCTGATCGAATTCTATTACCATCGCATATAATATAATCTCAGGAATAGGAGAAGTAGATGGATTAGATAGGATTGGTGTGTCATTAGTTTCTTTGATGAGGGAAGGATTGGATGTAATGATGGGATATATAGGTGGTAGATAAGATGTAGGAATCTCTAGAGTTTTAGAAGTTTTGATTTGTTCTATCACCCAAGGAGTATTAAGAAGTGGAGAATCGACATAGGGCACATGACCTTCAAGATCTACTTCATGACCTATGGAAATGGTATGATGGTTTAAAGCATGGATTTGAGTTAATATTTTTTTATAATGTTGAACATCCAATTCTCAAGATTGATCTTGGAAATTATGTAGTTATCATAATATGTTATAAAAATTATACATGATTGAGATTTAGGGGGAGTTTTAGAAGATGAAATCCCAATATTATTGAATCTATGTAGAGACATGATGAGAGGATATTTGAATAGTTTGGATACTCCATAATCATTACATGTGAATGCATATTTTGGTAAAGAAGGATCTTGAGCATTACATGGAGGGGAAAATTAGTGATATCATCAATGAGAAGAATAGTATGGTCATGAGGTAATAAAGAAGGAGAAAGCCACTCGAATATGTAAGGAGGTAGCTTGGTAATGTTACAAGTATGTTACAAATCATTAGGTTCATCATCACTTGAATTGGTGAGAATGACTTGTAAATTGTGATTGATGTTGATGAACTCAAGTAAAGGATCACTATTAATCTTAGGAATCACAGGGATGAAATACTAAGATTTTGGATAAGGATGTCAAATACTCCAACGGTTGGGATCAAACTATGTTTATATCATTTTACATTATGTAATAATTTGATGTATTAGATACCTAAAGAAGAAATGGCCATCATTCTATGAGTCCAAGGGCAACTGAGTATGTTATAAGATAAGGGAAAATCAAGGACCGCAAGTTTAGTTTGAATAGTCTTAGATCTATTATGGGAAGCCAAATACAACCAAGTGGCTTTTGATTAGTCTTATCAAATCCATGACAAGTAAGGTAGGTATTTTTGAGATGATCCTTATTATAATCAATTTTTTGGACAAGCCATAAAGAGTTTACATTAATACTAGATCCTTTATCAACTAAAAATTTATAGATAAGGGTACAATCAATGGGTATTTTAATGAATAGTGGTATATCATCAACATAAAAAAGGATTTCATCATTAATCATATCTTATTCAAGAAATTTAATAGACAGTTTAGAAGGACACATGGTTTTAATGATATGTATATTGGTAGGCTGAGATTTAATAGAAGGTGATTCTTCATCTACAAGATATGGATCTTTAATTTCTTGTAATTTTTGCACAAGGAATGTGAGATAATAAGAGGAAGTATGAACTAAACCCATAAGCGTAATATTGAAAGGCATGGAATTAATTTCTTTAAGAAAGTTCCAATGAGATTTAAAAGAAGAACCAATGTGAGTTTTGGAAGGTAAGGTAGATTTTGAAGAAATAAAAGTTGTTGGAGGTTTAAAAAGAGGAGGTGGGTCCTCATGGACTTTTGAAGCTAAATTTTTGGTTGTAATATCCTTAATAATTTTTGGTAATGAGATATTTTTGATTTAGTTTGTGATGATAATTGACCTTAGGGATGTTAACATATTGATAATTATGGTAATATTGGTCATAATCAGCATCAATAACACAAATATCCTTGGTAGTTTGTTCATGATTATATGTGGGAAAATATTTTTGGTTATTAGAAGAAGAAACCTTAGAAACCTATCATTTTTTAGAAGAATTAGTGTAATCTTGATGATAAAGGTTGATCATGGATTCATGATTAAAGGAATCACCAAGAATGTAAGAGACTGCAAATTTAGTAATCCCTCTACAAGATTCGTGGGAATGACCAATGTTGGCATGGAAACAATTAAATTTATTAGTGTCATATCACTTAGGAGGACTAG
Organism: Torreya grandis; assembly: GCA_037957365.1. Taxonomy (NCBI): domain Eukaryota; kingdom Viridiplantae; phylum Streptophyta; class Pinopsida; order Cupressales; family Taxaceae; genus Torreya; species Torreya grandis. The sequence continues at coordinate 192,990 of JARHVA010007434.1, forward strand.
TAGGATAAGTAGAAGGTTTAGAGGGTGTTGACAATTATTTTATTTGTTGTATAGTGAGTGGTGTTTGAGAAGATGAAGGAATGTTAGCTTTGGTAATTCCTAGTGTAGTTCTAGGAGTATTTCCTATGATAGCATTAGTATATGTTTAAAAAGATCCTTTAATAATTTTAGGATTAATTTCAAATTGCTTCATGATAAAGTCTTGACATTTATCTTGGTCAAGATCTTAATTAGGTTTTTGGGGAGAAAAATTTCAAACTTTCTATTAAATAGGAGTTAAATCATTTATAAAGATAATAAAAAAATTATCATCAGTCCTGGTATTATCAAATTTATGGGCCAAAGATTTCCATTTTTTAATGAAATCATGAGCTGATTTGGTGGGAGATTATTTAGAATTAATGAAATGACTAAGGCAATTTCCAAGAAGATAATTGTGTTTAAACTCTTTAACTAAAGGATTGAATAAATCCTCAAGTTGTTGAGTGTTGGGTAATTTGGCTGTACCATTCCAATACATCACTAGTGAGGATTTTAACTAGAAGTTTAGTTGTGGTTAAACTATTAGTTTGGATCCACTCTTTGTAAATATTTCCAAAGGCTTTGAGAAAGGATTCATGGTCTTTACTCTCATCATACTTGATAGTTGGAGATATGTTACCAATATCAATTCACATAATGAAGGGAGATAAAGCTTCATTTTGGATGTTTTGAAGCATCTTGTTATTCATTATAGATTGAGGAATAACATTTCATGAGGAATCTCTAAGAGGTGAAGGAGTGAAATTTGGATTGGCTTGAGGATTGATAGTTAGAGGTTCATTAGCCATATTGATCAAATGATGTTGTAATTACATCATTTTATAAGTGTTATAAGTTTTCATGATGTTTTTTTATTATATGACTTGTGTAAGAGGTTGAGTCATATCAATTGGTGGGTTGGTGTTTGGAGGAGCACTCCCCAAATTAGTATTAGGGGGAGGGTTATTAGAAGGTGGATTATTAGTGGGATTATTATTTAGAATTGTTTCAATTACTCCCACATTAGTTTGAAGAGTTTGAATATGGGAATTTTATTGATAGGTATAAAAAGGATCATATCCACCACTTCATTTTGAGGTGTGATTTTCACCATGTTACAAGCCACAAATGAAGGAGGGTAAGAGGTACTCCAAGAGTGAGGGTTATCTTGGGAGAAAAAGAGAGGGAGAAATGACTATCCTATATAGTATCTAAATGGATTTAGTTGCCCAAAAATATTCTAATAGCGGACCTCATGTTGACTTGATAGAAATGAGAAAAATGCTAAGGAAGAAAAAAAGAGAAATGATTCAAATAGATAGGGTAAAAAGTAAGAGTACATAGTCAACTAGGTCGACCTAGTACTACAAATTGGGGAAATAAAGATTGATAAGAGAATAGAGTTGACAGGGTTAACCTAGTACTATTATTTGACTTGCAAAAGAGATACATGGTCAACTGGGTCAACCTAATTCTATAGGCAGGGGAGTAGATAGTCTATAAGAGACCATGCCAAATATAATGAATGTGTACTAAAAATAGGTGAAAATATTATAATGTACTTGAAATTAATAAATGAAAGGAAACACAAAATTAATTGGGTTGATGAGGATGATCCAATTGAGGTGGATAACATAGAACCATTCACTAACATTGGCCAATTCAAGTTTTTTCAATACAACATACAATGAGCAAAGAACAAGTAGTCAACTTGGGAATTAAATGCTAACTAAGTGATCATCCTAAATGTTTCTATAATATTAGATTATTATTTTAAGTGTGAAAATTAAGTTGGATGAAAGTAGGGAACTAGAAAGAAATCTATTGATGGTTTTAGGACATTTAGGCTGAAAGAGATATATGTTGGCAATGGTACTGGCTTATTATTGGGGCCTACCCTCTCACTTCACAATATTTAAATGATAAGCGTATTTATTTATTTTTCAATATATAAGATTAACCACATGTTTATACTTGGATATAAAACCAAGTTGGTTTCCCCCTTGGTGATGAAATCCAAGTATGTAGGCCTTGGGTAGAAAATTATTTAAATGCATTTTGAGATAAAGTGATTGAGTACTGTGTGCAAGAAAGAGAAAAATAGTGAAAATAAATAGTATATTGGAAAAGAACACCTAATTATAATATAAAATTCTAGGTATGAGTATATCTAAGTTTTATTAGTCAACATAGGATAGTGTAGTGAATTCATGTTAACTAGAAGCATGACATAAGTGAATTATCATGCAATAGGAAAAAAATAATATTAACCAAGATTTATTTAAGTATATATAGCATTAAAATTATGTTAATATAGATAAAACCTAAATATTAAACATGATAACACAAATACAGATTAACATAAAAGATTTGACAGGTAACCATGAACCGCAAAGTCTATATTGATCTCAGTAAAAGGTCATCGACTTCTTCATACAAGCATACATATTTATAGTCACTATAGTTCTTGAATATTCAAATTCTTCTTCATAAATTGGTTCCAAAATGATGATACTTTTCATTTTCTATTCTTTCATAATCCAAGAAGCTAGGATAAAATACATTAGCCAACAACTTCATAAATAACACATGAATATTCAAAGAATATCCTATGTATATTTCTTATCCAGTTTTCTTATCCCAATTATTTCCTAAAATTAAAGTGTTATCTCATCTAAAGACAATGTCACAAGTTCATATATTTGTGTACTAAGGGTAGAAGCTAAAAATGTAGGTAGACTAGCAAGAGTTATAATAATCATTCAAGGCACCATTTTGGTTTTTACTTCTTGTGCTCTACTTAGACACCCTTTTAGGTTTTCAACTAAGTATCATACCAACCTACCACCCTTTCAAGTTTTCAATAGGATGGAATAACTAGGTGGCTACCATTTATGGGTTTTCAACCATCCCAGCCTTTTTTATCTCACTAGTCATCCTTAATGTAAAAATTTATTCACAGCTATACATTTTTTTCATAAACATGTGAATTATACAATAATTAACTTGTAGGAGGTGGTGTTTCTAAGGAATAATATTGTCCATAAAGATCCTTAACCTCTATCTAGGTATTTATGGATTATACGATCACTTGTTTATGTTTAAAAGGTGGCATGTACATAGGAGCCTTGAGGATCAGAGTCACTTCACTATAATATGGAGCCAAGTCAGTATTGAATACATCCTAGTCAAGCATGACTTCTTAGACCATGTGAATCAAGATGTGCATTAGTGCATAAATCCCAATGATTTCCCTCAATTCCTTGTTCTATGCAGCACTTAGGTTGGCCCTTGTATTACTAACCTTAATTGGATCTATGTGCTCAACTGGTCTAGATTTTTTGCATGTCTTTGTACCTATTTCCCTATAAATTCATTGCATCATAGGTCCTATTTCCAGATGAGAATTTAGTCACACATCTTATCCCAAAAATTAAATTATTTCTAGAGGGAAAGTTTAATTTCATCAATTGATGCAGTCATGATATGCATTGTTGTGTGGGTTGTGGTAGCTACATTGAAGTCTAAACTAGAGCTAGCTAGGGAATTGTCTAGTTGCTACTTCCAATCTAGAAGGCTATGTGTGAGTTGATGTGCTTGAAGTTTTTTTATGTCCAACATAATTTTATACTCCTCTATTAGAGTAATCAAAGTTATGGTGTCATTCTTCACACTATAACCCTAGTTGCTAATTACACAAAGTTATTGCATTATGCACTAGTTTTTTGGAAGCTATGCTAGTAGTGTCATTAGCTTATGGTGATCCAAAATGATTTATTATTCATTGAATCAAGAAGATAAGGTTAGGTAAGTATCTACAATTATCTTTGATACTTCATTTAGTTAATCCTAAACTTACACTTTCTCAAGCTTTGCTTCATCTTGCTCTTACTCTAGGGAGGTAGCCTTCTATGAAATAGACTCTTAGAATGCTATGGATCCCTCCAACTATTTATTCAAGGGTAGGTGAGAGATGTACAAATATGCCTCCTACTTGATCAGAAGAGTGGGAAATGTGCTCATTTTTTCTACAAGATCTTGGCATGGCAGGATCACTAGAGGATGGGAAAAGGTGGTACACTAAGTAGTGACTATTGGAACATCCCAAAGCCATACACCTCCTAATGGAAGTTATGGAAACAAAGTTTACGCTTATGTCATGGTGGTTTATTTCTGTTTCACTATGGCCTCTACTTGAAGCTTATCTTATTGCATAACATCTTCAGCCATTTTCTATTTAACCTCTTCCTCTTATTACTTATTACTTATTCCTAACTTCTTCCTCCATCTTCCTTTTCTCCTTCTCTTCTTCTTGTTTCTTCTTCTCTACTTCCTACCTTCTCTAACCATTTTTCTCTCTCCTAGTCTTCTCTTCCTCTTCATTTTTATTTTTATCTTTGTATTCCTCTCTCTCTTTCTTATTTCTCTCATTTTCTTCTTCCTTCTCCTTCCTTTATCTTTCCTGCTTCTTCTTTTGTTCCTCCTCTTCTTTCTTCTTCAATTTTGGTTTTTGTATAGCTTGGGTCTATGCCTAAGCTTGTGCTTGTGCCTATACTTTTTATTGTTGTATGGCTTCATCATGGAGCTCTTTCTTCTTGGTAGCTTCCTCTACCTATTATTGTTCATGGGATTCTACATCTTGTTGTCATTTTTTTCTTTTTTTTCCTTCTTTTCTTTGTACTCATGTGATTGTTGTTGTGCAATGGCTACTTCTTAGGATTTTAGGTCCATGTTCTAAGCCTTTTAAAAATATACCTCTGCATCTTTGGCCTTTTTGGATGCCTTTGATTCCTTATCTTATTTCATCTCTTTCTAATGTTTCACTTCTTTTTGTCTCTTCTTTTCTTCCTTCTTATATCTTCATTCAATAGTGTGATTGGATTATTCTCTTATGCCCTATTGTTCTTCAAGTGTTCTATACTCTAGTGTACTATCTTCAATATCCTTCACCTAAAATGATGGTGGGGAGTCCTCAAGTGACATTTAAACTTGGAAATTATTGCTTCTTTCTACCTATGGTGACTAATCTACATTGTAGTGGTGGTGTAGAAGATTCTAGGGAAGGTTGTGCTTCTTACTCAATAGTTGACTAGCCAAATGTGCATTATTCAAGTTTAGGCAAGACTCTAGTCTTCCATATTAGTTATGGCCTATTCACAAGTTATTTTGGTATACTTTTCAATAAGGGTATGAAGATGACCTCAGGTTTAAATGTTGGAATAGATGTTGGTGGGAAGAAGTCCATTCTACATCATAGTTACTATGCCTCTTCTTTGACTGTATCCATGATGATGGAAGGTAGACAGGTAGGGAGTTCCACCCATAGCTCTAGTGTAACATGTTTGTAGATTTACATTATGTATACTACCTTTTAGAAAAAAAAATCCTCCTTATCGTAATAGTCTCTAGCCATGTCTTCCAACATGACTTGGTAGACTTCCTGCACATCAATTCACATCTCCATGAGATTATAGGAACTAGTTATCTAAGGTACCTTTAGGTCATCCCTATATATTGTCATGCTACATGTTGTGCACTTTAGAGGAGGTGACATCAAATGAGGTTCTAATTTACGCTTCCCTTTCTACTATTATGAGTTGGATGCTGGTTCTGATGGTTACACCATAGGAATGTGTGCACCTAATGGTATTGATTGTAAAGGGGTTGTTGTCTTGCTGCATACTCTTTTTGCCTTGCCACCTTAGCCTATGTGATATCCATTATAATGAAAAATTGGAGTGGTTTGAAGGGTGAGCATGATAGCTCATATATTGTTATGAAAACTCCCTTAGGCAATAATGTAATGTTAGCATGTTGTCCTAAATACTAGAGGACATCTAATGGAACTCTAGGGTGAGTACTAATGAGGTCTAAGCACTCTTTCCACTATGAATTGAATTTTACCTCATGTGTGAGGGCTTCCCATTCTTATGTCCATATGATTTTTTGGAATGGCTACACTAGCTAGTAGTCTGTATCTGGGTTCACTTCCCCCTCAGGTGATTTCTATTGTGTGAAATAGGGGAGGATCAAGAATTGGTAATGGAAGGTCTACCTTAGAGTGGTTTCACACTTTTTGATGTTTATGATTAATTATTATACAAAGTATTATGGCCAATTGAATTTTTTACCTTGATGGATCATCTTATGGGTGATGTCCACAACTCCCTTAGGTATCTATTTAGCAGAATTGATCATTTGCCAAAATCACCTGGTGATTCACTAGAAAAAGATGCACATAAGTTCATCTAGGATCTCATCTACTAAGATTCCTTAGTTTTGTCACACATAGAGATCCTAGACTTCTTTCAAAATAGGTGGTATCTTAGTCTTATATGGTAGTACTGATTTTTTATGTATAGGCATGCCCAATGCTCAGGCCATGGCTTGTGTATTGGTGATGATCATCTCATTCAAACCCAAATACATAGCTCCTTCATTGTATCATCCAAGCAATAATTTAATGATTTCTCCCATGTTTCTAATGTTTGGCATTCATAACAAATATTCAACATTTGTGTTTTGAAATATATGAAAAGTTATGAGGGCAAGTGGTTACACATCATCAATAGGGTCAAGATGTAATATCTTCTACTTAACTTTGCATATGTATTGAAATGGCTCTTGATCACTATATTTTGTCTATTGAAATGCCATGTCAACACCCATGGCTTCCTTTTGTGCTTCTAAGAGGGGTTAGATTAGTATCATGGTATCCATAACTATGTGAAAAGGAATTTGAATGCATTTTAGTGCTCTATGAAAAGGAAATAGTTTGGCTCTTTGATAACTATAGCTCTCAAAAATGTGCTAAGAATGAAATGCAGACATGGAATTCCAACTTAGCTTTTTATAATTTTTTTGCCTCTTGGCTTTTTCATCAAGGCCAGGCCTAACTATCCACTCATCTTGAATGTAATGACAGATGTGTTGAATCAATTTCCTATCTAGACATTAAAGTATTTAGTCATTGGTGCATGTGTGGACTTACATATTTATTCTCTTAGGTGTCTATATGAGGGGTATGAGATTTTGATGTTGATGAGCCACTAATTTGTTGAATATCATGTTCATCAACCCTTAGTTCTTACATTTATTTTCAATGGGTGACTATTATTTTATGGACAACTTTTTGATTTGATGTTTTAGCTTCTTTCTTAGACTTAATATTTTTTAGTAGCTCCTCTTTGACTTTTTTTTAGTACATGTGGATTTTACTATGCATGTGTAATGCACTTGATGCTTTGTCTATGTATTCCACCATTTTTGTTACAAATATCACCTACAAACAAACAAACTAGAAAAAAAATATAATATAAAAATTTTAAATTAGAAAAATCCTAATCTACATGGTGCTACTCAATAATCACTTAGCTTACAGAATGAGAACAAATAGATTATTGATGGTAGGGATTAAAACTACATCCATTTACTTATCTTATCAAGACATTTCCCTTCAGGTCCCTTAAAACTACCATTCCTTTCCATGTTAAGTCATGAATAATTTAAGTCCCTTTCCATCTTATTTAGAATTTGCCTAGGAATATTTTGCATTGGCTATCATACAACAAAACTAATTACTCTTTCCAAAATTCCTAGTGGCACAAGTTCTTATTGTGCCATGATTTTTGAATTTGATTATGCACTTCCTAAATCCATGTTTCTCTTCATCTAAACTCATCCATTATATTTAATTCCAAGAGTCAATTGGTAATGGATTCTTTATTTCCTAAACACATGACCATAGTGATGTGCAAGCTGGGCATTAAATACTCCATTGGCATGACTACTTCCTAACCATACACTAATTGAAATGGTGTAAATCCTATATCCCTTTTATAATTTATGTGATATGCCCATAATATCATAGGAATTCAATCTTCCCAGTCATACCTCTTGATATCATATATTTTTGTGATCATTTTCCCTGGTACCTTATTTGAATCTTTAACTTGGCCATTCACTTACAAATGATAGGAAGTGATTTTATGATGAGTAATCATAAATTATTATATCAAGGCCTTAATGTTATAATTCAATAAGTACATTCCTCTATTGTTGACTTTTTTGACCAAACATCTGAACTTGATAATGATGTTTTCATACAAAAACATTATTGTCCTTCACACTGCAACTAAGTGTGGTAGCATCTTCAACCCATTTAGTGAAATAGTCTATCACAGTAATGATATATCTATCCTTGTTGCACTTACTTAGAGATTTGATTGGTCCTAAAAAGTCAATACCCCACTATTCAAATAGCTTCTTTGATAATAGGGGTTGTAGTGGAATCTCATCTTTCTAGAGTGGTTTTCCCATATGTTAGTAGACATCACAATGTTATGTAACTCTATGTGCATCCTGGAAGAAATTTGTCCACCATAGTCCACTTTGTAGAATATTTGTGGTTTTATCCTCTCCTATAAAATGTCTTCCTATGACTCCTTGATGATATTCTTATAATATTTTAGGGTGTTCATGTTCAAGGACAACCCTATGCAAGACTTCACCCTTTCCCAAATGACATAAAATTCTATTAATGATAGTGTATGGTAGTGCTCTGGTCATAAACTACTTTTTATCCCTTTCTTGAAAGTGCACATATAAGATTTCTTATTCAAGGAAACTTGTAATAGATTTGATGTTTTCAATAATTATAGAGACATAGAAGAGTTACACATTAGGTGAGTCTTCTTGTAATTCTTTTGAATCTTCACCATTCATAATTCAACTAAGGTGGCTAGGTCCCACATTTTATCTACCTAGTTTTACATTTATATAAAATTGAAATTCCTAAAATAACATCAACCAATGAGATACTTATCCCCCTAACATTAGTTTGTTGACTAGGTATCATAGTGATTGATGGTTTATGAAAAATTAAAATGGTGTCACCAAAATATAGTGCCAAAAATTTTAAGTGAAAACACAGTGGCCAATGCTTCCTATTTGTGGTTGTATAGTTTTTCTCTACATCAGACAATTTTTGTCTAGTAAAGTGAATGGGGTGATAAATCACACCATCTTCAGGATGCATAAGTACATTACCAACTATGATGCCTGAAGCATCTACATGTACATGAAATGGCTTATTCCAATCTAGGAAAACAAGTATAAGCATAGTGACCAATCACTATTTGAGTTTAATGAAAGTTTATTGGCATTGAGATGTCCATACAAACTTAGAATTCTTGTGTAGTAAGGCTTTCAATGGAGATGATATCATTGTGTAGCATTTGATAAATTTTTGGTAGTATATTATATGTATGAGAAAGGATCATACTTCATTGGAACTAAAATGTGGTGGCATACTCAAGATTACTATGATTTTAACTTGATCCACTAAAATGCCATCATTGTAAACAACATTTCCAAGTAAAACACCAAAAGGTGTAAAGAATAAACAATTATTCAAATTTAAATCAATGTACAAAACTTGGCATCATTCTAACATCAAATTCAACTTAGACAATTGATCTTTAAATAGGGAGAAGACTACCTAATCATCTAAGTAAACTTATAAGAAATCATGGATGAAATCTTTAAATGTTGTAACTACTATGTGCAAGAACACCATAGGTGAATTATTTAGGCTAAATAACATGACTTTACATACAAAACAACCCCACTCTATTGCAAAATTCATTTTCATTTGATCCTCCTCTATGATCAAAATCTAATGTCTATTAAACCCATCTGTAAAGGAGTATACTTTGTGTCCTATGATAGACTCCATAACTTCATCTATAAATGGTATAGAGAATGTATCATTTATATAGGCATAGTTAAAAATGTTGTAGTCTCTACATACCTATATTTATCTTATTTTCTTGGTTTATACTACTATTGGGCTTACCTAATTAGATTATTCTATTGGATATATTATCCTTATGTCTTGCATTCTATCCAATTTTGCCCTTAATTTTAGCTTCATATTGGGATTGAGTTTATATGGTCACTTCTTGATTGAACATGCACACTCTTTCAATTCAATGTGCATCTCACCAAGAGATGGTTCAACTCCTTGAACCTCTAAGAATATGGTGGAGAATATGTGTTGGTAATACCTAAAAAGTTGTATGGATTCTAAAATTTTAAGCTCTGTCCAATAGTCACCTATGCTTACCAATTTTCGAACCTCCTCTATTTTTATGTTAGTGACATGTTTCTTGAGAGGCTACTGATATATATTTCATTTTACTTCATCCATTGATTCTTGGATCTTTCTTTGACCTTCCTTCTATAGGATTTGGATTTTACTTAGCTTATACTCTTTATTTAGCATTGTGTTGATGTCCTTGAGTGGCTCTATAGGGCACTCAAGTCCAAAAAAATCATTCAAATCTAAATCAACATCAAAATCAGTATCTCTCTTATCTTCTACTTCATCCTAGATTCAGTGATAGGTCTATGTCAAAGCTTGTTCTTTAGTATTATCATATTGATACCTTTGATGTGTTGAATTAAGATTAGATGCTAAATTTTTATATATAGTTTATTATGTTATGGTTCTCACATCTTCCATGCACCCATGGCATAGAAATTATTTGATTTTTTGTAGTGTGTTATGAACTAAAGGATTTTCATCCTAAAATACAAAATTTTGTATGAAATCACTCTGCACTTATGCCCAATGCTTGATTTCTTTCCTACACTCCTAGTGCATGTACCATATTACAGGTAGTGGATCCAACATAAGTGGAAAATATAAACGTAATATTTGAGTGTCACATGTTACTCATTCCAAATTTCAACACATTTATGTATATTAATCTCATGACATTCACCTTCTTGAAAAAATGGCTAATTAGTTTGAATGAATTATGATAGATAAAATATGTTGATCATGAGTTTACAAGCATCATCCCACTCAAGTTGATTATCTTGATGAGTTTCACACAAGGTTACAACAACTCTTTTAAAAGCATAGTTCATAGAACTAACCCATTGATTGATAGTTAGAATATGAACTTATAGGCATATAATAAAATCATTGATATCCTATGTTGCATAGTATATCAACATTTTTCACTCATGTGTAAAAACCATCCTCATGGGTCAAATTTCATGGTCACTATGGGTCTAGTTAAGGAAATGTGTATCTAAATCACCACTGATAGAAGAAGTTGCTTCGCAGGGTATTGTGCGTTCCTTTGTTAGTTCTATGTAATCCCATCATCTTGATATAAGAAATCAACTTCTGAATGAGTGGGCTATTTTGCATAAATGGAGGGGTAGTCATAAACAACAAAATAATTTTCAATCAGATATGCTGCTATAGATTTTGGTATTTATTTTTCTAATGTCTTCAATTGTTAGGTGAGCATTGAATGTAGTTGTGGTTTTACTTGTTAGTACAAGAAGTTGTATTATGTTGCACATAGAGCATTTGGAATCTCCTTAGTGTTTACCTTCATCTAGTTATTTTCTTTTAGAACATGCAGAGAGCATGGCTCCATAGGAATTATGTACATTTTATGCACTCTATAAAGGGGAATGATGATAAAATTATCACCTTGATATGCCTATATCTAGTTATGTACTATATTGATAGTCATCCAACCATCATACACCCATTTTTTCCTATTAGCATAAGGTAGTGTGTTGTCGTAGTCTTCATGTTTATGATCTCAAATTATTCTCACAAAGACAAGTCTAAAATATTAATATTAACATCTTCTAATCAGCCAATAGGCTCAACTTTCCCTTAGTCATCCAAGCTCAGAGTTACTGGGTTGTAGCTAAGATTTGGTCATCTAATCACTTCCCATATGGATCTAGGAATCATATTTACTATGCCACTAAAATCAAAGACAAAATTTGGGATTTTTTTATCATATAACCTCAATATCAATCCACACATCAACATCCCATGGTTTCTTCATCTTGATGTACTAGACTAGTTTTTCTATCTTTTGTTGGCCACACTATGCACATTCTAAAAGATTATGTAATAGGTTTTTGATGTTCTAAAATATGTATTCATTCTTAAAAGTGCTCAATATTTTTATTAAATCCATCAATGTAGTGATAAATCCATCTTGACGCATGATGCACATAATTTGACCATACATTTTTGCATTGATTGTTACAACATAACCATCAGTAGTTTCTTGTTATTAAATGTTTTTCAAAAACTGCACAACTTCATTCATAGGACTCTTTTATGTGGTTGGATTAAAGTATTTATCTTGTCTAACCTTTTTGATGCCCTGATCTTGAGGCATCTCAAGTGGAATTAGTCTTTTTTTTCATGTTGTTTCTATGTCATAGTTTTTAGAAATGCAATTTATTTAGGTTTGATGCTTACCATGTTTACATTTTGGATAGCTTTGTCCTCCCTATACTTTTTTAGGATAGGACAATATTCTATATTATGTTTATTGGAGACTCTATAGTATGCATAATATGATTGTCTATGTAGATTCATTAGGCAATTTATTTGGACATGATTATACTTTTCACATCGGTAGCATTGTAGAGGAGTCCACTAATAGTTTTTTCCTCAACCACCTTGGTATCCTCCTCTATAACTGCCTCAATCTCCTCTTTTATTAGATTGATATCTCCCTTGGTATCTTCCTTTTGGTTACATATAATTCCACTACTAGTACTATTGATTATTATCTCCTATACTAAATTGATAATGTACAAATCATAGAGTCCAAGTCAGTTGTTATGGATATGTTATGGGTGAGCTCCAAGGTTGTTCATACTGGTATTAAGGGGATAGAGGTATCCATCCTAATGATGAAGGGGTCCATCTAGGCAAAGAAATATTCCATCCCACTAGGCTATGAGGTTGGTACTATAGTGAACATAGAATCCACTATGGACCCACTTGGGTCACACAATTCTTATCAACCTCTGGCCTTGGGATTGTCTACTTCACCAAAGAGATTTATTATTTTGTAATGGAAAACACATTTTTAGAGATACCCTATTTAAGTTCCTATAGGGATCTACAATTATTCTCATCATGATTAGTGGATTTATAGAAATTATAGTATAAATTATTAGTATTTTTGATATATTAATATAGAATATGAAATTATGTCATGGCATGCCTTACTACTTGACAAATTTCATACAATTACATCTTTACTTTAGGACAATAATGTTGGTGGTGTCCTTTTCTATACTCTATATGCCACAAGTTAAATTTTATTTTTTCTATGCCATGATACTATTCTATTCTTTCCATGAAATAATGTAATGTGCTTTCAAATTTAGAGTTAGCAGTAAGAGCTTGTCCATAGTCTTATATCTATTCTACATGCAATAAAACAACTCTAGCATCTAATTCTATCTCATATTATGATTGCGTAGTGGAAAACTAAATCCTACCTTGTAGTACTTCAATGGAACATTTTTCCTTATCTTAACCTATCAAAGTGAATTTTACTTTGTTCATTACATCAAAAAATCTATGATCATAATCACAGACTGACTCTCTAGACTTTTGCTTTATCTCTTTAAGTCCTTATATTATCTGTCTAGTATATTTATTAATCTTAAATTATATGATGAGATAATCTTGCACATCTTTAAGACTTGCCTATTTCAAGTATATTTTATACATGAACTTAAATGATCTCCTAGATATAGACCTTATTAATTCATACTTTTGTAAGTTTTCATTGGTGATACCCATAACTTGCAATTTCATTTTATAATTTAAAAGGTACTACTCAGGATCTATAGATCCATCATAGATGGATAGATTTAATAATCCTCCTAACTAATTCATCATAGTGATTGGTATAGATATATTTTTCTACATAGTTTTTATTTGAGGTGACTTTGTCTTAGGTGTTCTTGCTTACATACTACTCTACACACCAAAGGAATTTTCATGCGCACTCTTCTTGTTTGTGCTTCCCTTTTATTGTTGTTAAAATTCACCTAATCCTATATAATTCAATGCCTTCATAATTTATTTTTTTAGTCTCTATGACCCAATGGTTCACATGATTTCAAAATCTTTTTTCTTAACTCTTCTCCTCCTACTTGGCTAGCTAAAAACTTCTACTAGGATATATAAGATTGGGCTGTAGGGAGACATACACTTCTAGTGAATAATAATTTACCATGACTTATTTATATACTACACTTGAGCCTATGATTAACCTATGACTAAGTTCTTTTTATTTTTTTAATTCTTCTTCTTCTATTAATACCCTTTTTTTTAAGTGTACACTACTTTTATCTTCCATCTATTCGACTCCTAAACTAATCTCATCTTCTTCTTCACATGTCTCTTTTTCTACTCATTCTTCATCTTCTTGATCTTTTTTATGTAATCCAACATAATTATCTTTCTTTGACCTTCACTCATCATCTCACTCATCACTTCTACACACTCATTCATCATTTACTGTACTACTATTACTACTTGGGTATCCATTTATTAATTCCATATTTCTATTATCATATTTCCCTTTCCGAATAAATTTATTTCTTATATCTCTTCTTCCCTCACATATCCATTCAAAATTAGGATCAATCTCTAGTCACTCATTTATCCATCATTCACCATCATGTGCACACATCCCCATATTCCTAAAGTGAGTACTCTATACTGGTTGGAATAGGCACCATGGCCTTTTCCATCACCAACATTTTCAATAGAAGAGGTAGTCACTATAAAAAATTTCCTCTAATTCCTTAGATGAAGTGGTCTTATGAAACTTTGAATGCTATATAGACTTGTACTATGAACTAAGGAGTATATCCATTTATACTGGTCACAACCTATTATTCTATCACTCTTGTCTAATTAGTTTCTAATTTTACTAATTGGTCTATCTTTTCTTCAGTCTAAGTAATGGTCTCTTTTACTCTAGGATGTAATTAGTAGAGGTTGAATATTTTCAACCAATTATCCAACAATTTAGGTAGTTCACACTAGAAAATTTCATATATTTCACCATATATATGTTCCTGAATTATTTCACTCATGGTGAGACCTGTTCTTTTGGATTCTTCTTCTATGAAGTACCATATTTTATAGTCTAACCAAGTTTTAATATCACATTATCCTAGTAACCATCTTAGCATATTTTTCTCTAAAATAATTATTTCAATGCTCACCACACCATTGTTAGCATAGGTTTATATTTTAATAGAACATGCTAAGGATAAGGATAGCTAAGTTTTATTAGTCTACATAAGAGAGTCCAGTGAATTCATGTTAACCATAAGCATGATAGAAGTGAATGATCATGTGATAGGAAGAAACTAAGATTAACCAAGATTTATTTAAGTATATAGAGCATTCATATTACATTAATATAGATAAAACCCAAAAATTAAAAATTAAAACACAAATAAGGATTAACATAAGAGATTCGATAGGTAACCATGACCCAAAAGGTCTATAATGATCTTAGTAAAAGGTCATCAACTTATTTGTAGAAGCATTATTTATAGTTGTTATAGTTCTTAACTATTCATATTGTTATTCATACATTGGCACCAAAATGAGCAGACTATTCACCTTCTATCCTTTCACAATCCAAGAGGATATGATAAAATACATTAGCTGATAACTTCATATATAATGCATGAATATTAAAAGAATATCCTACAAAACTTTATTATCTAATATTCTTCTCCCAACACTTAGGGTAATGTTATAAGAGGTTGTTAGATTTGTAATAAGTCTAAATAAGGAACAATAATCCTATGAAGAACTAATGGTCTGCCCACCCCTTTTCTAATGCACCCCTTAGGGTGTTCATTTAGAGATATTGAGTCTCAATGGGTTATTGCAATATATAAATCATCAATATTTGATACAATTTTAAAATATTATATTTATACATATACCCCACTCAAAACTAATCGTGTGTCACTTAGGTGAAATAGGGGATGGTGCTTCGAGAAAGAACATAGTGACACACATCACTGAGTCTTAAAAAAGTTGAAGTATATTAAATCATAAAATAAATATAAGTAAACGACATAAAGGGAAATAAATAAAAATTAAATGTATACATACCTTGACTTATCTTTATCATTGGATGGTTGTCTATTGTGTTTTTAGTTTTGATTTTGGAGGGTGCAGGGACTACTTTCGATAAACCCAAGAATATAAAACTAAAGAGCAAAAACAAAAAAATGTAGGAAAACTAGGATAATTATTGATATGTGGATGGTATGTACTTGGAAATTCGGTAAGCTAGGGTGATAAGTGATATGTTAGACAAAATGACCAATTCAAAATTTAGAGTAAATCAGGTAACCAAAAATCTAAGTCTATTAAAGACTAAAAAACTCAAACAAGTAAACCTTAAGTAAGAAATACAAACTCACCAAGTCAATACCAAGGATACATGTCAATAAAAATGCTAATCAAACATCAATGTGAAATTATTAAAAATCCTTACATAAACAAATATGGGAAAGAAAAAATGGTAAAACAACATTGACGAGTGAGAAGTAACAATCCCTACTCAATCACCAATGGATAAAAGTGTATAAAATGGAAAACAACATTCATGAGTAACAAGTAACAAGCTAACCTCACTCAATAATGGAAAAAGTACATTAAAGTATAAATGGACTCAAGTGTTTGAAAAAAGGGTGATAAATGATGATAAATAGTAAAGGCAATCAAGGCAAGTCTAACAACGTAGAGCCATGTTGCAAAGGAAGTAATCCATAGTTATTCAAACATGTTTTATTCTAAGGATATATAAAATTGAAAAAAGTAGTGCTATCATGTTTTTAAGATGTGAGGAATAAGGATTATAAAATAAGGGAAATTAGATTTGGAATCACACATGCCTATCAAGGGGGGAAATGAAATAGCTTGAGGGGAGTGTATCCACATAATATTTTTAACTTTTCTCAAATACTGACACTTTACATCTTCAAAGAACCCATCAAGAAACAATATCTTTGTGTACATGAGCTAAGGGGTGCACTAAGGAAGGGGTGGGTAGACATGTGGTGCTTCATAGGATTGTTGTCCCTTTTTGCCACACTATGACCAATCCAACCAAATCCCAAAACCTTTCCCTAAGCTAATTCTCCTCCCTTGAGTATTACTCCTATATTTTCCTCTTTTCATCCCTCCTTTCTTGTCATAAAATATGTTTGGATAGTTAGTTTTATTAGGTTGACTAGGTCAACCCAATATAGTTTAAGGGTATTCTTTACCTTATTAGCTTGTTATCCCTTTGGCCAACCTAGCTCAGACCTAGTAAATTATCCCCAAAAACACACTAGGTTGATAGGGTTAACCCTATATAGATGACATTCATAGAAGGATTTAGAGAAATATCCACCTATATATATAAGATCATTTCAGTCATTATTCATATGTGAAATCAAGAGTTATTATTTGCTCATGCTTCTTCATAATATGTTCTTCCACCATTCTACTTGAGGAGACTTAGCATAGGTTTATTATTTGGAGAATCTAGTAGTGTGGATAAGTCTTGGATGTTTTGGCCTTTTTTATTGATCCTTAAAAAACACAACAACCTCTTACAAATTCCCTTTAGACAAGGGAGAGATTGAGTCTCAATGGGTTCACAATCAGGTAAGTATATTTTGACTTTGTTCCCCTCTCTTTTAGTAGATATAAGTAGAATAAGTGTTGGCTTGAATAATAATATCTTTCATATTTTATGTATTATGGTGTTACTCATACTTATTTTAATTTATTATCCCTATACATGTTTGTTTTATTATTTATAACCCCCCCTCCCCACATTGATCCATAAGCTTTGATGTGTACTAAATTATATTTTACTTTCTTATTATTAGAATAGAGTGAATCCTTTAAACCTTAGGACTTCATGAGGGTTTATAATTGTGTTAGACTGTAGGCTTTATAAACCTTCCTAGTATGATGTGTTGTGACAAATGATCTAATAATTGGGTCTAATGGATCCCCATATTGGTCATGCTCCTGCTTAACAATTGTATTGCCAATTGAAAGTGTAGGTATGCTCTATCTTCTTTGAAGAAGGATTGATTTATACATATGATGCATTTATGATTGAATAAATTTATGAACCTGACATGAAACTAACCCTTGTAGGATTTATTTCACTTTTTTATTCTTTTATTCATTCTTTTGATAATCATTTTTATCATATATTTTGACATTATGGATTGATTCTTTCAACCCATCTATTTTTATTTATGCACAAGTTTCTAATAATAGGAAACTATATCAACCCAGTCGACCCAATATAAGTTTATAGCCTCTCAGACACCTATTATAGCTTATTAGGTCTACCCAATTAACCCCTTATAGTTTCAACACTTTTTTAGTAGGTTCTTGTACAACTTGATCAAAATTTTTGGCCCTATTTACAAGTTTCTCAAGCATAGTTTAAGTTTCTTCATCAACAATATTTCTTCATTGCATATATGATCCACCAAGGTTCCTTTTCACCTCTTTATTTATTTATTTTTATCCTTTACTTTCATAATTTTTAGTCTTTAAAATTACCCTTGCATAGTGAATTAGATCGACACTACCGACCTAGTTTTGTGTTCTATATGCTATCTAAAATAACTAGATCGACATTACCAACCTAGTTGATTTTATAACATTACTTCTACAGTATAGGTTCAACCATGCCAACCCTATTATATATTTTTTGCATATAGTGTCAACACTATACCTTTTTTTAAGTTGTAATTAACCTCATATCTATTAGTAATTAGTTCACACCTTTCTTTTCCTGTTGCTTACATGCTTAGAATAGTACACATAGTCTAATTAGGGTATTTTAAATTAATCTCTTAGTTTCACTATTTCTATTTTATGCACACATGGCTAAATAACATAATCTAAACAAGCACTTTAACATTTTATCTACCCTAGGCCAACCTATTTAGATTTCATCACCAAGGGGAAAGCTAACTTAATACTCTAGTCAAGTATAAAGAAAGGTTAATGGTATATTCTCATTAAGCACCTGACACCCTTATCATTACAGTGTGTAAAGTGAGGGGGTGGGACCTAATACCAAGTCTATATCATTACCACTACAATCTAATTCATCCCAAACTACCTAAAACCATCCTTAGATTGTTATCTAGTACACTGCTTATAGCCAACTTCCAATCACATTTAAACTCGTATCTTAATAATCTAATTAACATTTAGGTTGACCAATTAGTTATCTCTTTAATTTTTAAGTTGATTGATTGATTTTTTCTCAATTATGTGTGTAAAAACATGTATTATCTAGTGTTGGTACAAGGTTTTGTTTTGTGTACCTCAATTAGATTAGCCACCATTGATCTAATTCACTATTTGTTTCCTTTTAGCTCTTACTTTCCTAGATTAGCTATAAAATTTGTTTTATTTCAGATCATAACTTGTTATCATATTTCTCTTATTCCTTGTATATTAAACTAGATCAACCCAATCAACCCTATACAGTCTATAACTCCTTTTTTATTTCCTTTATTCACTGTACTGGAATGACCCAATTGACCTTGTACAGTTCACAAGTCCTATCTTTTGTGCTTAGTTGACCCAGTCAACCCTGTACTTGTCTCTATCTTCCCCATTTTTTGATCCAATTCATTATTTATTCTTTCTTATCATATTTTTTCTTTCCTCAAGCATCATATCCCCAATCAAAATCTTTTTGGACAACTTGAATCCATTTAGAAACTATATGGATTTCTCTTTGCTTATTTTCTTTTCCTATCTTTACTTCCTCTTTTCATCTTGTGGGACATCTTGTGATTCCCATCCACATATTATTCTAACCTTTGGGGCATCTTTTCATGCCCATCCTCATGTCATTTCAGACTTTGGATCTAATTACCCTTTGCGGACTATTGCGATGCCCACTCTTATTCTCCATTACATGATACGAAACTAATTCAACTTCAAGAGACATTATGAGAAACATAAGTTTATCTCTCATATGCTCATCATTTATATCCCCATTAACATATAAATATTTCCCTTTTTTATGATTTTTATCTATATATATCTAATATTTTTTACATTTTACTTAAGCATGAGTAGCTCCCTCTGTAGTAGTTTCCTTCACTTTGAAAACTTTTAGCCCTCCCTTTTAGTCTGTTAGTTTCTTGATGTACCATAGTCTTCTTTATCTTCTTTCATTTTCTCTTTTCTTTTGCACCCTTTGGGTTTTTCTATTGTGAGTTGATCTATAAGACCATGGATAGGACCCGACATTCCTCATAAAACCACCATATTTTATTTATTTCTCTTTCATTTTAAATGCTTGCCAATGTTGTTTTGACATCTTTTGGGTTTTATTTTGTGAGTTTATTTATAAGACTATGGATAGGACCTGAAATCCTTCATATAAATACCACTATTTATTTGATTACGTAATTTTAATTTTTATCTTGCTTATCAGCACCCTTGTGGGTCTCTCTTTTATGAGTTAATTTGTAAGACCATGCATAGGACCTAACAATCCTAATAAAATTACCATACTTTTCATGTTCTTTATCCTTGTTCTCAACCTTTAGCTTTTTCTTCTTTTTCTAGATGAAATCTACATAATAATCTATGTTAGCATGTTTTCCTCCACTTCCCTCTTTCTTATGATAAGAAATCACACTTTACTATCATTGTATCCCTTTTTTCCCTTTAACACATTTTTTTACAAATTGAATTGATTTAAATTGTTCCATGTGTCATTCCTCTTGACTTCCATTTCCTTTCATCGCCACATTGGATAAAACAAGGTCAAAGTCAAGATGTCACTTTTATTTCACTTAGCTTTATGAGACTCTTAGACCCCATGCTCTTTGATGTTCTCTCTCTTAGAAACCTTATCCCATGTTTTCAAATGAAAGTCATATTTATCACCCATGTTTAGTTTTCCAAATCCATATAGAGGAGGAATAGAAAAATCCATCAAGAAAGTTAAAATATGAATCATTTAAACAAAAGGTAATGATATCTAAAAAGCATCATATAAATTTTAAAAGTCAAAATCACACTAAAATATCTGATTCAAAGCACATATCCTTCTTCTAGTCAAAGCTCAAACTCCATAGTTCACCTCATGGTATAGTAAGGTCCTTTGAGCTATGGTAGGCCATCAGATTAGAAGAGGAGAATAAATTTTTTTTTTGGTGCTACCTATTTTCTCATGTAAGTACCCAATCTTCATAGGGGACCAATGGCTCTGTAAGGGGTCCTAAAAAATGAGGAACACATCATGGGGAGGTAGGTCTATTTCACCTTTTCAAGATTTTAACCTTAATAGGATGATCTATGTACTCCATTTGTTGACCTAATACTTGTGTAGCTAAGAGAAGTTCTTCATAGTCCTTAATGTCAAAAGTCCTCTTATTTTGACAGACCTAATTTGAGTGTCTTGACTTTGATAAAGAGTTTCTCTACCTTAGTTTTTACTTCATTCTCCCCTCCACCCATTTCATTTCCCCCCTTTATAGACAAATTGTGAATCCAAATTTGTTTCCCCTTCTTAATTAATTTCTTCTTCTTCACCTCTTAAAATCATGCTAGCACTACTTTGTTTTAGTTTTATCTATCCTTAGAGTGAATAAAAATGTTTGAGAAACTATGGATTCTTATTTTATTACACCATGATATTGAATTCCTAAACTTACTTTACTTTCCTTTTACCATTTCTCATTATTTTTTTGTCCTTTTGTTATGAACACCTAAGTTTGTACACTTTTTCTATTATTGAGTGTGGTTGGCTTGTTACTTCTCACTCGACAATGTTGTTTTCCCTTTTATGCATCCTTTTTCCATTATTAAGTGAGATGTGTATTTTTATTGATCACTTATCAATTTTGTTTACCATTTTATTTTTTTATTTTTACCATTGATTTATTTTTCTTTTACCATCATGTTTGACATGTATCCTTTATTTGACCTAGTGAGTTTGCCTTTCTTACTTAAGGATACCTTGTTTGAGTTTTTTGATCTTTAGTAGCCTTGGATTTTTGGTTACCCAATTTACTCTTATTATTTGACTTGGTAATTTGGTCTAACATAACACTATCACCCCATCTTGCAAAATTTCCCAAGTACATCATGTCCTCATAGCACTAGTTATCTTGGATTTTTTTGTGTTTGTTTGTTTTTTCTCTTTAGTTTTATATTCTTGGGTTTGTCAAAATCAATCTATATTCCCTAAAAAATCAAAACTAACAACACAATAGAAAACCATTCTATAATAAAGGTAAATCAAGGTATGCATCACATTTACTTTTCATTTATTTAATTTTTAGATTAGTTTTCCCTTTCAGTCATTTATTTTTAGTTATTTTCTTTACTTTAAAATAGTACAACTTTTTTTAGCATCAACACTATGTGTTACTATGTTCTTTCTCAAAACAACATCCCTTGTTTCACCTTAGTGACACATGATGATATTAGAGTGGGGAATATATATAGACATAATATTTTTATCTTTTATCAAATATTGATGCTTTACATCCTCTAGGAACCTATCGAGACTCAATCTTTATGAGTGCATGGCCTAATGGGTGTACTAGGAAAAGGGTGGCTAGACCTTTGGTTCTTCACAAAAATTATTGTCCCTTTTAGCCACACTATTACTAATCCAACTAGATCTTAAAACCTTTCCTTGAGCTACTTCTCTTCTTTTGAGTATTCCTCCAGTCTTTTCCTCTTTCCATCCCTCATTTCTTGTCTTAAAATCCTTTTAGATAGTTAGTTGTACTAGGTCAACTAGGTCAACCTAGTATATTTTATGGTTATTATTTACTTTTTTAGCATGTATCCCCTTGGTTGACCTAGTTTAGACCTAGTAAATTGTCCTAAAAAACACATGGGGTCAACTGGGTCAACCCTGTATATCCAACATTCTTATAAGGATTTAGGGAAAGATATTTTTGTATATATATGATCATTTCAATCATTATTCATATGTGCAATATAGAGTTATTATTTGATCATGTTTCCTCATAATATGCTCTTTCACCATTATACTTGAGGAGACTTATCTTAGGTTTCATATTCAGAGAATCTAGTCTTGTGGATAAGTCTTAGATGCTTTGGCCTTTCTTAGTGATATATACAAACTATAAAAACCTCTTTCAAAGCCATTTTGGCCAAGGGAGAGATTGATTCTTTATGGGTTCACTTTTAGGTAGGTATATTCTAACTTTGTTCTACTCTTTTTTAGTAGATAGAAGTAGCATAAGTGTTGGCTCGAATAATACTATCTTTTATATTTTACGTATTAGGGTGTTACTCATAATTTAATTGAAGCTCCCTATACATGTTTGTTTTATTATTTCTAACCCCCCCCACAATTTGTACCACAAGATTTGGTGTGCACTAGATTAGATTTTACTTTCTTTCTATTATAATAGAGTAAATACTTTAAACCTTCAGACTCTATTAGGGTTGTTCTATGATTGTGTTAGACTGTATGCTTTGGAAACCTTCCTAGCATGATGTGTTGTGATAAGTGATTCCCTAATCAGCTCTAGTAGATCCACATATTGGTCATGTTCCTACTTGTGAAGTGTATCCCTAATTGGAAGTGTAGGTATGCTCTATATTCTTTGAGATAAAATTGATTTATAGACATGATGCATTTTTTATTATGTATAAGTAGAATAAAGGAAAAACCAAGGTATAAAAACTCTTTATCAAAGTCAAGACACTCAAATTAGGTTTGTTAAAATAAGAGTAATTTCAACATTAAGGAATATAAAGAACATCTCTTAGCCACACAATTCTTAGGTCAACAAATGAAGTATGTAGATCATCCCATGAAGGATATATACATGAAAATTAAAATGGACCTAACTTCCTATAAAATGTTCCCCATTCTTTAAGACCCATTATAGAGTCATTGATCTACTATGAATATTGGGTACTTAAATGATAAATTAGGTAGAAGCATAGAGTTTAAAGAATTATCCTATTCTAATATACTGGCTTATCATACCCTAATTGACCTTATCTCTATTGTGAGGCCAACTATAGAGTTTGAGCTTTGATTAGAGATAAGAGATATGATTTTAATCATGTCTTTCAGTATGATTTTGAATTTTAAAATTTTCATGTTTCCTTTTGTATATCATTGGATTTTATTTCAAATGATTTGTATTTTAACTTTTTTGATGGCTTTTTCTATTCCTTCTCCATACAAATTTGGAAAAATAAACATGGGTGTTAAAGATGACTTTCATTTCAATACTTGGGAATTGGTTGCTAAGAGAGAGAGCTTAGAGAGCATGGTATCTAAGAGTCTCATAAAGTTAGGTGAAATAAAAGTGTTATCTTGACTTTGACCTTATTTTATCCAATGCGTAATTAAAATAAAGGAAATCAAGAGGAATGAAACATGAAATAATTTGAATTACTCCAAATTACAAAAATGTGATAAATGGTGAAAAAGGGATACAATGATATTAAAGTGTGATTCCTTATCATAAGAATGAGCAAAATAGAGGAAAACATGCTAACATAGATTTTTATGTTAATTCCATCTATCAAAATAAATAAAATCTAAAGTTGAGAATAAAGATCAAGAACTTATAACCATTAAAAAACACATTATATAAAAGGAATGATAATATGGTGATTTTATGAGGAAGGCTAGGTCTTATCCATGATCTTATATTGCAACGCATATAATAAAAACCCATGAGGGTGATAAAATGCACTGGAAAAATAAATGGGATAAGAAAATTATGGGAGGAAGGCCAGGTCCTATCCATGGTTTTATACTATAACTCAAAAAAGAGAAACCCAAGGGGTGCTAATTTTTTTGTAAACTATATGAAGACAAACAGATTATAATACATCATGAGGAATATTGGGTCCCATCTATGGTTTTACAATGTAACTCATGAGAAAAATGGAAACCAAAAGACCAAAAAGAATGACTAAAGTTTATGAAAGTAGAGAATTATTGCAAAGGATGAGACCCATGTAAGTAACCTAAAAAAAGTGTTATATAGATAACATATATAGAAAGTATAAAAATAAGGGAAAGATTAGGCAAAATACTTCTTGAGTAATTATGTGTTGGTGGGATCTTTAAAGACACGGATTTCATTAATTTGAATGTTATAGGTGCTTGAACCAAGAATATATTTGAAAAAATAAGGTCCCCACCATTTTTGGGTGTATTTACCTTATTTTCAATAGTGTATTATAATTTAAGGACAAGATCACCAATAATTAACATGCAAACATTAACATGTTTGTTATGTTGTTTGGCAATACAAGACTTATATTGGTAATTTTGTTACAAAGTAGAAAGATGACATTCATCAAGGAGATCAAGGGAATGAAGGTAAGATTCATGTAATTATTCATTGGGTATGTTACCATGAAGAGATATACAGAGGGAAGCTTAAATTCTAATAGAAAAACTAACTCAGAACAATAGACTAGAGAGAATGGCATTGCCCATGTGGTAGTATGTATGTTAGTATGATAGGCCTAAAGAGTAGGATAGAGATGAAGGTGCCAATCTATGTAGGTTTCATGAATTATCTTTTGGAGAATTTTTTAAGGATTTTTTTTGGCCTCAGCTTGGCCATTGCATTATGATTATTAAGGTGTGGAAAATTTGTGATTGACTTTAAATATAGCATAGACTTGTTTGACATCCTTATTTTTGAAATTACCACCATTGTTTAAAATGATAGTATGAGGGACACCAAAGTGGCAAACTATTTAATTAATAAAAATTTAGACAAGGGGCATGACTTTGAACCACTTAGTGCAATATTTGGTGGCTATGATTATAAATATGTGCCCATCTTGAAATCAAGGTAATTTACTAATGAGATATAATCCCCACATAGAGAATAGCTAGGAAGATTTTATAGTTTGAAGCTTGACTAAAGGTTAATGAATTAGATCATCATGAAGTTGGAAAGGAGTGCACTTTTTATCAAATTTTGTGGCATCTTTTTCAAGAGTGGGGCCAAAATTATCCCATACATAGGCATTTGTGGTTATAGAATGTATGCTACATTAGCCACCAAAAATGCCCCCATGTGCTTGTTCAAGGTGAGGAGGAACCTCATCTTGCATAATATAGTGGAGAAAGGTACCTTTAACATTAAGATAATAAAGTATGTTATATCAAAATACATACTTAAAAGCTTATTTATGAATGTGAGTCTTTTCACAAGAATCTAAATTAAGAGGATATGTTTGATGTTATATAAATTTAATGATGCCTTTATACCATGGGCTTTGTCAAATGGTGACAAATCTGATGTGGAAAATAAGTGAACCTTAGGGTTGAATAGAAGACAGAGATTTTCTTATTTGGATAAGAAATTTAAGATCAGTAAAAAAATTGCGAGGATTAAAAAGAGATGTTAAAGAAGAGAGGGAATCAAAAATAAAATTTTAATCTTGAGAGATAGGTTTGATGGTGAAATAAATGAAGTCTTTGGTGAAATAGTTGAAATTTGATGATAGGTGATGAGATTCTCACTTTTTCACTGGTAATAACCATTGATTTGGTATAAAATAAGCTAAGAATCACCTAAATAATGTAAGTATTAGATACATAATTTAAGATCACCTCTCATGCCTAAGATTAGAGCTCGTAGTATTCCATATTGTTAGTGACATCAAATGTTAAGTTAAAATCTAGATGGATGATTTCACCAAGAGGGATGGTAATAATACAAACTACCCCAACTCCTTGAAGGAATTTATCACCATTAAAGTTAAGGGTCTAAGTATCCTCATCTAAGTTAGCATTAAGGGTCCAAGTATCTTTCATGTTATAAAATTCTTTTTGATAGGGGTCCATCCATTCTAAATCATTACCTTTATTAAGAAAAAAATTAATGCATGGATGTGGTAAGCCATTTTAGGGACAAATCATCTAATTATCCCAAGTTTATTAAGATAAGTGTGAATTCCTAGAATGGATCAAGGGATGGGCATGTTGATTATTACACTAATCTTAGTAGGGTCAATGTTGATGCCAAATAAAGAAACTAGGAATCTTAACATTTTTCTATATGTGACACCAAAAATGCATTCGTAAGGATTTAGTCTAACTCGATATTTAGGAAAATGATCAAAGATGATGGAAAGATAAAAAAGATGAGTCTTATGATTTTTAGACTTAGAAATAAGGTCATCAAAATAGGTTTCTATAATTTTAAGGATAAGATTATGAAAAATATGAATCATTGCTTGCTGATAAGTAACACCAACATTTTTAATTCTAAAGGGCATTTTAAAATAGCAATAAGTTCCCCATTCCATAGTGAAAGTGGTCTTATGTTGGTATTTAGGGGTAATGTGAATTTTATTGTAGCTTGAAAAGTCATCCATAAGAGATAATATTTCATAACCAATTATGGAATTAAAAATGGCATATAGTGAAGTTAAAGGGAAATTTTCCTTAGGATAAGCAAGATTAAGATTATGGAAATAAATGAAAATATGAATGACCATAATGACCTTTTTTTTGAATGAGAACTATGTTAGAAACCCATTCAAAATAATCTATTAACTTGATAAATTTAGCATCAAGAGATTTGATGATTTCCTTATGACATAAAGTGGAAACCTTAGGTGGAAAATTTTGTTTATTTTGATCCATAGGTTTAGCATAAAGATAAGTGATGATGTTATGCACATAATGCTAGGGTCAATACCAAACATGTCTTTATAGGACCAGGCAAATATCTCACAATATTTATCAAAGAATAAGCAAAAGTTATTATATTTAGTAGGTGAGAGTTCATGAAAAACTATAATTGGTTGAGGGTATGATGGAGCACCATAATCAATGTGAGTATTTTGTTTGATAAGCATAGAATTTCCATCTTGGAAATGGTATGGTTAGTTAGGTAAAGAGGAAATAAGATTAGCTTTAATATCAATGCTACAAACAAAGTTATTGAAACAAGGGGATTTAGTTTTTATATTCCCAAGTTTGTGATGTTGCTATGGAAGTTCAGATTCTCAAACATGAATTAATTCAAGTTTAGCTTCATCAATAAGAAAAGTGGGAAGAGGAACATAATACTCAACATTTAATTTGAGATCAATAATTTTATTACCATGGAAATCATATTCAAAATGTATCTCATGGAAATTTATGTCCATGGCATCTAATATAGTCTTAGGAGTAGGAGAAGTAGATAGATCAGATGGGATTGGTGTGTCATTAGTTTATTTAATGGGGGTATGGGTTAGATTTAATGATAGGATATTTAGGTGGTAGTAAATATGTATGAATCTCTAGAGGTTTAGAAGTTATGATTTGTTCTACCACCCAAGGAGTATCAAGAATTGGAGAATTGATAGGCGGCACATGACCTTTGGGATCTACTTCATGATCCACAAAAATGGTATGATGGTTGAAAACATGGATTTAAGCTATGGTTTTTTGATAATGTTGAACATCAAAGACTGAAGATTAATCTTGGGTCATTATGTAGTTATCATAATAGGTTGGAGAATATTTACATGATTGAGATTCATGGGGAATTTTAGAAGATGAAATCCCAATATTACTTAATTTACATGGAGACATGATGAGAGGATATTTGAATAATTTGGCCACTCCATAATCATTAAATTTGAAGGAATATTGTATTAAATAAGGCTCTTAATCATTACATGAAGGGGGAAAATTAGTGATCTCATCAATGAGAGGAATAATATGATGATGAGGTAATAAAGAAGGAGGAAGTCACTCTAAGATGTACGGAGGTGGCTTGGTAATGTTGTAAGTATGTTGTAAATTATTAGGTTCATCATCATCCAAATCCATAAGAGTGACTTGTAAATTATGATTGATGTTGATAAACTAAGGTAAATCAACACTATTGATTTTAGGAATTTAGGGATGCAATACTAATATTTTAAATTAGAAATTCAAATACTCAAAGGGTTGGGATCAGCCTCAACTTATATCATTTGACATTATGTAATAATTTGATGCATTGTCTACCATAACAACTTATTTCCCTCATTCTATGAGTCCAAGGGTCAATGAGGAGTATGTTATAAGATAAGGGTAAATCAAGGACCATAAGTTTAGTTTGAATAGTCTTAGATCTAATGGTTATGGGAAGCCAAATACAACCAAGTGGCTTTTGATTAGTATTATCAAATCCATGACAAGTAAGTTAGGTTTTATTGAGATGATCCTTGTTATAATCAAGTTGTTAGATAAGCCATAAAGACGTCACATTAATACCATAGCCTTTATCAACTAAAAATTTATAGATAAGGGTACTATAATGCCTATTTTAATTAATAATGGTAGATCATTAGCATAAAAAAGTATTTGATCATTAATCATGTCTTCTTTAATAAATTTAATAGATGGTTTAGAAGGACATATGGTTTCAATGGTATGTACATTGGTAGGTTGAGGTTTAATAAAAGGTGGTTCTTCATCTACAGGAGATGGATCTTTAATTTCTTGTAATTGTTACATAAGGAACTTGTGATGATAAGGGGAAGTATGAACTAAACCAATAAGTGGAATATTTCAAGGCATGGAGTTATGTTCTTCAAGAAATTTCCAATGAGATTTAGAATAAGAACTAGTGTGATTTTTGGAAGGTAGATTTTGAAGGAATAGAAGTGGTTGGAGGTTTGGAAGGAGAAGGTGGGTCCTCATGAGATTATAAAGCTAAATTTGTGGTTGTAATATATTCAATAAGTTTTTATTCTAAAGATATCTTTGTAGGTTTGGTAATGAGATCTTTGTGAGCTAGTTTTCCATGATAATTGACCTTAACAATGTTAACATATTGAGAATTATGGTAATATTGGTCATAATTGTCATCAATAGCATAAACATACTTGGTTTTTTATTTATTATTATATATGGGAAAAAAATTTTGATTATTGCAAGAAGAAAATATAGAAATCTATCATTTTTGAGAAGCAGTGGTGTACTCTTGATGAAGGAGGTTGATAATGGCTTCATGATTTAAGGAATCACTAAACATGTAAGAGACTGCAAATTTAGTAATCCCTCTACAAGATTCATGGGAATGACCAATGTTGGCATGGAACCAATAAAATTGATTAGGTTCATATCACTTAGGACTTTTAGGATAAGTAAAAGGTTTAGAGGGCAGTAAAAAATGTTTCATTTATTGCACAGTGAGTGATGTGTGAGAAGATGAAGGAATGTCAAATTTTGAAATTCCCAGTGTAGTTTAAGGAGTATTTCCTATGATAGCATTATTATATGTTTGAAAAGATATTTTAAGAAGTTTAGGATTAGGTTCAAATTACTTCATGAGAAAGTCTTAAAATTTAGCTTGGTCAATAGCTTCATTAAGTGTTTGGGTAGAAAAATTTCAAACCTTATATAGAAGAGGAGTTAAATAATTTATAAAGAGTTTAAACAAATTATCTTCAGTTATGTTATGATCAGATTTATGGGCTAAATATTTCAATCATTTCATGAAATCATGAGCTGATTTGGTTGGAGATTAATTAGAATTAATGAAATTACTAATGTTATTTTTAGGAAGATCATTGTGCTTAACTCTTTAACCAAAGGATTGAATAAATCCTTAGGTTGATAAACTGAGTGTTGGGTAAGTTGGTTATACCATTACAATACATTTCCAATTAATGTTTTAACTAGAATTTTAGTTGTGGTTAAATTATTAGTTTGGATCCATGCTTTGTAAAGATTGCCAAAGGCTTTGAGAAAGGATGTAAGGTCTTTAGTCCCAACATACTTGATAGTTAGAGATATGTTACCAATATCGGTTAACATAATGAAGGGAGATAAATCCTCATTTTGGATGTTTTGAAGAACCTTGTTATTCATTATAGGTTGGGGAATAACATTTCCTAAGGCATCTTTAAGAGGTGGAGGAATAAAAAATGGATAGGCTTGAGGATTGATAGCCAAAGGTGGATTAGCCATATTGATCAAATGATGTTGTAATTACATAATTTAAGAAGTGTTATACGTTTGCATGATGTTTATTTGTTGTATGAGTTAGGCAAGAGGTTTAGTCATATCAATTAGTGGGTTGGTATT
The DNA here is from genome assembly GCA_037957365.1 of Torreya grandis. Classification (NCBI taxonomy): domain Eukaryota; kingdom Viridiplantae; phylum Streptophyta; class Pinopsida; order Cupressales; family Taxaceae; genus Torreya; species Torreya grandis. Next base: position 224,009 of record JARHVA010007434.1, read on the forward strand.
TTTAGGATCTCTCCCCAAATTAATATTAGAGGGATGTTTATTAGAAGATGGATTATTAGTGGGACTATTGTTTAGACTTGTTTTAATTGATTGATCCCACATTAGTTTGAAGAGTTTAAATATGGGAAATGTCTCGATAGGTATAAAAAGGATCAGATCCATCATTTCATCTTGAGGTGTGATTTTCACCATGTTACAAGCCATATATGGAGGGTAAGAGGTAATCCAAGAGTTAGGTTCTCTTGGAGGAAAAGAGAGGGAGAAATCAATATCCTATATAGTATCTAAATGGATTTAGTTTGTATAATAATATTTTGATAGGGGAATTCATGATGACTTGATATAAATGAATAAACTATTAGGGAAGAAAAATAAATAATTGAGTCAGATAGATAGGGTAAGTAGTAAGGTACAAAGTCAACTAGATCAACCTAGTACTACAAACTAGGGAAAATAGAGCCTGATAAGAGAATAGAGTTATCTTACTAGCAAAAGAGATATATGGTCGACTGGGTTGACCTAAAAATATAGGAAATGGAACAAATAGTTTATAAGAGACTGTGTCAAATAGAATGAATGCATATTGAAAATATGGAAAAATATTGTAATGTTATTGAAAGTAAGAAATAAAAGGAAACACAAAATCAATTGAGTTAATGAAGATGATCTAATTGAGTCACATAGCACAAAACCATTCACTAATGCTAGCCAATTCAAGTTGTTTCAATACAACATATAATGAGCAAAGAGCAAGTAGTCAACTTGGGAAGTAAATGCTAAATAATTGATCATCCTAAATGTTTCTAGATTGTTAGAGTATTATTTTAAGTGTGAAAAGTAAGTTGGATTAAATTAGGGAACTAGAAACCAATCTATTGATGGTTTCAAGACATTTGGGTTGAAAGGGATCTATGTTGGAAATGGTACTAGCTTGGTATTGGGACCTACCCCCTCACTTCATAATCCCAAAATGATAATGGTGTCAAGTTTTTTGACAATATATACCATTAACTATGTGTTTATACTAGGCTAGAAAACTAAGTCGGCTTCCCCTTGGTAATGAATTCCAAGTAGGTAAGCCTTGGGTAGAAAATTATTTAAATGCATTTTAAAATTATGTGATTTGGTAGTGTGTGAAAAAAAGAGAAAAACAATACAACTAAATGGTATATTTAAAAAACACCTAATTAGACTATGTGATATATGCTAGGCATGCAAGTAATTGAAAGTGAAAGTGTGAAGTAATTACTATCATATAGATGTTAATTCCAACTTTGAAACATAGTGCAATGTTGATTCAGATGTAAGTCAACAATGTCACCACTGTACTGCTAAAGCTAGGGTATTTAAGAACTATGTCAATAGTGTCAACATATTCTTGTAAATAGAAGATAGAATATAGAACTAGGTCAACTAGGTTGACCTAGTTTGTTGTATAAGGGTAGTTTTAAAGACTACAAACTATGAAAAATAGAATTGTAATGAAAGAGAAAGAGAGAAAGCATCCTTGGTGGGTTGGAAGATTCAGAGGAATGTGAGATTGTTGTTGAAGTGCCTTGAATGTTACTTGCAAATTTTACTAACTGTGTTGATTAGGTTGACCTTGTTATTTAGTACTCTATTTGATAAAGCCTATGAAGAATACTATTCCACCCTAGTTGACCTAGTATGTTTTTTGGAAGCTATTTGTAATATTATATTGATTTGGTCAACCTAGTATGTTTTATGAAAATTTGTAATAATACTGGCTCAACCTGTTAACCTAGTAGCTTGTCTAGAATTAAAAACCTATACTATGTCGATTTATTTGATCTATTAGCCTATATTTAATGAATACCTATATAAATATAACATAGTCATTTTGATTTGAATATGTGGTAAACCCATGCATAGAATTTAGAAAATATACCATCCTTGACTTAGTATCACAAATATAGAAAAATAATAAATAAATTGATAGAAAATAGAAAACATGAAATAAAACCTGTAAGGGTTAGATTCATGTCAGGTTCACTAAAATTTATGCAATCAAAAATACATCAAGTCTAAAAATCAATCCTAACTTGGAGAAGATATATCCTACTTACACTTGCGATTGGTGATACATTAGATAATCAGAGACATGATCATTATGTAGATCCATTAGGGTATCTCTTATCATAACAATAATACTAGGTAGTGTTCAAATCCTCCAATAAAGCAAGATCATGTAATAATCCTAACCAATCCCTATGTTTTCATATTCAATATACTAATAACAAGTAAATAAAAAACATCTAATCTAGTACTCACTAAATATTTTGGCACAATATGAGGGTTAGTAAATAAAACATGCATAGGATAATCTCAATTAAGTTATGTATGAGTAAGACCCTAATACATGGAGAAAATGAGTAATATTATTCAAAATATAATATTTATGCTACTTCTATCTACTAAACAAAGTAGCAATTCTAGAGAATACTTACCTAAAAGACAAACCTATTAAGACTCAATATCTCTCTTAGCTAAAAGGTATTTGTAAGAGGTTGTTGTGGTTTGTAAGGATCACTAAGAAATTCCAAAGCATCCAAGACTTTTCCACAAAACTACATTCTCCAAGTATAAACCCTAAGCTAAGACTCCTTAAGTTAAATGGTGGAAGAATAGATTATAAAGAATCATAAGTGAATAATAACACTTAATGTATATAAATAATGATGAAATAATCTTGTATATATAGGCATATTAAACCCTAATCCCTACCAAATGTTTCAACCAACAAGGTAAACCTAGTCAACCTAGTAATTTCATGGATAAAAGTTCATTAGGTCATGGGCTAGGTCAACCAAGAGCTGACCTATACCTTAAATGAATTTCACCCATAAGAGTACAGGGTTGACCCATTTTACCTAGTAATATAAACTATCAAAAGGGGTTTTAGGCTAGGAAAATGGGGATGAAAGTTGGGAAATGACTAGAGGAGTGTGAAATAGAGGAGTTAGTAGCTTAGGTAAATGTTTTAGGAGCTAGTTGGATTGGTAATAAGTGGTAATAAGAGAGAAAAATCTTTCAAATCACTAATGGTTTTCCCACCCCTTTCTTGGTGCATCCCTTAGGGCATGAACTTAGAGAGATTGAGTCTCAATAGGTTTTTATAAAATAAAAAGCATCAATATTTGATAAAAGTTGAAAATATTATGTGTATACACACTGTACATCTGATAGATTTGGTCTCATATCTACACACTTGATGATGTGGGATATAATTTTTCAAAATCCAATCTAACCAATATCTATGAATTTTTAGGGTTTCAATATTAAACTTAGGGATTTCAAGGCATAAATTTTGTAATTGAGGTATATTTTAGGTAAACATATAGTCATTTTAAAGGTTTTTGTTCCTTCTAAATTACTTATTGTCATTCTCTTAGTCCTAAGTTTGTCAAAATTGAAGTTTATAAACCATTTACTTTCAATTAAAAATAAAGTGGTTTGATTTTGGAAGCAAAAGTCACATTGATGACCTGAACACATCAAATGAACACTTTGTGTTAATTTCACTTTATCATCATGCCTTCCTCATCCCTCATCACCCCTAATAACTCTCTCCTCATTCCTCATTTTCCATAATATCTCACTCATTAACCCTCACCACCTTTAATCATCTCTATTCACTCCCTTATTAACCCTTATTTCCATTTATAATCCCTAATCACTCCATCTTCATCCTTAATAATCACTCCTTCATCCCTCATGATTACTAATATTTACTTTGTTGACCATCACCATCCCTCATCATGCTTAATCACTTCTTCATTTTCTTTAATCACTTCCTCATTGACCCTCACCATCCCTTATCATCCCTAATAACTCATTCATCATCTATTATCATCATTAATCAATCCCCCTTATCATCATAATACCTTATCACTCCGTCATCATCATCATCATTGACCCTCACCATCCCTTTTAGACAAAAAGTTAAACATATATGTCATTTCTTAGGTTGTATGCCTTTTAGATTGTTTTCTTACATTTTTAAAAGTCCTAGGTTTATCCAAATTAAAGTTTACAAACCACTCACTTTGAATTCAAACCAAAGTGATGTGATTGGGGTAGGATACATCACATTTATAACATGTGTGCATTAAACAACCACTTTGCATTAATTTCACTTTCTCATCATCATTCCCTCATCCCTAATCACTTCCTCATTATACCTCATCACCCATAATTACACTCTATTAATTACACATTATCCATAGTCACTCCCTAATTGACCCTCACCATTCCTCATCATATTTTATCACTCCCTCTTCATCCCTAATCACTCATTCCTTGACCCTCATTGTCGCTCATCATCCCTATTCACTCCATCATCCCTCATAATCCCTAATAACTCCCTCCTCATTAATAATAATACCTAATCACTCCATCCTCATCCCTCCTCATCCATAATAACTCCCTCATTGACCCTCACCATCCTACATCAACCTTAATCACTCCCTCATAATCTCTAATAATTCCCTCATTGGCCCTTGTGATCCTTCATCATCCCTAATCTATCCATCAACCTTAATCATTCTTTCATCATCCATCATCATCCCTAATCAATCACCCCTCATCACTCATAATTAATAATCACTCCATAATAATCATTATCATACCCTCACCATTGCTCATAGATATCAAGGTAAACATGTAGTCATTTTCTAGGTTTTTGTGCCTTTTAGATTGAATTTTAGTAGTTTTAAGAGTCATATGTTTATAAAAATTAAATATTACAAACCACTAAATTTGAATTCAAGCCAAAGTGGTGTAATTGGAGTATCATAAGCCATATCGATTACCTACACAAATTAAATGATCACTTTATGTTAATTTCACTTGCTCATCATCCCTCCCTCATCCCTAATCAGTTCATCCTCATATATCATCAACCCTAATCACTATCTCCTAATTCCTTATTATCCCTATTCATTCACTCATTGACCCTCACCATCCCTCATCATCACTAGTCACTCCTTAGACTTATCCAATCACTCCTTCATTAACCCTCATTATCCCTCATCATAACTAATCAAGCCATCATCCTTCATAATCATTAACCACTCCATTATAATCCCTAAAAATCCTTAATCACTACCTAATCATCCCTCATCATCTATAATCACTCCCTTATTTACTCTTAGCATTCCTCACCATCCCAAATCACTCCTTTATTTCCCATAATGACTCCTTCATTAACCCCCACCATCCCTAATCAATCCTTCACCATCCCTCATCATTCCTAATCACTCCCCATTTATACCTAATAATCCATAATCCCTCCCTCCTCATCCTTAATTTCCCTCACCATCTCTCATAAACAACAAGGTAAACATATAGTCATTATTAGGTTTTTATGCCTTTTATAATTTTTGTTGGAATTTATAGGAGTCTTAGATTTGTAAAAATTTAAGTTTACAAAACATTCATTTTGAAATCAATCCAAATTGATATTATTTGGGTAGCATAAGTCTCATTTATGACCTACACACATCAAACAATAAATTTGTGTTAATTACACTTTCTCATTATCCCTCCCTCATCCCTAATCACTTTTTCCACATCCTTCATCACCCTTAATCACTTTATCCTCATTATTAATTATCCCTAATCACTTCCTCATTAACCCTCACCACCCCTCATCATCTCTAATCACTCCATTATCATCTCTAATCACTACTTCATTAACCCTCACTATCCCTCATCGTCCCTAATCATTTCATTATCTATCATCATACATAATCACTTCTTGTTTATCCCTAATAATATTTAATAACTACTTTCTAATCCATAATTGACCCTCACCATCCATCATCATCTATAATCACCCCCTTATTAACTCTCACCATCCTTAATCACTCTTTCATCATCCCTAGCCACTCCCTCATTAACCCTTATTATTCTTCATCATCCCTAAATACTCCCCCATTTTCCTTGATAATACTTAATCACTCTCTCATCATCCTCATTTGATCATCACCCTTATCATCCATAATCACTCCCTTATCATCCCTAATCAGTCCCTCATTGACCCTGACTATCCCTCACCATCCCTAATGATTTATTAATTATGCCTAATCACCTATACTCATTACATCTACTTGCCTCATCATCCCTAATCACTCCTTCAAATACCTTGATGGTAGGTGAAATGCCTTCATGATTATGCCCAAGTGGATTATGTTCTAATTCCAAAATTTTCTCACTCAAATAAAGCCCAAGGAAAATCTTTTTTCATTCATCCTATTTAAATGAAATAAGAAAAAAATTATTTCATTTAATTTTATAGTGGGAATTCAAAGATATATATGGTGATCTATGCCCAAATTATGGAGAGAGTGTGTATCTAGAGACTCATTATAGAATAAATAGGTCGGTAAGTGAGCAAATGGTGGGATGAAATTATATTAATTAAATATATATTGGGATTAAAGCATATAAGACACCCATTCATGTCAATTTTACTTGTTATTAAGTCTATTACAGGAAAAAATGACATAAAAACACCATATTCACTTATGATCAAGGTAAATGCAAAAAATTTATCCACCACACTAATGCAACCCATACATTATAAATTCATTTAAATGATCTCAATCACATGCAACTAAATTTTATATTAATAGGGTAGGAATTAACCATAACATCATGTTACCAACATTTTTACTTCATTATATATCACATCAACATCATGAAATTCATATAAATATGACATCAATATATTATATTATATGGGTATGTATTGTATCACACAAATAGTTCATATCATGTTGGGAATTATGCACATTAGGTTACTCCCTCCAATACCTTTATGTGGGTGCAATGCCTTTCTAATTGTGCTTAATTTTCCCCTAGTCACCCTTTTCTCTATATAGGTTAGAATTTCCCTTCTCCTTTCAAGATATGGCTTGGGTATTCAATCAAGTATTTAGGTATGGTATACTCCAATAAGTAAAGTATGTATGAAATATGCAAGTAGGAAAAGTAAGTAGGTAATAATCAATATTATATATCTATTACATATGTAACATGATTCAAATTTCATTTCTTATTCTATCTATCAGGAAACAAGTTTCCTTTGCCAACAATAGAAGCTAAGTATGTAAAGCATAAATAATGAGGTAGGGAAATAATGTGTGCAAGATATATTGGGAAGTAAGATTCTCTTGGTAGGTAAGTATATTATATAAATTTAAATTAGGTAAGATAAGAATGAATCCATATATTAGGAAGCAAGTTTACCTTACCTTACCAGGTATGACATATATAAGTGAGTAGGGTAAGAACAAAACTATTTATCAAAAAGTGAGATTCCCTTGATAGTTATGCCTTAATATAGAAGCAAATTAAAGCTATACATTGGGAATTCAAACTTCCCTTGATAGATATGCATCACTTCCTTATTACTTATCAATAAGGTAGTCTTTTATTGATATGATTTATTAGATAAAGCAAAGTTAGGTATCATTAAGGAAATTTTCCCTTGGTTTTATCCTTTACTTAGATAAGTAGGTAGCGAAAAGGGTGAGATGAAAATATATTACTTATAAGTATAGATTGGGATTTGGCCATTTGATAATCCAAATACAATAGTTTAGAATCAAAATTTATATCTATATAGATAGGGAAACTATACACTAGTTGAGAATTCTAATCCTAACATGATATTTGACTTCTCTTTTTCTCTATATGTCATTGAGAGTATGTCCATAGTAGACCAGATTATCAAATAGATAGATAGGTAATCACCAATCTGATGAGTGTGTTATAATCTAGTATCTAGAAGAGTGTGTTTCCTAACCAAAATTGATTTATACCCAACCTAATCTTTACCCAAACTAATCTATGAAGGGAATGAAGGGCATATGCCTTAATATAGTATATCAAGGAGGGGTTACTTAGAGCTTGGGTATGGCCAAGTGGGCCCTAAAGACAAAAGTGGGGCATTATCTTACTTTGAGTATACCCTAATCCCTAATAAAATATATCAAATGATTTCTTAGGAATGGGGGCCCCACCATAGATATATGGGGTTCATCATTCCCAAGGCCCTACCCCAATCTCAAACACCCTATTTGATATAATGTAATGGAAGATTTTTGTACCTAATTCAACTATGCTAAGGAGTAAGAAAATGGAAGCTTGCTTTTTTGATATATAAATTTTCTTTACATAATAGTTTTTCTCATCCATAATCACTCCCTCAAATACTGTTATGGTGGGTGTAGTGGATTTCTACTTGTGCCAATCATCCATAGTAACTCATCTATATATATATATATATATTTATATATATATATGTTAGAATTTCTGCTCTCCTTTAAATATATGGATTAGTCAATTCCCCCTCTTCTAAATCTTTTTTTTTGTGCTAATTCAATAAGAAGGAATGGAATGAATCATTATTACATGCATGGGGTAGATAAGGTCACCTAGATAATATATATTACCCCTATATATAGATATGATGAAATTCATTCTCATTATCACTCAACATCCTTAATCACTCCCTTATTGACCCTCATTATCCCTAATCACTCCCTCATTGAACCTCATCATCCATAGTCATTCCATCATCATCTATCATCATCCCTAATCACTCTTTCCTCAACCAGTATACTCCCTAATCACTCCATCATTGATCCTCATCATCCGTAATAACTCCTTCCTCATCCATCCTCATCCCTAATCATTCCTTCCAACACCTTTATGGTAGGTACAATGGGTTTTTGCATGTGCCTGATTGTTCCTAGTCACTTCATTTTATAAATAGGTTAAAATTCCCAATATCCATTCAATATATGCCTTGGGTATTCAATTAGGTATAGAATATTAAATATATGGTAAGGTGTATATATATAGAGATAGAGAGAGAAAGAGAGAGAATTAGGATTATATACCAATATTCAAGATCAAAATATGGCTTAGTTATTTTAATGGGTAAGGATTACTCAAGTAGGTATGGAAATAAGGATAGGTAAGTAGGGCACACTCAAGTATAATAAAATGGGCAGGGCATACTCAATTAGGTAATTAAATAATTAAGGTAGGTAGGTCATACTCAAATATAATAAGGTAGGTAGGGCATAGTCAAGATCAAGCTCTAACTTGGGTATTTAGATAGGAAATAGTCAATATCAATATATGGTTCATGTATTTAATTAGGGAGGACATACTCAATTAGGTAAAGTAGGTAGGGCATACTCAAGTAGTTATTAGGAAAGGGATACTCAATGGTATAGATCTATTATATACATAACATTGTTCAAAACTTTAGTTATCATTATATCTATTGGGAAGAATTCTCACATTGACAAAAAAATAAGCTGAGTACATAGGGAATAACTAAGTAGGTGGGGAGAGAATATATATAATGTATAGATTAATAATAAATCTTCATTGATATCTAAGAATTTATTTTAGAAAGAGAAAGTAGGTATGATAAGAAGAAATCTATATATCGAGAAGGAAGCTTCCCTTCCCTTATTGGGTATGGCATAACTAAGTAGGTAGGGTAAAAATAAATCTATCTATCACAAAGTAAGCACACCTTAATTACCATAACTTAGTATATAATTAAATAAAATATAGATACCATGAAATAAAGATTCCATTGATAGTTGTGACTTACTCTTTTTCTATCATCTGATAAGGAAATCTTCCCTTGATATCCTATCAGGTAAACTAAATCTAGATATGAAAAAGGCAAGATTCCCTTGCCTTAATCCTTGGCATAAATGAATTAGGTATGAAAGTTTCCCATTAACTTATTGGGTATGGAAAATTTTATATTAGGGTAGGGCCTTTGGAATGGTGTCCCAATATATCTATGGTATGCCCCCCAAAATTACACTATCCTTTAATATAATGTGTTAGGGACTAGGGAATATTCAAAATATGTCAAGGCCCTAGTTTGGACTTTATGACCCACCTAGACATGCCCAAGGTCTAAGTGTACCCTCCTAAATACACTAGATTAAAAAATATTCCCTTTAATCCCTTCATATATCAATTTGGGTATAGATCAGGTTGGGTATAGATTGAGTTAGGTTTGGAAACACACTGAACTCTCAAATTGAAACAAACTTTACCATATTGGTGACCACCTATTTATCTATTTGGTATTTTGGTATACTATTTACATACTCACAATGACATATAGAGAAAATGATAATTAAAATATGGGGTTGGGATTGGAATTATATATTAGTTCATATTCACCCCTATCTATATACATATAAATTTGGATTCTCAACTATGAGATTAGGATTCTTAGATTCCTAAATCCCAGTCTATTTATGTAAGTAGTAAAATTTCATCCCAATCTTTTCTCAATTTACTACCTATTTATTCTAGTTTATGGATTTGGATACAAACTCTCTCGATATTCTAGGCATGAATTGTCATATATAGAGCTTGAAATCTGATGCAGGAGCATCTACAATAGCACCATGGAGGACTAGTTGCAAATGAAATTCTAGCATGAAAATTCAAAATTTGGTTTTCCCTCCAAATTGTCTGAAATTTCAAAATTTCACCTTAAGAGTAAATGTAATGGTAAAAAGTGAAAAGTTAAAAGGTGAAAAGTGATTGTTAGATTGTTGAGGAAATAAAGGGGAAAAGGTTGAAACTATTTTCAACCTTAGTAAATTGTTAAAACTTAAAAATAGTCTTTTGTTGCCTTAAGCCCAATTTGGGCGTAGAAGTTAGAAGGAAAGTTCTTGAAAAGAAAACAAAGAAGATTTAATTAAAAGAGGAAGAGAAGATGAGAGGATGAGAGGGGCATAGAAGTGAAGAAGGACAGAGAGTAAAATTCCTCTCATTCAAGGGAAAGAAGATTGAATGAAGAGAAGAGGAGAGAAACAGTGAGGGAGGACCTCACTCAAGAGATGTAGAAGAAAAGAGAAGGAGCAAATTCGATTGAAGTCACGAGAATGTTTGAAGGAGAAATCAAGGATTTGAAAGCTATGGAACATGGAGATTGAATCTGGTATTAAATTGTAATTCTTCTATTGATTTATGAAAGAAAGAAAGAATGTATTTGTTTCACATATGGTTTCTTATGAATTCTGGTAACAGGCCTGTGTGTGTATAAGTGAATGTGTGTGAATGATGGTTTTCTATAGAACATTGAGGAAAATACATGTATACTAGCTAATTTATATGTTGAGAATGAGTTTAAACTAAACCAAGAAGTCTTAAGAACTTTGAATGCTATAAAAAGCCCAAACAGGCCTAAACAAGGTATTCAAGCATCTAAATTACAGCCCACTGCCCAAATAAAACCCCACATTAAAATGCTTGCATGAAGTTCATAATGATATGTAGAGAAGTATAAATGAAATTATAAACCTAAAGGAAGAAGGAACAGGCTTTAAAAATCTCTTTTGATATCTTAAAACTCCACAGTTGGAATTCAGGCCTGTAGGTGACAGTATATAGGCAAGGGTCAGACATTTGTATGTTTTGCAAGGTAAATGGATTGATAAGGCCATTTTTTATATGAGTATGAAATGGGGAAGTCATGTAAGATAGTGACATGTTTGTAAATCCTCTTGAGAGTCTAATAATCATTGAAATAGAAATGAAACTAAGAACCCTGTGGACTGTTATAAAAATACGGTCAAAAGACACTGAGTTGTTGAGTATTGGCAAGATTATAAGGTTGATATAACGTTGAGGATGATTGGAGAAGGTGTAGGGAACTAATATAGACCATATAAAATTTATTTTAACCTTTGAATCAAGCTAAAACACTCCCAGAAAAAATAATAAGCTCTCGGCCTATGACTGTCATGGGAAAATTCTGAATTAGGTTCAAACCCTTAAAATGAGTTTTAATGTTTGAAACCTCTTGAAACTTTGTAATATGAACCTTGATGATATTATAAAACTGTTGGAATTGGTCTAAAGGTGCTACAGTATGGATAAGTATGGAAAAGAACAATTGCCAAGTGGATCCTAGGTGTATGTGAAGGAAAGAGCATAGGCCAATATAGGAAAATTGAATTTATCCAAAGAAGTGCATTAAATAATGATTGATTCACCTGTAAAAATATAATGGGTATCTGGAATGATTCTTGGTTTGCTTATAAATTCCATACATCACTTTGGACAAGGGGTTTTGCACTAAAGGAGGGCTAATTAGAACAGGGCTTAAAGAAGGAAGTACAATTCCATACGAAGTAACCTTAGGAGATTTTTTATTATGTTATAGAAGGGATTAATGGGTATCCATAAATGGTTTTACTTTCATGATTGAGTTAATCTATAAAGAGTTATGGACAAAAACTAGGGTAAACAGGGCTAGAAGGAATGGTTGAATTAAATAGGCCTGTATAAGAAGTTAATTCAAAATATGATGGTTACAAAGCTGTGTAAGGACAGGTTTCATCATTTGGTATTAGAGCTTGAAGCTCTTTGGAATTGGTAACTTGTTGTTACAAGATTTGGCAAGAGGATTAGCAGGAGAAAGCACTAGAAGACACTGGGGAGAAAAGGTATGAATAATTTTGCTATTTCATTTGAGTTATTGTGTTGAGAAGCAATCAAGTGAATGAGTTGCAGGTTCAAGGCAGCTAAGCCATTGAGGCTTAAGAAGAGAAGAAGCCAAGGAAGGCTTAGTGAAGATCCAAGAAGAAGCTTGGATAGTTTGCCAAAAGACTAAGGTGAAATAGACTTAGGTGAGGTAAAACATGGAGTTTGAAGCTTGGAGAGCTCAAAAGTAAGAGAGAACAGTGGATGCTCAAGAAGAAGATCCAAAGCAAGGTAATCTTGGATTTATTATTTGTATTTGATGAAGTGTTGTATAAGAGTTGCTGCAGGATTGTGAAAAGGATCAAAATACTAGGATGCAAAAGGCCTAGGTGAGATCAAGGAGATTGTCAAAAGACCAGTCAAGGAGAAAAGGCTTGGGTGAGACAAGGGATCAAGAGACCAAGGTGGAAAAGACTTGGGTGACAATCTCAAAGATGGAAGCATTGTTGAAGGCACTGCAGAGTAGTAAGGTACATGAGGGCACCAAGAAGAAAGCAAGCATCAAAGGTATGAACAGTTTTGTAATTGATAAAGAGATTGCTAATTTGAAGATAGAGTTAGCTAAGATTAAAGACGAATATGAGTCTTGGATGCAGATGGATAAGCAAGCATGGGTATGGCCAATGAAGAAGAGGTTGAAGTGGCCAATAGATCTCCTAAGGAAGAGGAGAAGAAGGCAAAAGAAGATTGCCATGAAGAGAGAAGCCCATAGAGGCTTGAAGAAGGTAAGAAGGTTGCCAAGTGAGCAGCAAGAGGAAGAAGTTGTGAAGAAGGTTCTCATTGTGGAGGACAAGAGAAGAGAAGAAAGAAAAGATGAAGTGCCAGGAAGAGCACTTGGAAAGATGAGAGTGTTGGTGAAGAAAACACTCATGGAGACATTATGGTCTCTTGTTTTTATTTATAATGTTGTTTTTGAGTGGGTGATTGTAGGTATGAGCATGAAGGTCAAGAGAAGGGCCTTGGAGAGTGAAGATATTGGTGCAAGAGAAGACACCAAATTCACAAGTGAATGTGCAAGAAAGAGAAGAGTGTTTGTTGTTGTTGATAAAGAAGAAGATATGCATTGGTTAATGCATAAGAAAGGTGTTGATGATTCCATACAAGCAAGAGAAGAGATGGAAGATGAAGCTGAATTCCATGATGCCATTGAAGGCCAAGAAGAAGAAAGAGAGCAGCCAAGCATAGAGAAAGAAGAAAGCACAAATAATCAAGAAGTTATGCAAGTCAAAGAATTAATGGAGCAGCCCATTAAGGAGGTAAAGGTGAGTTCAAAAACTGATTTGTCTTATAAGCATGGAATTGTTGATATGCATGTTAGAGAAGCAAAGAGAAAGGTGAAGTTTCCAATTAACCATGGATATGTGATGCCTAAATGGTGGATGAAGAAAACTCGCAAGCAAGAGGAGGTACTGGTACAAGAGCAAGGATGCAAGATGCCTACATGGCTTGAGAAGAGAAATGGTAAGAAGGAGAAACAAGTATGGGTGCCTAAGAAGGCAAAGAGAAAAGATGTGAGTATTGAGACAACAACACCAAGAAGTCAATGGAAGAGGATTGAAGGTGATTCCAGCAGCCAAGATAATGAAGGAGAGATGGTGAATATGGAAGAAGCATTCCATGAAGACAGGACGCTTGAGAGGTATACCAAAGAGGTAAAAGGTAAACAATTGGTTTATGATGATGTGTTCAAATTATTAAATGATCCTTTCATGAGAAATGAGGAATGGAAAATGTCTATGAAAACTAATGTACAGCAAGGAGAGAGTTCCAAGAGGATGGAAAATGAATTGAGGCAAGAACCAACAAGATGGCTTTAGGCAGTAATTGAAGATAGTAAGGAGACACAAGGTAATGGTGTTTCAACTATTTTTGATGAGTATATTAAAGAAGTTGGTTTATGTGAAAACAAGCTAAGAAAAGATGAGATGAAGAGTGAGGCTAGTAAAGGACAAGTAATCCTTGTAAGTGATCAGCCCAAGTTTGATGAAGATAGTGAGATAGATGAGATCTCACTAAAGAAAGAGTTGAAGATGTTAGAGGAGCTGTTTGGTAATTCAAGAGAGATGAAGGAAGGTACAAGCCACGGTGAAGATAACATTGGTAAGAATGAAGCAAGAAAAGAGTAAAGAAATGAGGTCAAAACAGTTTTGATCAAGGAGCAAGTATGTGAAGGCAGCTAAGAGGCTTCATGGCCTCAAATAATTTCTACTAAGGTGGCTTTGAATGTTTTGTATGCAGGTATGAAGGTTGCTGAAGTAAATGACATACATGAGTCATTGAAGAAGCTCATGAACCAAGAAGAACAATAAGAAGATCTAGAAGATATGTATGAAGATGAAAAAGCATGGAAGTGGGAGATGGAAGCTAAGAAAGAGATGTGGAGAAGAACATACTAGAAGAGGAAGAACAACAAGATGAAAGACAAAGACTATTTCAAACAAAGGCAAGCATTGGCATTGACAACAAGACCTTGGGATCCAGGTATACGAGTGAAGGATAAAGCATGGAGGAAGCATGACATTTGAACTAAGGTTCAAATCTTTTCTAGAGGGAGAGTATGATGCAGGATCATCTACAATAGCACCATGGAGGACTAGTTGCAAATGAAATTCTAGCATGAAAATTCAAATTTTGGTTTTCCCTCCAAATTGTGTGAAATTTCAAAATTTCACCTTAAGAGTAAATGTAATGGTAAAAATTGAAAAGTAAAAACGTGAAAAGTGATTGTTAGATTGTTGAGGAAATAAAGGGGAAATGGTTGAAACTATTTTCAACCTTAGTAAATTGTTAAAACTTAAAAATAGTCTTTTGTTGCCTTAAGCCCAATTTCGGCGTAGAAGTTAGAAGGAAAGTTCTTGAAAAGAAAACAAAGAATATTTAATTAAAATGGGAAGAGAATAAGAGAGGATGAGAGGGGCATAGAAGTGAATAAGGATAGAGAGGAAAAGTCCTCTCATTCAAGGGAAAGAAGATTGAATGAAGAGAAGAGGAGAGAAACAGTGAGGGAGGACCTCACTCAAGAGATGTAGAAGAAAAGAGAAGGAGCAAATTTGATTGAAGTCAAGGGAATGTTTGAAGAATAAAGTAAGGATTTGAAAGCCATGGAACATGGAGATTGAATCTGGTATTAAATTTTAAGTCTTCTATTGATTTATGAAAGAAAGAATGAATGTATTTGTTTCACATATGGTTTCTTATGAATTCTGGTAACAGGCCTGTGTGTGTGTATAAGTGAATGTGTGTGAATGATGGTTTTATATAGAAAATTGAGGAAAATACATATATACTGGTTAATTTATATGTTGAGAATTAGTTTAAACTAAAACAAGAATTCTTAAGAACTTTGAATGCTATAAAAAGCCCAAACAGGACTAAACAAGGTATTCAGGCATCCAAATTACAGCCCACTGCCCAAAGAAAACCCCACGTGAAAATGTTTGCATGAAGTTCATAATGATATGGAGAAAATTATAAATGAAAGTATAAACCTAAAGGAAGAAGAAACAGGATTTAAAAATCTCTTTCGATATCTTAAAACTCCACAGTTGGAATTCAGGCATGTAGGTGACAGTATACAGGCAAGGGTCAGACATTTGTATGTTTTTTAAGGTAGATGGATTGATAAGGCAATTTTTGATATGAGTATGGAATGGGGAATTCATGTAAGATATTGAAATGTTTGTAAATCCTCTTGAAAGTCTATTAATCATTGAAATAGAAAAGAAACTAAGAACCCTGTGGATTGTTATAAAAATACAGTCAAAAGACACTGAGTTGTTGAGTATTGGCAAGCTTAGAAGGTTGATATAAACTATAGGATGATTTTTGAAGGTGTATGGAACTAATATAGACCATATAAAATTTATTTTAACCTTTGAAACAAGCTAAAACACTCCTAGCAAAAATAATAAGCTCTCGGCCTGTGACTGTCATGGGAAAATTCTGAATTAGGTTCAAACCCTTAAAATGAGTTTTAATGCTTGAAACCTCTTGAAACTTTTTAATCTAAACATTGATGATGTTATCAAACTGTTGGAAGTGTTTTGAAGGTGCTAAAGTATGGATAAGTATGGAAAATAACAATTTCCAAGTGGATCCTAGGTGTATGTGAAGGAAAGAGCATAGGCCAATATAGGCAAAGTGAATTTCTCCAAAGAAGTGCACTAAAAAATGATTGATTCAATTGTAACAAGATAATGGGTATCTGGAATGATTATTTGTTTTCTTATAAAGTCCGTACATCACTCTAGACAAGGGGTTTTGCACTAAAGGAGGGTTAATTAGAACATGGCTTAAAGAAGGAAGTACAATTCCGTACAAAGTAACCCCAAGATATTTTTTAGTATGTTATATAAGGGCTTAATGGGTATCCATAAATGGTTTTAATTTTATGATTTAGTTAACTTGTAAAGAGTTATGGACAAAAATTAGGGTAAACAGGGCTAGAAAGAATGCTTGAATTAAATAGGCCTATATAAGAAGTTAGTTCAAAATCTGATGGTTACAAAGTGTGTAAGGACAGGTTTCATCAAAATCCTAGAATATAATTAGATTATATCTCTAAGTTATTTATTCAATGAAAGAGGATGAGTGAAGGAAGAGTTTATTTGGGCCATATTTAAATGAGTAGAATTTTCAATTGTAACATAATATAATTGGGCACATGTGGGAAGTTATTGCATCCATCATAAAGGTATTATATGGAGTTATTAAGGATGAGGAGGGAGTGAGTAGAGATGATTATGGATGATGAGGAATGGTAAGGTTTAATGAGGGAGTGATTACCGATGATGTGGGATGTATAAGGTCAATGAGGGAGTGTCAAGGAATGAGGAATAATGATTAGGGATAATGAGGGAAAAGGAGGGAGTTATTATGGATGATAAGAGATGATGAATTATCTATTAGGGATGATTAGGGATGGTGAGGGTCAATAAGGTAGTGATTAAGGTTGATTAAGGAGTGATTAGAGATGATGAGGAATTATGAGGGTTAATGAGGGAGTGATTAAGGATGATGAGGGATAAAGAGGGAATGAATAGAGATGATGAATCAATGATTATGGATGACAAGGGACAAGAAGGGAGTGATTAAGGATGATAATAGATGAGGAAATACTGATTATAGATGAGGGAGGGATGATGAGTGAGTGAAATTAACATAAATTTGTTTTTTTATGTGTGCATGTCATAAATTTGACATATGTTATCCAAAACACACCACTTTTATTTTAATTCAAAGTGAAAAATGTGTAAACTTAAATTTTAACAAACCTATGACTCCTAAAAATTCCAAAAAGCAATATATAAGGTACAACAACTTAAAAATTTACTATATGTTTACCAAAAATGGAGATCAATTGTAAAAGTTATGCCTTGAAATCCTTGGGCTTAATATTAAGACCCTAAAAATGCCTAAGTACTGATTATATTAGATTTTGATAAACTATTTCCCACATCATAAGGCATGTAACTATGATACCAACTCTATCAAATGTAGATTGACCTTAATTTATTATATTTAATAAAACAAGCTTGAAGTTTAAGGAATATAAATGTGTTACATTTAAATTCTTTATACTTATCATCTATTTTAGTAAACCATCTACCCCTTCCAATAGATATTTTTTAATTTTCTTATTCAATGTGAAAGTAACACAATCATATTATAATGTGTATGCATTATAATGAGTATGCTCTATAATTCATATGTTTTATTTCACTAAACAAACATGTACATGTTATAACATTCACATATTAATTTTAGTAAATAAAATGCATAAGTATTATAACACAACATTTATGTTTGGTAATCCCGAGCCTTGTTTAAAATATTATGTATGTATTATGGAAATTACACGTATGTGTTATGTATATAATGTATATGTTTTATGGTAAATGTCCACATAATTTTACCTTGACTGCATACAATTACCCTTGTACATAGTTTAAATTCAAATTAGGGGCTTGATCATCCTTAAATTATCTAATGTTCTAATAGAATAACAAACTTATCAAATGACATGGTTACTTTAGTTAAAAAAATAATGTTTCATTGTCCATCAATTTTTATAATAATTACATTAAACTCTTGAAATCTTAGTCATTTACTTTTCCATGAAAATAATTGATGCTACAAGATCTTTCTTATTATCCATAATGACTAGGTCAATCCCTAACCTTCAACATTTTTATTTCTTCATGGAAAGCACATGCTCCACAAATAGTGTCACATGACACAAATACAAGTGTAATTGTTCCTTGAATAATATTTCCAATATTATATTTGTGATTGTATCTCTTCTTTCACTTGGAAAAAAATTATATCTAATTAAACATATCTTTTTGTAGTAACACTTTAGATCACTATGACAAAGATTAAGTACACATTATGACATTTTACACAATATCAAATTAAATTTTTTAATTTAATCTAGTATTTATAGTTACACTAAAATACTAGATTAAATAAAGGAAAATATAGACACCAATTTAGTTCAAAAGCCATATTGTACAATGTATTTAGCTAATTTTATTATATTGGTCATCATTAAGAAATAAGTACATAGTGGTGCATATTTTTTATGTTTTCCATTGTAATTTATGATTTTTGGTCACCTTTCCCATCAATGTTACTTGATTCAATTTTTAAAAACATAGATATCTAACACCTTTTTGCCATTTTTAGGTTGTGTTTATCATAGGATAAGATCAACAAGTAGGGTCAAGAAACCGTCAAACTTGATGCACTCTAGTTTGTCCCAATCCTTGATATTTTGTATCCCCTTTTGTACATATTCACATTTATATCAATTTCTTTTGGTCATTTTTATTTAATTTCATTTTTTTTCACACTACATATCATATAAAATTATAAACATTTCCTATTTATACATACTTTCAGGGAGACATGTTTAGACAAACATTATTAAATTGTAAGAGTAGTATAATAGCTAATTATTTATTTAACTAAATCATTAGATATAGATATAAATTATTATTAAAATTTTCATGTTTTTTTCTAAGGGTAAACTATGAGAAAGAACATCTAGATTTTTAATTATCATTACACACACACACACACACACACACACACACACACACACACACACACGTCAGTGGGATACCTAAATTTGGGTTTGAACCCTCTTTGGAGCATTGGAAATGTAGTGAAATTCTTAGAATTAAAATGGGGATTGACCAAGGTCAGTCCAACTCTATCCCTTTCACTTGATTCCCCCCATTTTTTGTCTTTAGTGTTTGTGTAGGAAACTAGGGATTGATATTATAGTTACATGTGTGCATATTAAAGGATACAAAGATATAAAATGGAATTTTTGATGTAGGAAGAGCATCATATAAATAACTAGAGTATTATTGTCATAAGGTCAAGATTGATGTAGAGAGGTAAAGATAATTAGTTGATATTGTATAAATTTGGTTGATTATGTCCTAACATATAAAATATAGTAAATCATATAAACATGCACTAATATGTTCAATATCAATAGACAAAGGTGAAGATTAGTGGTTGATACTATACACTTATAGTTGATCTAACCCATAATAGAAATAATGAATAATTTCATAAATGTAAAGAATACAATGTCCTTACACATAAACAAATCAAAGAAGTGTGACAAATAAGCTAATTCATTCTCTATCCTCTTCCATATTTTTTTATGACTTATCTAATTTCATTGGTTGATCATAGTTCCCAAGTTATATTTTTTGTGTACATTATGAATCTAAATTTATCTTTTATTCTAATTGATTTTTTTATCTAATTAAAGGATTATTATTGCATTAATAAAATTTTAAATAACACACCCATTTGAACATTGACATATTTTTTTATTTGATATGGTAAAATATAGGTTTTATAGGGATCTAGAACCATGAGGGTGTATTACAATAATTTTAATAGGCCAACTAGGACCAAGAGGACAAAAATAGAAAACTAGTACTTAGAACAAAAGAAAAAAATAGAAAACTAATATGGAACTAGGAGGAAGGACCCTCCTGAAGATCATCAAAAATAATAGTGTCCTTCATTGAGATGGTAGGTTTGTCTTTTGATGCTTTAGCTCAAGTCTAATTCCCAGAGCCTTCTGTTGCTTCCCTAAAAGATAATTTTGGGTCACTTCTTGATTTTTACCTATAAAGGAGTCTGTTTAGGGGGAACCCCCTTAGGATTTTAAGACCTTAGGATATTTCATAATAGGGGATTGGGGGGATGAATAGATTGGACAAATGTCTGGACATTAGCCTCAAAAACCTTGTGAAATTCATTCTAATCCTCAATAAGCTTAGCTAGGACAAACCCTACCTATTATACCCTCAATTTGAAACTTTCTAGCAATTATTTGTTCATTTCCAACTCGTCTTTTACTATGTCCTTACCTTTCTAAGTTGAATTCATAGGAGACCTAATTTCAATGGGCTTAGGATTGGGGATAAATAGTAGTTTGAGAGGGAGGTCATCATGGGGGGATTGAGATAGATTATTTTGGGGGGAGAATTTAAAGGGTAGGTGGGATCCCTCAATAGGGTCTTACATCAGGGAGTCCTCCTCAGAAGAGGATCCCAAGGGAAACCTTTTAATCTAGAAGGGTTTGACTATGTTTAACAAGCAAGAGTATTAGACCTTGATGGAGAATGGGATTTATATCATATACTTGGTTTCAAAATTATTTACTTAGTTATTTTATCTTATCTAATAAATTGCATTTTGATTGTTAGACACATATTAACATCACTATTATACAAAGATTTAGATTCCACATGAAACTAATATTGTTATTACAATAATATTGTTATGTGAAAATAAAAACCTAAGGGCATTTTAGTATCATAAGGTTTTAAGTTAAAATTTTCATTGAATTTGCATGACCTTATGTCACTTGAATTTACAACCTGCATAAATAATTCATTTCAAAATTAAGGTTTTAATGTGATTTATTCCAATAAAAGAAAAAAAATGTTCAAAAATCATATTATAGACATTTCAATGAGATAATTTTGTTGTCATGAACTAAAATATATATATATATATATATATATATATATATATATATATATATATATATCACTTAAGGTAGAAGAAAACTAAAAAAAAAGTGTGGCATAATTAGCCATTCTTTAAAACTTTAATATAATGGACAAAGAAAATAGATGATTATAAAATTGGGAAGGAAATCATCATAAAACATTAGCCTTGAGTCGTTTTTTAAAAAACCCATGAAGGGTTTAAGTAAGTCAACACCCTTAGGGTTTTGTTTTCTAAATATTCTATAATTTTTAGGAGGGTTTTGTTTGTAAATATTATATCATTTTAAAATGTGGTGGATAATAAAAATGGTTTGTAAAGAGTTATAAAAATCTATTAACTTTTTTAAGTTTAACTATATTTTTATGGCATACATAAATATAAGCAACATAAATCTATGAAAAGTTAAGAGGCATTTATAGTCCTGTGTATAAATGTAAGTAATTTATCATTTTGGTTAGTAATATCATGTAATATCTAATTTTTTTATACATTTGAAGGTCATTAAAAAGTAATAAAAAGATGATAAGGGTAATTGGAAGAAACCCAATAAAATACAATGAAAATCTATGAAATAAAAAAGGAAATGAGTTTTAAAAACTAAGTTAGGTCAACTTTGGGCATTAAAAATCTAAGAAAGTAAATAATCAAGACCCTTGTATAGATTAAAGTTGATTTAGTTTAGAGTATAAATGCAATATGATTATATCAAATTTAGAAAATCATTAAATTTTTTATGTGGTTCCATGGTTTTGATGTGTATCAAAAAAATACTTATCATTTACATAAATTATTACATTATTATTATACTATGATGAGGTCATTTTAAGGTATTGATTGAAATGTATAAAAGTATTAACTAAGTTATGATCTTGAAATGTAAATGAGGAAAAACTTTAATAATGAAAGTTAAATGGATGTGGGGTGGGAGGGAGTGGAAGGGGTACATTTATATGTATTAGGTAGTGTTGAACAAGATAACTATGAGGTGTTTACATTTTGAACATGTATTAAAAAATATAAATTTGTTTAGGATTAAAATTTAAACTTATAGGTTTTTTATTAGGTTGACTAATTAAATCAACATGCTAAATATGACTCTTTCCTTAGTAAGATATAAAAAAATCCTAAAAATAAAATAATAGGTTATATTTATAGGTAGGAAAATGGTATTAAAGATTGAATATTTTAAGTTAGCCATAAAACCTATGGAGGAAGATAAAATAAGCCTATGTTAAGGGTTAGTTAAATATCACTTAAAGTTATATAATGAACAAAGAATAAAATAAAAATTAATTTCAAAAAACCTATGGTAATATCTAAGATTTGACTTGGAATGAAATTTTAAGATACTAATAAAATTCATGAACTATAAAAATGATAACATTCTATTGGAATAAAGACTATGTTTTAGATTGAGGTAAAAGCAGGTTTTGAAGGGGCCCTGAAACCCTTTAATAGAGAGCAAAATAAGAACAACTAAGCCCACAGGCAATGCCTAAAAACCACTACAGAGAGGTAGCAAAAATAGGTTTTGAATGGTCCTGAAACCATAAGAGACAATCCGGTCAAAACCCAGAAATAGAAGTCTGGTGGTACAACAAACAAAGCTAAGAAAAGAGGAACAAAGATCAGTACCAGTTTCTTAACCAACAAGAAGGACCAGATTATTCATCTAGTTCCAGTATCAAGTTCATGGCTTCTTTTCCTTTCAAAGCAGTTTCCTAGGTGGTAACCTCCAGCAAAGCTCCTTTTTGTGTATCTTTCTTTCTGGAACTTTGCCTTGTCCTTTTGTTGGGACCCTCTAGTGCTTTGGTCTCCTCATTGGCTCGTTTACCTATATTGATAGCAACTGCACAAATGTTGGACGTTACTTCCTCCATTTTCTTTTTGTTATCCTTTATTAGCTCCCGAAGGTTGTTTTCATAAGCTTTGAGCTTCACAGGGATCTCGCTTAACTGATTTTCCATGTTATTTACTTTGTTCCAAGCAGCTTTTAGAGAATCTTCCAAAGTTTTCGCTTTTCTCTTGAGATCAATCTCCCTACATAACCAGGAATCTAATTGGGAAGAAGACTCAGCTTTATAGTTAACCCAAGTCGTAGGAGTGTGTATTTCATCATTCTGATTCTTCCCTCTCCAATCCTCAGACTTTTTAATGGGGCTATTCCTAGCTTCTTCAAAGAAGTCTTCTTGACTCTTTTGTTCCCGCTCATTGATTCCATCTTGAATTTCCATCTCCATGTTTTGAATATCTTCCTGGACAGAGATTTCCTTTTCATTCTTAGAAGTTGGGTCCTCACCAGGATCTTCCTGGACAATGTCATCCTCCGCCACTTTCTAGTTTTCCTTTGTATCATAGTATTTCAGGGATTTTGAGAGATAACTTCACACAGAAGTTATCTCAGTAATTCAGGTATTTATTTTATTAGTTTTTATTCAATAAATTATATAAATAGAGATATTCTGTATTAGAATCGTATATCTTTAGATCAGGGGTGAAAACAGACAGGTTGTGCTCTATTGGTGGCTGTACGGAGTCTGTACAGATCCAGGCAGATACCGACCACGGCAGAAAGAGATCCCCAGTGACCGACATCAGCCGACTATAGACCGATGTCAGCAGTGAAGGACCGACAGAGACCGACGTCGGTAGTATATCGAAAGACGTCGGCAATTGTGTGTTTGACACAGTAAGCTGAGACACACAGATTCAAGCTCAATTTCCATATTTGCAAAAGTTAATCAGGGTTTTAAGGCCGTATCTGAATATTCCTTTTATGCATGACTGAGGACATCTATTGTAACCATCTGGACAATAATAAGATTAGTGATTTTCCAGTTAAGAGATTTACTATGGTTTATTGTTATTTGAATTTATTTTACAAATTTGTACCATTGTTCAGAGCTTTGTGTTTCTATATTCCCTGTTTGAAGGGAATATCACAGTGGTATTAGAGTTTTTTTGTAGGAAAAAAGGAGCCCCTAAGTAAGGGATATCACAGTGGTATCAGAGCTTTTGACATTTTATATTCCCTATTAGAAGGGGATATCACAGTGGTATTAGAGCCAAATTCCTGCCATCTTGTTGGATAGTTTGGGCAAATTAGAGCTAAATTCCTGCCATCCTGTTGGGCAAATCAGAGCCAATGTCCTGCCATCTTGTTGGGTAGTTGGGTAGATTGAATCAACGAAGTATCCATGATGTCTTCAAGTACTCAGAAATAGTGGGACAAGGATATGAAGAAGCTGAAACAAAGTTTGAACTAGTTGGTTGAAACCCAGAGGAGGATGAATGAAATTCTTTTAGACCCTACATTTGAAGACAAATTAGTACGGTATATGGCATCCATTCGTAAAAGGTCCACATCACAAAACAGAATGAAGGAGAAACAAGAGGTCTCTACAGGGGTTGAGGGCAGCCCTACACCAGTTGTTAGACATGTTGATTTGATTCAAGAGGATATGAGGGCAGCCATGGGGAATGAGTTGTCTATATCATCTTTGCAAGAAGTTTCACTTGAGACTTCTACATTGGAGACCAGCATAGAACATGCTAATGATATGGATAATAAGAGTATGGATTCTTTTCATGATCATATTGCTCCTTCATCTTCACATCAAGAACATCAAACTTGGACGGATATGGAAAGGACCCAAAATTTATGTGATATGTGGTCACAAAAGGCCAAGGAGGCTAGATTAGTGGCTGCTAATGCAAGACAACATCTTCAAAACATAAGGAGACAGAAAGGAGTTACAACAGGTTCTTCTTGTGACAAATTACAATAGATCAAGGAAGGCATGGAGGCAATGAAGGTGGCTCACTTGGATTCTGAGAGACATGTGGATGAGCTTAGTCATGGGGATTTGGACTCTCAGTTAGTTGCAGAGGACATGGGAGCTGGAGATTGTGATGATGAGATAGTTTCAGCAGTAGCTTCTTCAGAGTTAGATGAAGATGAGTCTGATGCTTGCACTCAGAGTGTAGAGGTGTACTCAGATGTTAGTACACTGAGTGTTGATGATCTCTTAGATATGGCAGAGATTGTAGCAGAGTCCCAAGATCTAATTATTGTAGATGACACCCAAGAGAATGCAATGGACAGTTTTGAGGACTTAGTTTCACCGACAGTTTCTTTTGATACAGAGGAGTTAGATAGTGATGCTATAGTTTTTGATGCTCTGTATGTTGATATGAACTTTGGAGTTGATTCACAGAGTATGGATGGTAGTACTCCAGAGATCAGTGATTTTGAGTCTACTAATTTGGACCGTGCATTAGAGGAGGATTGTAGGAGACAATCTAGCCAGTGCCATCATGTGACTAGCCAGTTGAGAGTAGGCGAGAGAGATATCACTACTGCTTGTGAGCATTTTGATGTTGCTCATCAGTTGTTAGTAGTTTATGGATGGGGTTCTCCTACTAGCATCGAGCAGGGAGGCAGTTATTTATCCTTGACAGAGATCCAGTCTTTATTGGAGGCTATCCAGATTTTGAGACAAGATTATATGCAGTTGGTAGCCGACAGAGATTATCTTATGGAGTGGGGCAGCACAGCGTATGATGCATTATTAGCCAAGGAAGATAAGGTGAGTGAGCTTACTCAGCAACTTGAGGTGACTTCTAAGATTCTTGAGAGTACGCAGTTAGCTTATGAGGAGTCATAATTTCATTTGGCTGAGATGGCCATGGAGTTAGAGCATTTACAGTCTTCACCAGCCCCAGACTCAGAGGTTAGTACATTGAGTGTTGTTGGTGAGTACGTTCCTATAGTTGTAGCTGAGGAATATGTTGTTGAGGCTGACACACCGGTTCAGGATTTGGGAGTACCTAGTTTTGATGAGGTTGAGATACCAGTGGAGTCAAGTCTCTAGATTGATTCTTCTCACACAGATGACAGTGTGGTACAGTTGGTTGTGCCGCCTTTATAAAGGGATCAGTTATGGTGTGTGGGAGAGTATGTTGATGCTTCCCCATATAATTTTTAATGCATTGAATCATTCATGGAGTATTTGCTGGATAGTGCAGGTGTTCATCTAGATTCGCATAGGGTGATAGAGGGTGTTCTCATCCAAGGTACTGGTGCTATTAGCAGATTGGGTGGGGAGATTATAGGGATCCTATCTACTATGCTACCTCACAAGGATTTTGAGGTGGGGTATGCTCATTATTCTTATTTTGACCCAGAGAGAGAAGATTTGATTTCACACAGGTGTAGATCGGCTCTAGTTTCTTACCATCCATTATGGGATGGATTGGCATCATCTTTTGTAGGTGGAGTTGACAGTTTATTAGTACATGACTTAGAGCAGGAGTTGATGACTAGTAGATTTGGGTTGTGTTATTACTATCTAGCATATGATGTCTCCTCATTATCATTGATGCATAGGAGTTTGGGTGATGAGACAGTGGCTAGTGATCTGCAGAGATGTGGATTATCCACACTCAACATAGTTCCATTCAACAGTTGTGATTTTGGAGATTGGTTGAGTTGTATTCACCAGTTTGACAGTGGATTCCTCTTGGTTATATTTCTAAGGATATTGCATGAGCTTGCATTGATTTTCATCAGTATAGATCATGACTACATTTGGGATCCAGGTGGATCGAGTGGTTCATTATTCCGACATTGCTTGGGGACAAGCAATTTTAGGAGGGGCAGATTGTCATGTCCCCTTCTTCGTGGACATTGACAGGCTTGATGATTAGCCTATTATGTGACCTTTGTAGGTTAATAAGATGGATAGAGGTTCATGATGGAGATTGGCTTGGCTTCGATTTGCAGAATTCCTACAGTTGACTTTCATTTAGGCTCTTTCAGATACATTGGCCTGAGCTCCTATTATTTAGGGATATTTGACATGCAGCAGAGCACCCTTATTTTGGTATGGTCATGTGCAGAACCACTCCTTGGTTTACCAACTTTAGACGGTTCGAGGATTCGACATGTATTGAGGGAGATATTAATATTTGATTGATTTAATCAAATATTAATTATTTGGTCTAATTTTAAATTAGATATTAATTAATTAATTATTTGGTCTAATTTTAAATTAGATATTAATTAATTATTAATTATTAATTATTTGGTCTAATTTTAAGACCTCAATTCTAATTTAAGAATTGGTCTAATTTTAAGACCTTAATTCTAATTTAAGAAGCCCAAGTTCTAATTTGAGGAAATCTAATTTTAGCAAGCACACCTTTGGAGGGTATAAGGGTATCTCATGGGGGAGATTTTGTATTCATGAATTGATTATTGATTTGAAGACAAATTTCGCTAAGGGTTTTCCCTGAGAAGACTGAGCCAAGGCTCCAGGATTCCATCTGTAGTGGAGAACGTCAACTCTTCATTGTGTGCGATTCAGAGGCTGTGAAATATCAGCTGATCTATTACCCAATTGAGAGATAGCTTCATACAAAAGTTATCACAGAGGTTTACAGATTTGAGAGATAACTTCACACAGAAGTTATCATAGTATTTTAGGGATTTTGAGAGATAACTTCACACAAAAGTTATCTCAGTAATTCAGGTATTTATTTTATTAGTTTTTATTCAATAAATTATACAGATAGAGATATTCTATATTAGAATCGTATATCTTTAGATCAAGGGTGAAAACAGACAGGTTGTGCTCTATTGGCGGCTGTACAAAGTCCATACAGGTCCGTACAGATCTAGGCACGGCATAAAGAGATCCCCAGTGACCGACATCGGCCGACTATAGACCGACGTCGATAGTGAAGGATCGATAGAGACCGACGTCAGCAGTATATCAACCGACGTCGGCGACTGTGTGTTCGACACAGTAAGCTGAGACACATAGATTCAAGCTCAATTTCCATATTTGCAAAAGCTAATCAGGGTTTTAAGGCCGTATCTAAATATTCCTTTTATGCATGACTAAGGACATCTATTGTAACCATCTGGACAATAATAAGATTAGTGATTTGCCAATTAAGAGATTTACTGTGGTTTATTGTTATTTGAATTTATTCTGCAAATTCGTATCTTTGTTCAGAGCTTTGTGTTTCTATATTCCCTATTTAAAGGGGATATCACAGTGGTATAAGAGTTTTTTTGTAGGAAAAAAGGAGCCCCTAAGTAAGGGATATCACAGTGGTATCATAGCTTTTGACGTTTTATATTCCCTATTAGAAGGGGATATCACAATAAAACCCATAGGAAAAAACTTTCGTCCAAAAGAGAGAAATGAAGAAGAGGACTAGAAGACCCCCCTAAAGATGATGTTTATGTAGTTCATACCCTAAGAAGAGCATATAAGTGAATATACTTACTCTCAGTAAAAATTTTGGTGAAGATATGAGCTATCTACTCTATAGTCTAGAAAAATTTGAGATCAATTACCTATCCATGAATGAGA
This sequence comes from Torreya grandis, assembly GCA_037957365.1. NCBI lineage: Eukaryota > Viridiplantae > Streptophyta > Pinopsida > Cupressales > Taxaceae > Torreya > Torreya grandis. Next base: position 253,012 of record JARHVA010007434.1, read on the forward strand.
TCTTGAATGAAGTGCATATAAATCTTGATGTGCTTGGTCTGTTGATGTTAGATCAGATTCTTGTAGATCTAGATGGTGCTTTGGTTATCACAAAACATGATTGTGGGTCACTTGAACTATATACCAAACTCAAGAAGAATCACTTAAAGCCAAATATCTTTAATATCAACATTGATAGCCCATCTATATTCAACCTTAATAGATTATAAAGCATTAGAATTTTCTTATTGTTAGACCAACTAACTGGTCCTAAACCAAGTAAGAAATTATTTCTTCAAGTGGACTTATGATGTTGAATATCACTTACCTAGTTTGAATCTATGTATCCAATAATATCAATATCAATGTTTGTTCCTTAGTGAATCCCAAAACTATGAGTAACTTGAATGTAGTGGATAATCCATTTAGTTTCTTTCTAATGTATCTCATGTGGTGTTTGCATAAACCTAGAGACCATACCCACTACATATGAAATATTAGGTCTAGTGTGAGTCAGATAGATGAGGCTGCCAACTAGTTGTTGATACAAGGTAGCATCAACCAATGGAGAAGAACACTCAACCTCAAATTTGACTCTAAAAGGAAAGGGAGTCAGAGCTAGCTTACAAGTATCCATGTAAAACTATGTAAGAAAATCAAGAGCATACTTTGATTGTACAATGGTAATACTTGAGTTAGATTTTGAAATCTCAATACCAAGGAAGTAATGTAATAAACCCAAGTCAGTAATAAAGAATCTATCATGCAAAGCAATTTTCACTACTACAATAAAGGATGAATAACTCCCTATGATCAATAGGTCATCCACATCTAGAACCAAAATCAAGAGTGAATTATCTTGCTACAAGATGTAGACCTTTAGATCATAATTACATCTAGTGAACCCAACTATGAGAATAAATGAATCCATCTTGGCATACCAAGCTCAAGGGGCATGTTTGAGGCCATAGATATATTTATGAAGTTTACACACTAAGGAAGAATCTTCCACAAAACCTTGCAGTTGTTCCATATATATATATATATATATATATATATATATATATATATATATATATATATATATATTCCTAACCCAATCACCTGTACTCTATAGAGTCTGTCTAGACTAAAGAGTACCTAAAATTAGAGAATCAAGGGGAGATTATTCAACTTCAAAAAGATGACTATGAATGGAATGAAGTTAATAGCTATCACAATCCTCATCATCTAAATTATAAGAAGAATCTTCAGCAATAGGTATCTAATTTGGATGATCTAAATCATCTTAACTATCATCATCTCCTAGAGAATCCAAAGAGGAGGGAGAAGTGTTGTGTGTGGAGTTTGATGGACCCTCTTGAAAGTGTACACTCCTATCAATAAAAAACTCATGTGTGGTATGATGAAAAATCCATATCCCTTAACACCTTCTATATACCCAACAAATATGCAAGTCCTACTCTGACATTCCATGGCCTTACATTTCTTCTTAGGAATGTGGGCCATAGTTGGAGATCCAAATACCCTAAAGTGATTAACTTTAGGTTTTTTATTTTTCCAAGATTGAAAAGGAGTGATCCCTTTCAATGCTTTATGAGGAACATGATTTTGGATATAACAAGCACAATTAATGTCATCTACCTAATATTGTGGTGTAAGTGAGTTGGAGTATATCATATAGTTTGCCATTTCCTTCAAAGATCTATTTTTATGTTATACAACACCATTATACTAAGGAATATATGGAACTATTCATTATAGATCAATCCCTTTTAAAGTACATAATTTCTCAAAGTGATGACTAACATCCTCAACACCATTATTAGTGCATAAAATTCTAATGGTTTTCCCTGACTATTCTTAACAAGAGCCTTGGAAAACTTTAAATGGTCAAAGACCTTAGACTTTTATTGAATAAAATAAACCCAAGTATACCTATATAATTCATCTATGAAGGTAAGCATGTGCGTAGCCCTATTGACTGAAGGCTTTGGAAATGGTCCAGAAACATCACTGTCAATTAGATCTAAAATTTGAGTGGCTCTCCATGATTTGGCTTTGTCATATTTCTCTTCAAGATGTTTACCAAGCATGAAAATTTCACAAACACCATCAAAAAAATGAACATGAGGCAACCGTATTACCATGTCTTATTAACTAAGTTATTCTAAGTAGCGATAGTTTAGATGGCCAAATCACTCATTCCATAGTTTGCTCACTCCATCAGAATGAGTGATTAATGTAGTAGAAGGGTAATCAAGAGAAAATTTTGAGAAGGTGTACAACCTTTATTAGTGATTTTCTTTCCCAATGGCCATTTTAGTATTACTATGTAGTTCCTTAATGACAATAGAATTTGGAGTAAACTCAACTTTCTTTCTTGATCCAATGTGGGTGATTTGAGAAATAGATAGGGGATTAGTTGACAGTGATGGAACACATAAGATATTTTCAAATGTTCCTTCTTTAAATTCAATAGGTATTTTTCCACAAACTTCAATATAAGTCTCATCACCTATTATAATATATGGCATAGAACATGGATCTAAGGATGAGAAAAAATCTCATGAAGAAGCCATGTGATGTGAGGCACTAAAATAAATCACCCATGTGGATGGCTAAGATGCCATTGCAACAAGGGCCTTTCCCTTACCTTTACCCTTAATATTTTTTTTGCCTTAGAAGACTCCTATGCAGATGAGGTTGATTTGACTATATCAGGGACATTGATGTTGTTTTTCTCAAAAATCTTTGTTAGTTGATTAATCTATTTCTTCATATATTTTATTTCATCATGTTTATTTATCTTACAATAGGCACATGTGATCCTCTCTTTCTTAGGTTTTCCACCTAAAGAGAAGGATTTATATGATACTTTTGGCTTAGTATCTAATTTTTGACCCCTTCATTGCTCTTGGTCCTTCTTATTTTGTTTATTCTCTTTATTAATTGAAGTCTTTAGTTTGTCATGATTCAACAAAGAATGTGATTTGGAGGAATTTAATGCACCCATTTGGATGAGCTTATCTCTCTCCATAATTAATTCTTTAGTAAAATCATCTAAGGATGGCATACTCCATGTAGTTTTTAGGCCATGTTTTATAGCATAAAATGTAGAGACAAAAATTGAGTAGTCAGGAGCTAACTTAGAATGTATAGAGAGGATCAATTGTTCATCCTTTTTCTCTATGCCACATAATTTCAACTACAACCTAAGTGATTAAAATTTGGTGAAAAAATATTCTATATTGTCAAAACTTCCTAAAATCAAACTAATGATCTCATTTTCTAGATCATGACCCCTCATAAATCCAAATTCTCAAAGAGTTGTTCCAAGGTATTCCAAATCTCATGTGGTGATTTAGTAGATTTAATGTAAAAGAGTAAGTTAGGAGAAATAGACAAACACAAAAGACCATATGCTTCATCACACCTATTATAACACTTAATTTTATTTGCACCAAGGTCTGATTTAATTTCTTAGAAAAATTTGCACTTTAGGTTTCCAGTCATGATAATTGAATGGAGTGAGAAGTGGAGCCAAATTGTAATCGATGATATAGTTCAAGTAAAAACTAAATGAGCAATAAAGAAGGCAAGGCACAAAATAAGCCCCCTAAAATTATTAGATAGAACCCCCCTAATTATAGAGGTTTGACACTTTATGTTTTACTGCATATACAATCAACACTTTAGTACACATATAACTGGCACTTTAAATTTTAATGTGTATACAATTAGAACTTTAGTGCCTATGCAATGGGCACTAAATTTTTTTCACAATAAAACACTTCAAATCCAAAGATATCATATAGGGCCAAAGATAAACATAAACATGAGTATATATTTGATTCTTGAGGCTTCAACTCATGTACCAATGACACATGATGAATACACTATAAATAAGATGCTACACAGTAGATTTTCACTTAGATATAATGAGTTTTAGGTATAAATTTGAATAATAAACCATAAAGATATAGCTGATGTTGTCAAAGTGCATGATTTGGTGGAGTTTTCACCATCATGAAATACACATAGCAATAAGATGACTATCCTAGGTTGTGGAATGCATAGTATAGTGTAGTATTTACTATCATGCAATACACATAGCAACAAAGTGGCTAGCATAGAAATGAGTGAAATCTTTGCATTCAAGGTACAAATAATAATGCATGCTCATAAAAAATGGATGTCAGATTTAACCAAAAATGTATCCACAAATGAGCAATCCTTGTAATGATTACATAAGTAATAGTGAAAGATTAAAAAAATAGACATTGGGCTTAACCAAACAAACATCCATGAGGAGAACAAGAGTGTTAAATTGTGAGTTAAGAAAAGGAGAGGAGAAATTTTGTTTTTCTTGTGAAGGGGTTTGACCGCCTGCCAGAACCAGACCTCACCCTTCATGAAATAGAAGGAATATTAAAAAATAATGAAAAAAAGTCCTTATAATATTATTTCACACAATAATATCATTTATATAAAAATAATATAAAAACTCCTTAAAACTTCATCATCAAAAATGTAATTTTGCAATTTTCTAAATAGTATCATAGTTAGTAAAACTATAATAACATTCATAAATTAATGAAATTATGAATTTCAAAATGATATAGAAAGAGGAAATAAAGGTGCACATAACCCAAAAAAAATATGAGTGATTGTTTACCATTTAATCACAATTATAAAAATACCAATAATTTTTCTAAAAATAATGGATTTGCAAAACAACTTATAAATCTTGCTTCCTTATCAAAATATAATTTTGTCTACTGTCCAACTAGCTTGAATCCTCCTTTTAGATCTACAAAATATTACTTATATGTCCAATATAATTGAAATAATTTCCAATAATTATGGAGTTAACCATTTAGAGAATAAATGACTGTAGATGATACACATAGATCTATAAATTGCTTCTTTACAATCTTAGATTACAAACTCAAAAAACTACTCAAGATTTCTATAAATTAACAAAAAAATAGTGTTCATTACCAAAAAAGAGATTTGATACTAGATAGACTTTGTCATCACACCAAAACCCCAGAGGTAGTGGTGGAGAGGGATCTCATTGTGTCATTAAGTCACTTATGCCAACATGGTATCAGAACTATCAAAGAGTATTCTATGGTTTTTCTCCTTTTCCTCCACTTTGTGAGAGTTGCATTGTACTTGGGTACCTCATCAGGCCATGTTATCGGGACCTAATTTTTGTTTTCCCACCTAAGATATGCTTAAATGGGGGTATTAGTATAGGATATTATTTTCCTACACTAACAATCTATATTATTATGGGTACTCCACTACATCATCAACCATTTGTGGGTTAGTGCAGTGTCTCACACCAACCACATTAAACATCAAAGAATCCATATTAAGAGTCACATGTAACCTAAAGGATTACAACATGTTCTCCAACACATGTGAACCCACATGATGGTCTAGGGATACCAATCCCACCATCTAAAATCAATCATCTGATGGCATTACCCAATTTTCACCACTCTATCCAAGAGTCAAGTAGGTATCTAGGATTTTTAACACTACTTAATAAGGGCTCTATGTTACTTTTGTATAGAATAAAATCAGCATACATTCTATTTCTTCTTTTTAAAATATAACAAAAATATTCATCCTATAATATCTCTAATAGGTATAATAAAAAAATACCTAAACCATAACATTTTGCACATACAAGCCAACACATGCATGCATTCAAACAAGTACCACCTTGATGATTTGGCATACATTTTCATATTTTAGGACTAGTTATCACTTTACAAGGTTTAAAGAATAAAAATTTCACAAAGGTTACTTTTACCACAACCATCAAGAGGTGGATAAAGGAATGCTAAATCCATAAAGTGACCATTATGCATTAAGATCCCATGACCAACTTGTGACACCCATGGTGCACTCTGAATGAATAAAATCGCTACTTATGTAAAGGTGAAAAGTGGGTTTTCATCATGAGAACAATTATAGATGTATTGCTTCTCTACCCTCAACCTCATCATTCCACCAATACTCAATACTAGAGTAGTGAGGTTGGATTACACCATATAACACAACATTATACCTAGGCATTTTAAATCAATATAAGTTGGTTTCAAGAGGGATAAACACAAAACATGAGTATATTATGGCCAAATTACCACATACTAATATTTTAAGAACACAGGATCGCATTTATTCCATGATATGTACACAAAATCCTCATACAACTTTAAAACATATATCAAAGTAAGGTTCACACGGTTGATTTCATGAGTGGGAGATCTCTTTCACAATTAATTTTTGCCATTATTCACACATTCCATAGTAAAAAACATACCATCATGTCTATAAATTCTCATGCAATAATGTTGATATAAAGAATAAGAAGTGAAAATTCACAAGGTTAACTACATACACATAGTATAGTGAAGATAAAAAATTTACATGATTTAACATAATCAATAAAATGTAATAGTTTAAACAACACATAATAGTTTTACTTACTATGAAGAACCACATGAAATAGGTCACACATACTTGACTTAAGTGTTTAAATATTATGCTAAGGTAATTTCACATTAGATTAATTAACACACATAATGGTGAAGCACAAGGATCCATGACTCCCGTTAGGTCACTCAATGTCTAGATACCATCTAAATGACACCAAATATCTATCATATAGTATAACATGGTTAGTCCCAAAGATCTAAAATTAGGATCACCTTCTCTCCAAGAAGGTTATTTTCTAATAAAGCCCATAGAATCTATCTTCATGAGTTTTATTAAATTTACCAACAACGTTTGCACATCATGGATAGATGGATCACACTACTTGATAATAATAATAGATCCCCAAAACTCTCTAACTTACACAATCAAGTTAGTCACACTCACCCCTTAGGCCCTCCAAGCTTGAGCCATACCCTTGGACCTCCCAAAATATTATACCTTAACATCATCAGATGTCTTGGTCATGCTAGATATTAGTGTCCACCAAGGCATTGTCTCATGATTTTGATATCAAGATTATATCATTATTCTTCCAATTGACTTAATCCAAAAAGTCAAAGGTTTAATGGTGATACTTGATTTGATGCAATATCACTTTGGGTAAGGGTTAGCTCAGCCAAGGCACAATGTGAATGCTACAACACTACTATGAGAATTATAATTTCCCATAATCATCAAGTTCAATTAAAATTTACACTAAACATCCTCATGGATGTAATAATTATCCAATGTCACAACATGCATCCTCATGGGTGTCAAGACATAACTAATTTCTAATTAGGCATCCTCATGGGTGCATAACTCAGCCAAAATCATAACAACATCCCCATGGATGTAAAACATATCCATGGTTATCATAACATCCTCATGGAGTTCAACCTATCCATGATCAAAATCAACTTTCCACACACCTAATTAACTTTTAGCCTTGTGGATTTATAAATCCACATGCTTCTTCATTTAACTCAAAAGAGACCAAAATCATAAATAAGATCAAGATCTAAATCAACTAAAGATGTTCATCCTTGAGTAAATATCCCAAGCCTTATTGATTTACCTAAATAAATTAGACACTCTCACCCTATACATCCCTCTAAGTTTAATATTAACCCTCAGTCTTCCTACTACTGATGACTCACCCATATAAGTCAATCAATAGATATCAAACATTATTTCCTTAATTTTAAGGGTGAATAAATTATCACCAATCTCTCATTGACTTATCCATACAAGTCAATATTTAATAGGTGAAACTTTCCCTAATGTAAATCCATTATGTAAGAGTTGACTTAACCAAAGATACGGGTAAGCATCATAAAATCATTGCATAAATTTACCAATTTTTTCACACACACACATTCCAAAATGAAATAATTTTTGATCACTTTAGGCTTGCATAACAAAGCACTATTTAATTAACCCAAGAGGTTAATTGCCTTTATAAAGGTCATAATATGGTCATATAAATGCATATAATACATATATTTGTCCATAAAATGTATATAATTTTGACCATGGTTTAGTATGCACTTCATTATACAATGTCCCAGATCAATCTTAGTAAGATAAGAATAGTCATACAAGTGTTATTCAACCATCCATAGGCATACACATACATGATAAACTAAAGTAAGCCTTCAGAAAAATATGCACATCCATATTATGTGTATTTCATCCACCCAAAAGTATACTATGAAAACATAATCCATCACAAGGTATAAACAACCACACAAAAACTCATTCAACTTTTCTAAGAATATGCTAAACATCAACTTAATGTGTCAAAAACTCATCCAAAACCTTAAAGCATCGGATCTGATCCTAGATGAAACAACCCAAATAAAAATTTGGTATTGCCTTTAAGAGTACGCAATGGAATGGCATTTAGGATTCAATCTATAACTTCAATGCAACATAATGCATCTCAACAATCAATACATAAATTACTAATAACCAACAACTAACATACCATTTCTTCACATAGACAATGCTATGCACCTTAAGTATAGAATTAAGCATATCCAACAATGTAATATTAATCATTTATTATATAATAAAATAGGATATAAGACAAGTACAACACTTAATCACATAGGTCTAAATGACCAAACAAAAAATTTCATATCACTAATTTGCATATTCAAGTCTTACTATATCTTAAAATAAACAAGTGGACCTTTCTAAACCACTTCTAAATCAAACATGACATAACTTAAGAGTTCATGACCTTTCTGGATTCACCAAATCAAGAATTTGTCTTTATTTTACCCCCATTGGATGACTATACCATTATCCAAGGTTACTTAGGGATCATTACACCATCATTACATGACTTGGTAAAGGTCACGCACAAGATATAACTCTATGATGAAAAAAAAATTCTCATTAAATTATATAGGTGTATTAGGAAAAGCCAAATTATTTCTCATGATATATATGTACCATTTTGTAAGTCAACCATAGGATTCTTGTACCTAAAAGTTGTTTACTTTTCCACTAGTTAAATAACATGCTATTTTACAAATCATAGACATTCACACCATACAAATAACATGGATATGACCACATAAGGATTCATTGCTTAAGTAATATCAGGAATTAAATCTTATGTTCTTTAAGAAAAGTTATTATCTAATTACTCATTAACAAAGTGGACTATTAAACCATTGATCATAGTGTACATTAGGAATTCACACAACATAGTAAGCCTCATCTCAATTCTAGGATTATTTTCATTCTGAAGATTCTTCATATTTTAATAATCAAAACATATAGTATATAGGGAATTGATTTTCAAGGTATGCTTATCAAATTTGAGCATGCAAGTACACTATAAACCAATGACTATATATTTTAGGAATACATTAATAACAATAAAACTCGCCTTTCATTAATTAAGGCTGAATTATAACAACTAAGCATTAACTTTTTTAAAAATTGCTAATAATCTATGGTGTTACATTACCCTTATGGGCAGGAACCACAACTAATAATACAAACCCATATAGATAAGTCATTAATTAGGCTTTATTTCAATGCTTAAGTAATAGAAATAAGCTCACTTAAAATGATACAACAAACATCAAGGTAGCCAACTATAATAGTGAAAACACATTGATTTTTACCATTAAGATAACTAATTACATAGTCTAACTACTACATCTGATTTATCCCAAATTATAACATAACACAAATCATGTTTTCAAGTAACAATGCCATAAATTTAATAGTTGTCATATAATTAAAATCAACCAATATTTAATATGAACCATAAAAAAAGAGTAAACAATTATCATTCATAAGGTAGACCCATATGCTAGCTATGATTTCTAGGTGTATTATGCACAACATAGCATCTATTTAGTAACAATTTCACCTCCTTATATTCATGAATAACCAAAATTTACAAATGTACCTTAATTCTTTACTTTGTTATAAACCATGGAACTAGGAACTCATAAAACATCATAATAGAAATAAAAATAAGGAGTATTACATATATCATCTAATACATTGCATACTTGTTTATGGCTACCAATTCAAGCCCAAGTCTAAAATGTTATTGAATTTTTTTTTAAATTAACAATGTCTCTCAACAAGGTTAGATAACATCATTCCCATGTCACAAAAAAGAGGTAAGTCTATATTCCAGATTGGCATTCCATGCCGTAAGAATGTCACCAAATAATATTTATCATGAAATACATAGACACACACACACACACAACTCCATCAAGGGAATTAAAACCTCTAAATTTTTCTATCATACCATCAAATAATACCAACTTGATTTCTTTTGGATTTGAGGGCTATAGACATTATATATGATATTATTCCAATATAACTTTTCTTTTTAATGTCATGTTTAATTCACATCAGTCAATATATCATTATATCATGACCATGTACATACAACAACATATACATATCAAGTATAACATATTGTATTCTAAGTAAAACTATCACTCATGTAATAAATAGAACCCAACATAAATGCATACCAAATAAATAAATACAACTAGTTAGACATACAAGATCAATCTTATCATATTCATTCATGCCACTAATATCAATACAATATTGTCATTTTTTAACATAATAATTCTATAATGTGGGTTATGATAAGAAGATAGAACCAAAAAAATAAGTGGGCAACCAACTATAATCCAACATGCGAACCATGTATCATACATCAATAGGTATGGACAAGAGACAAGCAACCATATGAAATCTAGGTACATCAATGGAAGAAGATGAGCATGGTAAGGATAACACCCCTAAAAAACAACTCTATGATCCCAACCATTGGTAGCCCTAACCACCTCTACCATCATCTTGGTGGAGATTTTTGATAACTAGGTACTTGGACAAGGTAAGAGGTTTAAAAAAGATACTGAGCCACTAGTAAAGACTTATTAAAAAAGTCAACAAAGATAAGGGAAATAATGTAGGAAACATAAAACCATATCACACAACAAACCCTTTATCATAAGAAATACACAAGGCATAATAAAATCCTTATAGGAGATGATAGTAAATAAGGATCCATCATATCCATTTAGTATGACTAGAAGGTCTATTTATGTTCATTGTTCAACCCAAGAGGGTTATCTGGGTGTAAAATAATTAAACATAATGAATTCAAAAAAAAATAGCTACAATAACTCATTGGAGTCAAAAGAGGAAAAACATATCATCCATCAATATAAATTAAACTTGTTTTGGCTTAAATATACCCAATTACAGCCAAAATTTAATTCTTTCAATTATTTCAACAAATTTGGAACCAAAATAATAATGTAACCTCATTTACTCAATATCAAAATAAAATAATTTTTAGTCCAAGACTGGTAATTAAAACCCAATAGATTTGAGGAAAGACCCACTCCAATAATAGGAGTAAAATACAAGTTTACAATCAATAAGGGTAAATCGGTTTTATTATAAATCAAACTTAGAATTTAGAAAGTAGATACTCATATCAGATGGTATGGTGTCAAGTGACAACCAAGGATTCTATAAGTATGAATGGAATCATGAATTAGTAAGACATTAAATATTCCAAAAAATATATTCTCATTTACATATAGTGTTTTAAAAAACAATCTTAATGGAATCATAAATAAAAGTAGATACTCATATCAGATGGTATGGTGTCAAGTGACAACCAAGGATTCTATAAGTATGAATGGAATCATGAATTAGTAAGACATTAAATATTCCAAAAAATATATTCTCATTTACATATAGTGTTTTAAAAAACAATCTTAATGGAATCATAAATAAGGAAGGCATCAAGATTCATAAAATCTATCCTTATTTACATATGATATCTAAAAAAACATTATCAATAGAAAATAAGCTTATATTAACAGCCCAAATGGGGTGTTTAATTTCAATGTTACTAGTTAGATAGGAGACTACATATGATATCTAATAAGTAAATCAGTGATTCAATATAAAATCAATCCATTAATAGAAAGTAGGACCATACAAAAGATAAATAAGCATTATGTTTAAAATGCTAATCAAACTAGTTTAGAGGTAGTGCTAGTGTTCTAGTTAATATATGATTCCTAGAGAGGATGCCTAATCTATAAAACCCCATGGTTTAATTCTCTCATTTTAGAAAAAAACATAGCCACAAAATCAAAATGCCAAATATCATCACATAATGCTCAATAGTAATATATATACCAATGGTTTTAAAAAAATTCTCCTTCACTCGATAAAATTCAGCCATAAATTTAAGGGCCAAATAGTTCAGGTGCCCAACAAAATTAAATGAGATCAAATCAATTTGGCCACCATAATTTTTATTATATTTTATTGGGGTAATAAAACAAAAACACAAAAATCTCATTATATAATCAATATGACTTACTCAAAACAAGAAGGCCACCATGGATAGATTATGGTGTCTAGGTAAATGGTACGACTTCTATTTTATAACAGCTTGGTGCTTATACCAAATTAGCCACCATTCTAGTACTAGTTCCTACCCAGGAGAACTACAAAACCCCAATCAATGGTCTAAAATGGCCACAAATCCCCCTCTCCCTTTCCCTTTCCTTCTTCAACTTTGACCCAACCAAGTCATTATTTTATAAAATAGGATGAAGTGAAAAAAAAAGTTACATCCTAGGGGCACGATTCAACCCCAATAACTTCCTCCCCAAGTTGACCTGACTACCACTATCTTAGACCCAATTCATACGTCAATGCATATGTCACAGCCTAATCACTTAGTCCAAGTTTCAAGGTAATCCTAATGTGGTCTTGTGATCGAGCAACCAAAGATGCCATGAAACATCCCACTCACCAAATAGAGTTCTAAGGACCCAATCCAATGAAAAAAATTAATAATAAAATAATGGTCCACCAAAACAAGAGAACACCATACTAAAAAAATAATAACAATTAATTAAATAATGAGATCATTAAATAAGAAAAATGATAACAAAATCTTCAAATAATATTTAATAAAATTATTATGCTGACCTATAATAATAGTCATCAACCAAAATATTAAATTGATTAAAAGTAGTTAACAAAACTCATAAAAATAATAATGGTTAAAAAAATCATATGTCGACACACTTAAAAGTAATAAACAATAAAATATTTAAACTAATCAAAAACCATAAATTGATAATAACAAAAATAAGTAAAATAATTAAGATAATATTTATTAAAAATCATAATATCAGGTCAAAACTCATGGAAATTCCATCACCCATGATGGGGTTAAAAATATTACCAAGGTTAAGAGACCCATATAGCTCTAGTCAAACCAAACCCCAACTAGGATAAAAGATAATCCATTTTATACGGCTTAAAATTAAGTGTCCATGACACCCAAGAAGGATAATCAACATGAAAATATAACCCTACACACACAAGGAATGGATAACAAAAATAATGACTTCAAAACTCGTTAACTCTATTAAGGAACAAGAACAAACACCCATGCATAAAATAAAGTGAGACAAACCAAAGAAAATAGTGGTAACAATATAAAAAACCAAAATGATGGTGACTTAGTATCACATTATGCACGCTATACTTTTTATAGTAACTTTTGGATGCTCAATCACCCCTTGAGTATACTCGAGATGTCCAAACCCACTGCTAAGCCTACCCCACAACATGGTTCCTACATTTACCAAATAAAACATCAATTGTACCTAAAATATTTTGATATAATAATAAACAATAATGAATTCATAATGGATCATTAAACATGAAATAATAAATCAAGTATAAACATCTATACTTGTAAAGGGACGAGAGTCAATATTGATGACCATGACCTCGAGCATGCCCTATAAACATAACTAATGACTGCAAGAGTAATCAATGTCAATCTACATAAGTGAAACATGTTAAAGCAATAACATATAATAATGTAACTAAGATATATATATATATATATATATATATATATATATATATATATATATATATATATATATAAGTGTAATCAGTAAGCATATAAGGATGAAATTAATCCAGTGTGAGTGTCAACTATGACATGGTATAATCATAATAGCTTCCCAAGATATCTCATATCTCAACCATATAAAATAGCACCAACATCAACCATCATTAGTCTAGTGTTATCAACACATTATAAAATAAACTATAATCACATATCTGTAATAGGCCACAAGGCCTAATGTAGTAGAAAATGTGGATATCCTAGGGGAAAATATAGGAATTTTAGAAAAATTATGTTAAGGAATTGACACCCCTCAATGGTTAGAGAGGTTATGAAGTAGTATTATTTAGTTTAGTTAAACATTTTTAGATAATATTGTTCTTGATTGTTGATAGTCATCAGGATGGCTCCTCTTTAACAAGGGGAGGATGTCATGAACTAACCTTGTGGCCTATTATAGATATGTGATTATAGTTTATTTTATAATGTGTTGATAGCACTAGACTAATGAAGGTTGATGTTGGTGCTATTTTAGATGGTTGAGATATGAGATATCTTGGGTAGCTATTATGATTATACCAGTCATAGTTGACACTCACACTGGATTAATTATATCCTTATATGCATACTGATTACACTAGAATCATTTTATCCTATTATATTTAATAGGATAAAATGATTCTAGTGTAATCAGTATGCATATAAGGATATAATTAATCCAGTGTGAGTGTCAACTATGACATGGTATAATCATAATAGCTACCCAAGATATCTCATATCTCAACCATCTAAAATAGCACCAACATCAACCGTCATTAGTCTAGTTCTATCAACACATTATAAAATAAAATATAATCACATATCTGTAATAGGCCACAAGGTTAGTTCATGACATCCTCTCCTTGTTAAAGAGGAGCCATCCTGATGACTATCAATAATCAAGAACAATATTATCTAAAAATGTTTAACTAAACTAAATAATACTACTTCACAACCTCTCTAACCATTGAGGGATGTCAATGCCTTAACATAATTTTGCTAAAATTCCTATTTCTTCCCTAGGATATCCACATTTTCCACTAAGTTAGGCCAAGTAATGGCCCCTTTCCTGCCTTCATGTGTCTTTTATGACACTGATAAGGTAGAACAACACTTATGTAACACTACTACAATAGAAGATCCCACCAAATATCCCAACTTGGTTTTAAATAATCCAATATCATGACTTAAAAGGCCATCAATAACATTAGACTTTGCTAAAACTAGATAAAAATAGGTTCATCGAACCCAAAATGCCTTTATTAAACCACAAAATTCCATGGAAACTATTAACCAAATTTGACTTTTAGGTCAAATTAGGGTACCTCTAGGTAAAAACTTGAATTTTAGGTGTTTTAGGGGGTTTAATGATTTTTCATAAGGTTTATCATAGGTAAATTAATGTTATATTATCCTTGGTCACTTATTTTATTAGCCAACATGTCCTTTTGAGTCATTTTAGGGGTCAAAATTAAGCATTTAGTGAGTTGTACATGTTTTTTGGGAAGTTTAAAGGTTATAAAAATTATTTCATGTCTAATGTGTCCTTATAGGATTTAATCAATTGACACAACTGAAATATCATAGGTTCATCAAAAGAAAATGTAGTTTTCTTAAGGAAAAAGGTGAGTTTGACACTTATACAGCTCATGGGGAAGTGTGCCACATGGGAAAGGATAATGATGTGTCTCTTTAGCTTCCCAAATCTTATTTCCATGTTATTTTTTATCTATAAGTTCCATTTATGGCCGAAAACCATTTTACTCCTTTTTCACCCTTCTTGGCAAGCAAAAGTGACCTTCAAGTTTTTACTTTGTAGGATCAGTATGTGAGGTTTCAAGAAAAATGATATTAGGGGTGTATTCCAAGCTCAGTAAAATTCCATTTGATGTTCATTTATAGAATAATGGTGGTCTGAGCTTTACAAACCATTCTTAAGAAGTTGACCTTTCATATCTGCTTATTAATCTATGTACCCTATAGGTTTTGTCTTGGTTTGAGTAAATCCATAAAATCCACTTACTTATATTGGTTATAGAAGATTTCAAATCTCCCCTATAATTATTTATATGCTTATTTTCAAGTTTCATCTAATTTGATGGGCAAATCATCTTGGGTTTGTAGACTGGTCTTATGTGGGATCAAAGTCCTATTTTTCACCATGTTTAGGATTTCATGATTTCATAATGGATCCATGGGGTTGTGATAATTCCAATCTCATGTTTAAAATTTTATTTTTTTCTCATATCATCTCAAGTTCTTTCTCTAAATCAATCTCCATTAAAATGTAATTTTTAGTGTCATACAGTCATGTGATAGGAAAGTACACTTTCAAGTGCTCTCATAGAGAGTTTCAACATTTAAAGGGAATTAAAACAACTAGTTTTGAGTTTTTAAATACTCATAATCTATTTAAAAATGCATTTACGAGGTATTATTTTATTGAGAAGGCAAACTCCTTTAATACATTGACAAATTCATCCTCACCACCCATATATAACTCACCATGCACCTACAGCCTTCATTGATGACATCATGCTATGATATGAGTTTTAGTAGTGGTGTCAAACACTTGGAGATAGTAATAATTCATTTTGGATGTTTATTTTTATTCAAGAATTAGGAAATGGTCAAAATGATGCACATTTCTCATAATTACATCTATTATTTGCATACCTAAAAATCGCCATCTACATGTGACTTGATAGAGAGTTGGAAGAGACATTTTGATGTGTTAAAGCACATAATGGAACCCATTTTAAAGTCCTGAAATTTTTAAGGGATCTTAATGTATATGGTTTAATTTATATATGGCTAAATCAATTTGACAACCACCTTTAAGGATGTTGACTGACTTTTGAGACCAGGTTCCTTAAAATGCAAAAATAGAGATCCCAAGGGTTTTGTGAATGTCCTATAGCATGTTTACCAACAGAGTTAGGAAATATATATAAGTTTAATTTATATCCCCTAGCATAGAGAGGAACCATGCCAAAAATTATAGTCAAGGAGTGAATGGAATTTAGGGATTTGAAACTTCAAATGTGCCCTTAAAAACACTGAACTTAGGCATTGTCATCTATAGGTATGAGGGTAAAAAGGATTCTTTTTCTTCCAAAGTTGCATAGTATGTCTATACCCATATATGAGTGGCTCAAAAGGGTAAAATTGACATTTATGGTCATAAATATAATCAATAAGAATGAAAATTTGTGCTTAGATCCCTTATAACCACTTTCAGTCTATACAGGTGGCCTAAATGCACACCTACAATAGGTCAATAGGTAGTAACATAGATGTGTATTGTTTGAGCATTACCAATAAATTAGAGATGATTAATTTTAATTCAAAAAATCATTGATGATTAAAAAGAAACCAAGGAGGTTTTTAATGTTTTTTTAGCATGGGTTTTGAGGACAGAGGCCATCTATAGTGTTCCCTACAATCACCTATAGGTGACTATATGCAGATAGTTAATTGAGAAGTATGTTTTGAGGGTGTTTTAGTCTATGAATAGGTATTAATACAAGTAAAAATAACATAAAATTAATTTAATTGAGATATATGAGCTTTTTAACACTACCTTTAATGTCTAAACATGCATAAATACCTACAAGTAGGTCTCCTAGACAACTACACAACTAGCTCAATGGTGGTAGGATATTGAGCTAAAAAGAGAGGTTCTTTGGTGATTTGTATTATCCAAGTAGGATTGAAAGGTCCAAACACCTATAAAATGATCTAAGAATATTGTAATAGGTTTTATCCATGTATTCAAAGCCAAATTCAATCTCATAAGCACCTACAATTAGGGTCACACAGTCAACTAGTCTTGACTAGTCTCAAGAGTTTCTAATCTCCAAAGTGTGAAATGAGAAAGGAAAGAGATGGAATAGGTACTATAATATTATAAAAGATCTTTTACACCATTTACAAGGTCTAAAAAATAAAAAATCACCTAAAAGTACACTCTAAGGTAGAAAACACAGTCCACTCTTGCAAAAATCTTGTAGATAGTGCTCAAATACACAGTCTATTTTGGGTTTTATGAATTTTATAGAGCCAAATGACCTAGTATAGGTCAAAAAATTGGTGTATGTTGTCTTAAAAACTTATAAAAACATCTAAAATATCCATTTTAATTTAGGGAAATAGAGGAGTGGACTTTGTTTTATCTCAAATAGAGGGCACTCCCTTTGTGCTTGTAACCTATAGTTTTAGAAGATTGAGATGGTTAGGTGAGTTAAGAGCTATTTGAAAATTTAAAAAGGATTTTTAAAGTTGATTGAAACCTATAAAAACATGAGGAAAACCTCACTAAAGTTGGAATCAAGAAAGAGGGTCTAAATACTAAAGTTTGCAAGAAGGGTTGTGAAACACATTAAGGCCTAGAAGCCAAATAGAGAACCATCTTCATTTCTAGTGTGGAGTGATATTTATTGATAAAAATAGTATTATGAGTAATATCACAAAAATATTTAGGAATGAAATTAATTTATTTTTGTATAAATAAACTTTAAAAATATTAATAAAAAGATGAGTTGGTTGAGAAACCAACTAACTACTCAATCAACAAAACATTTGGATCATTAAAAAAATAATCCAATAAACCCTCCCTTGATCTAAAGGGGTATAGAAAAAACTAAATAAAATAATTGTGATTCATCAAAGTAGACACTACTACAACTATAACTGGTACATTGTGCATCTTGAATTGATCAACACTCTGATCATCCCTGCATTGAAGCAGAACATGATCATGCTCTATCCAAGTATATCAATCCTCACATAGAATCCATCCAAAAAGTGTTTTCCCTAATATTTTTTATGTCACATCTCAAGATAATTCCCAATAATCACCAATATCTCCCATAGGTATTTGCTTAGTAATAATAATGCTAGCAATTTAATGCTGACTTATACCACAACCACTGAAAACTAATAAAAATACAATATGCAATATCTTTTCCCCTATCATAAGAGAAATGAGACTTATGCAAAAAATGAACCAAGTAAAAACTAATGAAATACTCCACATCAAAGATCATATCAACACTAGATCTATGAAATCAAAGTGCACAATCTAAAAAATGTTAATACATCAAATCCCAATCTTGAGCCTAGCAACTTGCATAAGATGGGTGTGTTATCATCTCATAATATATAGTCATCAATTTCAAAGCAATAACATTCACAATCATCCCATCCATTAGAACAATATTAACTATAAGAGTGACTATAAATGTTTTCTTTTGCCTTCTATCAATGTTGAGAGGACCTCCTTTTAGAGGGGCACTTTGTAGAGAGGTGTTCTATGACACAAAAATTGTAGCATATTCTCTCACATCCATTGGAACTAGAGGAAGAATAGCCACATGAAGAAGAATGCCTATGTTTGTGTTTGTGTCCATGTGAATGTTTGTGGTGATGCTCATGTTTTTGAGTATCAGAGTGATTTTTATGCTTCAAAGAACCAAAATGATGTCTATGATTCAGAGAACTAGAATGATCCCAATGTCCAAAATGATGCTTACATCTGGAAGTGTGCCACAAAGAGTGTTTCTATGTCTGAAAGTGATTTGAAGAATGTGTTTTTTTATTCTCATATAATGGATTACCTATTCTGGTATAGTGGGCCTCCTCCATGGATTTACTCTTCTTCCTTTCAATCTATCTCTCACGCTAAGTTAATAACTCACAAATAGAGTCCAATTTGGCACCATTAAGATTATCACTAAGTTGTATCATTTCAAATAAATTGGTGTATATAAAATTAATACCATTCAATGTGATGGAAATCAACATATCATCATCGATTTTACCACCAGTTATGCAATATTCTTGATTCAATGTTTTCATGTGAGAAATATATTCAGAGACATCTTCATTATCTACCAATTTATTATTCAATAGTTTCATAATATGGTCAATATTCTTTAATGCAAGTTATTTTTCATATAGATATTTTAATGCTTTCCAAGCTTTCCATGCACTATTTCTAACTACTTCAATATGAATAATTACCTATTTAGTGAAAGACAATTTCAAAAGTGTGAGTGCACATTTATCATGTTTTTGATATTCAATTAACTTTGTAGCTTCAATTGGTGGTGTGGTTTCTTACTCAGTAATTTTTTATAGTTCATTAAAAATGAGTGTATTTTACATGTTCCTACTCCATTATTTGTAATTTTTAGGAGACAGTTTACCATTTTTAGAAATCAAACTCATGATTTTTGCCATGGTGCTAAAGAAACAAAATAAGACAATGGAATACTATTTCAAGATTTTGAATTTACCTTCAAAAATAGTTTTTGAATACAAAGGATTCTTGGGAATTGTAAAAAATTACACCTTATAATTCCTATTACATCCTTATTTCTCCATTATAACTTGTCCTTTCATTTTTATCCTTATAACTTTGTTTATACAAAAAATAATGTCAAAAAATAATTTTGACAAAATAAAACCAATGGGTTTTGAACCCTTGACCTTTTTATTTAATTGTAACTTACAAAAAAATGCATAACCATCTTCCCATCAATCGGTTCAAAGATGTAAACCTAAAAATTTCTATATATATCCTTTGTTTTTAAGAAATAATAAAAAAGAAAATTATATTTTTGCTTTTCATGTAAAAACATAAGTTTAGTGTTTATTTTTCATGGAGCACAAGGATATAAAACCTTATTCAAATTGGTTGTTTTTATTCTTCCAAGAAAATGTCATAGAGGGTAAAGACATTGCTGCACTTTTCAAGTTTTGTTGTATGTTTCACCTTCACTCAATAAACCATAGTTTGGGACATAGAAAAGAATAACCTTTCCATTGTTATTTAGTCCACTAAGTAACCATAATTTTTAATTGTTTGAAAAAAAAAATTCCCACTGATTAAAACTTTGATCCAACCCAGAGATGCTAAATCATGACAATATATCTTTGTAGTAATCACAGAAAATAAAATTATATAAAATCAAACACAATATATTTTATTTTACTATGGTAGCATGCAAAACTATGTTAACTTACTCCTTCCCTCTTCAATTATCCATGCCATGTGATCACCATACAGATGTGTGCCAAACATCAGCCAAGTTTTACATCTTCCTTGATGAGGTGTTGTATAGATTTAGATAATTGAGGAGGTGAGTGGTGTTGAGTCTTCTTATTTGGTTGATAGTGAAGAAAGTTTTCCTTGCATTGAAGAGGAAATCTTGGATAAAGTCCTTTTGCATTCTAAGGAAGAGGATGAAGGAGATTCTCTTCTTTTTCCCCTTCATGATTCTAGTCAAGAGGAGGATGAGGACTCATGGTAGAAGTTTGAAAACATTTGAAATGAGTTTAAATCTTTTAAGGGGTCTACTAGTTCTTTAGAGATAACTACAAGTGATGATCAAAAACAATTTCTTTATTAGCCTTTGGATGACTTATTTAATGTCATTGGAGTAGGATATAATCCTGTTCAAGGAGTCTATGATCTAATCACAGATGGAGAAGGTATCCTTGACACTCAATTAAGTATGCAAAGGAAAAGAAACCTTTCAAATCTATCATTTAAAGAAGAATATACATTTCATTATGACATGTTTGAAGTCATCAAGATGGGATATCATCCTCTCAACTAGTTGGGAGAAACACATAAGCCTGTAAAGGATGGAACAATCTCCTTTTGTCATCAGTATTCTAAAGAAAATTAAATCAATCCTCTTGAAGCCATGCCTATAGATAAGATGTATGTTGACCATGAAATGAAGAGTGGACAGTAGTATGAAGTATGCGAACATGTCTACGAGGAATATATATACAATGGAGACCTATTTGATTATTATCTACTTGAGAGAAAGTTAAGTAAAGTGCCAAGGAATAGGTCTGATATAAAAATCACCCAATCCAAGGAGAAACATGCTTGACACTATGTTTCATCTCACCATAAGGATGATTCTAGAAACATTCCTTTTGATCCTAGAAAGGAGGTATGCTTAGTTACTAGTTGTGCATAGTAGTTTTTTTTCTAATTCCCCTAAGTGCTTTGAGCATGTGTGTGTGTGTGTGTGTGTGTGTGTGTGTGTGTGTGTGTGTGTGTGTGTGTGTGTGTGTGTGTCTTGTTAGTTGGTTGCCTTGTTTTATGTGTGTCCTTTCCTTTGTGTGTTTGAGGTAATTAGTGTTATTGCCTTGATGGTCGATAGTCAAGGGTTATATTGTTGTGTCTTAGACTTTAGATGACTCCCTAAGCCCAATGAACTGATAAGGCTATTGGTCTAGTTAGTATAATAGGCATACTAACCTTATGGGTCACCAATTTGTTGACCAAATTTGACTTTGAGATCAAATTGGGGCACCCCTAGGTAAAAACATGAGTTTTTGTGTTTTATGGGGTTTAATTTTTGGTCATAAGGTTTTTCATAGGTCATTTAATGTTATTCAATGTTATATTATCCTTGGTCACTTATTTTATTAGCCAACATGTCTCTTTGAGATATTTTAGGGGTCAAAATTAATAATTTAATGAGTTGTATGGATATCTTGGGAAGTGTGAAGGTTATAAAATTTTATTTCACATCCCATGTGTCATTAGAGGCCTTAATCAACTGACGTAATTGAAATATGTAGGTTCATTAGAATAAAAGGTAGTTTTCTTAAAGAAAAAGGTGAGTTTAGCACTTGTATAGCTCATGGGGAAGTGTGTCACATGGGAGAGGATCATGATGTGTCTACTCAGCTTCCCCAAGCTTAGTTACATGTTTTTTTAATCTATAAGTGCCATTTTTGTCCCCAAACCACTCTTCTCCTTTTTCACCCTTCTTAGAAAGTGGAAGTGACCTTTAGATTTTTTCTCAGTATGTTTATCATGTGAAGTTTGAGTAAAAATGATCTTGGGGGTGTATTATAAACTTAGTCATATTTCATTTTATGGTTGGTTGTATAGGAATGGTGGTTTAAGATTTAAGAACCATTCCTAAGAAGTTGACCTTTCAAATCTACTTACTATTTTGTGTACCCTATAGGTTTTTCCTAGGTTTGAGTATCTCTATACAATCCATTTTCTAATATTGGTTATATAGGATGTTAGCTCTCCCCTATAATTATTTCCATTATTAGTTGCACGTTTATTTTATGGGCAAATTATCTTGCATTTGTAGACTGGTCTTATATGTGATTATAGTCCTATTTCTCACCATGTTCAGGATTTCATTCTTTGATAATGGCTCTAGGGGGTTATGATAAGTAAAATGTCATGTTTAAAATGTTATTTTTTTATATAATGTCATATAAATTTCTCTCTCTAAATCAATCTCCATGAAAATGCAATTTTTGAGTACCATATATTCATGTGATAAAAAAATACACTTTCAGGTGCTCTTATAGAGAGTTTCAACATTTAAATGGAAGTAAAAAAATTGGTTTTGAGGTTTATCATCCTTATAATACATTTAAACACACATTGAGGATATATAAATTTATTTATAATGAAAAATCCTTTAATACATTGATAAATTCATCCTCATTACCCATATATAGTTCACCATGCACCTACAACCTTCATTGATGGCATCATGCTATGATAGGAGTTTTAGTAGTGGTATAAAGATATTTGAGACATGATGAATGTGTTATGGAGGTTTATTTTGATTCAAAACTCAATAAATGATCAGAATGATGCACATTGTTCACAATTACATATATTATTTGCATACTTGAAAATCACCATCTACAGGTGACTTGATAGAGAGTTGAAAGAGCCATTTTGAGGTGTTAAAGAACATAATAAAACCAATTTTTAGGTCATTACATGTTTAAGGGAGATTAAAATATATGTTTTAAGTTATATATGGCTAAATTAAGTTGATTATCATGTCTAAGGATATTGGCTGAGTTTTGAGACCAAGTTTCCTAAAATGCAAAAATAGAGGTCCCAAGGGTTTTGTGAATGTCCTATAACATGCTTTCCAAGAGTGTTGGAGAATATAGATAAGTTTAATTTATATCCCATATAATAGATAATAAAAATGATAAAAATTGGAGTCAAGGAGTGAGTAGAAGTTATGAATTTGGAACCTCAAGTGTGCCCTTAAAAACACTGAACTCAGGCATTGTCATCTACAGGTTTGAGGCTAAAATAGAATATTTTTCTTCCAAAGTTACACATTAGGTATATACCAATATTTGAGTGGATAAAAAGGGATTAATTAACACTTATGGTCATAAATATCATCTAGAATAATGAAAATTTGTGTTTAGACCCCCTATACCCATTTTCAGTTTATACAGGTGGCCTAAATGCACACCTACAACAAATCAATAGGCAATAACATAAATGAGTATTATTTAAGAATTATAAATACATTAAAAATGATTAATTTGAATTAAAACAAGTATTTATTTCTCCAAATAAACTTATGAGGTTTATAAAAAAAATTTAGTGTGGTTTTCGAGGATAGAGGCCATCTATAGTATTCCCTACATTCACCTATAGGTGACTGTATGCAGACGATCAATTGAGAAGTATGTTTTTAGGGTGTTTTAGGCTAGGAAAAGGTATGAATACAAGTAAAAATAAAATAAAATGAATCTATAGGAGATATATTATTTTTATTAACACTACCTTTGATGTCTAAACATGCATAGATACCTATAGGTAGGGTCTCTAAGACAAGTACACAGTCAACTAAATGGTGGTAGGATAATGAGCTAGAAAGAGACGTTATTTGGTGATTCGTATTACCCAGATAGGATTAAAATTTCCAAAAATCCAACCAATTATATAATAAAATTTAAATAGTTTTTATCCATGTATCCAAATCTAAATTCAATATCATAAGCACCTACAGGCAGGGTCACATAGTCAACTAGTCTTGACTAGTCTTAAGAGTTTCTAACCTCCAAAGTGTGAAATGAGAAAGGGAAGAAATGGAATATGTTTTTTAATATTAAAATAGGTATTTTAAAAAATTTACAAGGTATAAAACATAAAAAATTACATACAAGTATACTCCAAGGTAGAAAACATAGTCCACTCTTGCAAAAATTTTGTACACAGTGCTTAAATACACAATCTCTTTTGGGTTTTAGGAAGTTTGGAGGGCCAAATGACCTATTATAGTTATTAAATTTAGTTTATGAATTAATAATAAATATAAAAATATTCTAAAATATCCATTTTGGTTTGGATAAATAGGGGAGTGCCCTCTATTTTTTTCTTAGATAGAGGGCACTCCATTTGTGCTTGTAACCTGCAGTTTTGGAAGATTGAGATGGACAAGTAAGTTAGGAGATATTTTAAAGTTTAAATATGATTTTTAAATTTTATGGAAAGAAATTAAAAAATTAATAACACCTAAATAATGGATGGATCCAAGAAAGAGGGTTTAAATACTAAAGTTTGTATGCATGCATGTCAAACACATTATGGACTAGAAGCCAAATAGAGAACCATCTTCATTTTTAATGTGGAGTGATATTTATAGCCTATGAATTCATTTTTATGGGGAAAATATAGAGGTGTTTGAGATATTTGGAGGTAGATGAAACTATAAAAATCTAGTTTGAGCTCTAATGTGTAGTTAAGCCTATTAGGCAAGGATTAGGCATAATACCCGAAGAGAAGGTAATTCACACTTTTGGAATTATATATGCATTTAAAACTTTTATATAATGTTAATAAGTTCATAATTAGTATGATAAAACCTAAAACTTGTAGGGGAATCCATAAACAACAATTTTTGAGCTCAAAACCCACATAGACTTGCAGGAAAGTGAAGGAGAAGCTTGATAAGGTGATTTCAAGTGTTCACATCTCTCTTGGTGATTTGCATGGGAGTTAGATAGTTATATAGGAGATATAATAGGTATCTTTAAATAATTTTTTGTCATTAAATTAAATGTACAATTTTAGGTTAATATGAACAAACCTTAAGAGTAGAAACAGACCTAAAACCCTCCAAAACCCTTGCTAGAGACCTAATGGAGAAAATGAAGTTGGATAAGTGATAAAATAGAATATTTTTTTATCATGAAACATATTAAAATTTTTGTATTACTAACTCAATATCCATCCCATATTTTTTATCTATATAGATTTATACATATGGGGTGAGAAACAAGGTATTTTTGACCATTTTTTGTGTTTTGAAGGTTCTAAGAGGATTATAAAGATGAAATAAAGTTTAAAGGGAGTATTTATAATTTTTATAACTTTTTATTGTCAATAATTACTTTAATAAAATTATAAGGGTTTTATAAATATCTCTCATTTTAGCCAATCAAAACTGGCATATTGGACAAGCTAGTGAAAAGGATGGAAAACTTTAACTAAGGTCAATTTAAGGTGTCCCTAATGCCTATGAGGCCATATATGGTATTTATATGTGTCATAAAGTCACTAAAATTTATTTTCATTAGAAAATGATTCCAATTTTGAGGTGAAGTGTGTGGGAGTGCATGGAAGAGAAGTTTTCTTGATAATAAATGATGATAGATCATTTTGGGATGATTATAGTTGACTGAGCCTAAAAGTATTTCATGGAGAGGAATTATTAAAACCCTTCCCATTATTTCCAATAATCATACCTATAAATAATTATTTATGGGGTGTTCAAATCGGGCCAATCATGAAGGCATTTTTCTGAACCAGAATGAGGAGTTTTATGCCACTTTACAAGAGTTTGATGACTTGGATGGACACTTGGACTTCCTAAAATTTCATAGTTCATCCCATTAACTATTACCATTTATAATTAACTAATTTTATTATTTTTAAAAGTTTCCTTGTGACCCTTTAACTTCTCTCTTCTCTTCTCTCTCTCAAGTTCTATAAGAACTAGCCATTTTGTCCATTATAATCTATGTTCCACCTGAGTATGGTGAAGCCCTACTAAAACTCATACCATTTAATATATAAGAATAATAAATTTTACATATTTTATTATGTTTCATAGTGTTTTAAATTATATGATGATTATTTTTTAGTGAAAACTATGGATTCCTTAGCATGTTGTTTCATTCTTTCACTTATTTGTAGCCTCTTCTTGCAGGGCATGTGAAGTGTTATGGGAGATGTCTAGGTTTGAGTGAGTTAGTATATTCAATAGTGGAATTAAATTCCCATTTTATATTCCTCCTATCCTGAGGCATTCATCCATAACCTCATAATGTAACATTTATGTGAGAAGACATAGCTTAAAGAAGTTTATGTTTAGTTTGTCCTTTATTCTCATGTGTAACATGTTATTGGTTGGAATTCATCATGTTATTTGGTGTATAACCTCCATTAGAATAGTTTGATTTAAGTTATCTCTCTCCCTTTTCACCCCCAAATTTTAGGTTTATTTGAAATCCAATGTTTTACATCAAGGGATCTGGACCTATCTAGAGATTCACCTCATCCTTAGGCTGCCCAAAAGCCTAGAGGTGTTTCCATTGTACCACTTGGATGAAGAGAGATTTGAAATCTCCTAAAAGGGTGGAAATCCAAGTGAAAAAAAACAAAATTTAATTTTAGTATAACATTATTGTTATTCACCATTATATCCATTTATGAAGATGATAATTAACATCATAAGTGTACAGTGTTCCATAAAATAACATCTTACACTTACCTTAATATTTTTCCAAACAAGGGTGCTAACAACACTCCCAAATAGGAAAATACAATAAAATTTCAACAAGTTATAAAATGATTTCTTAAACTAGTTTTGTAACCATAATGACAAAGAGGTGGGTGTAAATTAGTGTTTAAAAACTTTCTTTCACTTATACTTTAACATTCTTGAACCATAAAAGCAACAGAGTGTTATATCAATACATGAAGAAGTGTTCACATGAACATGAAACAAGAAAACACATATATGAGTGGAAAACCCTCAAGGGGAAGAAAACCCACTATGATCTCTAAAAATAAAATACTATCCTATAAAATAGAAGAGAAAATTTAGTTGAGGACCAACTCAATTTAGAACACCAACCCCAATAAAGTCATGTTCCCACTTGACTAGACTTTAACAAGCACCTACTTGAAAGGAAGCACCAAATCCCTAAGTGGTTAAGTAAAAACTCAGCCACCTTATGAATTTTTATCACATTCATACCTATACTCTTATTTTAAGGGATATAAATCATTACAATACCTCTTTTTTCTCAGCCATGGAAGAATTTAGTTTCTTGTTTCTGCATGATTCAAATAGGCCTAACCTACCTTGTATATATACTAGTCTCATGGTCACACACTAATTGGTTAGATAAAAACCTTAAACCTCTTATGTTAGACATAAAATAGGTATTAATACATTTTATCAACATAATTAAATCATAATTTGAACCCATGTTGGTCCTCCATAAACCAATTAGGCTTTACTCTTCTTTTATGTCTCATGGAGACCTAATTACATTAGGTATGTGTTAACCCATTGGTTGTTGTTGCACCAAAATATAAACCTATAAATTATTGATAGAACCACTCAAGTTAATTTATCCATGGGATGTCATTAATACATATCATGAACCCAAGTGTTTCACTGCACAACACAAGGATACTAAGGGTGACACCTTGTAATAATCCCCCCAATACAAGTGAGGGATTTAAACCTGACACCTTTGGTTCTGATACCAATTATTGGCCTACTAGTTTCCATTTCACCAATATATTGACATATTAATTATAAATACAACTTATAGAGTTAATTATTCTATGGGATGTGGTTAAGCAATATCATGAACCTGAGCATTGCACTACACAACACAAGGAGAGCAAGGGTGACACCTTATAATAGTATGTCCTCTTAATGCTAAAGATTGATTTTTTTGGGCTCAAATGGCCTTATATAATAACAAAAAACCATTTAAATAATTATTAAATTAAATATTTTAACCTCTTCCATTCATTAATAGACTTTCATCCTTTGTTCATACCATGAAATCTCCTTTAGGACAAACTACCCTATTAGGTCTATATACCTCAAAATTTTGTCTTACAATAATGAAGCTTAAACACACTTAAAATACTCAACTATGAAAAATTAAACATGTAGATATATTATCCATGACCTCAATATCATCATAAAATTCTTGGAACACCTTCACTTAGGAGATAAAGGCTTAAGAACATCTCTACAACTCACTTACTCAAAACTACCAATTCATGTCAAAAACTAGTCATGATGAATTAGACTTCCAACGCCTATGTAGACACTTTTCATGACTCCTGATTCATAAAAATATTCATATGAGATATCCATAACATCCTTAAATATAAAATTCATATGGTCTAATGGTAAATATTGGTGTAGACAATTTTTTTGACCTTATATCTCATAGTCCTATCTAAACCAGATAAGCCATTTTATGAGCAAATTTTTCACCACATACATTGAGTTCCAAATATTATAAAAGAATGATACAAAATTATAATTCATAGATAACTTATTCATGTACTTTATTTCATTAATATATCATGTACACATAATTAAATCTATCTCTTCATCATTTCCTGGGTTTTACACTATTCACACCATTAGGCCTATCTACAACTGGCTTACTTGGATGACCAATTTATAAAACTTGTATGATATAACCTATCCATAAATCATCATGGATATGTAAAATTATTCTATATCCTCTTCTACGATCCATTTTATTTTCTTAAATAATTCAAATTTTGAGATCTATAATAACTTATTAATAAATAGGCTTGTATCCATACATTTTCTCTCTCATCTAACTAACCACCACCACCAGGAAGTACCTGGGAGATTTGAATACATGATAAAATATATTATCTAGGAATTTTAATCCATATTGATCTATTTTAGACAAAATATTTCATAATGGGTCTTTATTAGTTTTTTAGGGAGTTTGAACATAAGTTTTTGTGTTAATGATTGTTCATAAAGAATTGTCACTTGAATCAAAAACTAATACGTAGAGATCTTAGCTAGTAACCTTACTTATCTCTTGTTAATATCTCAAACTCCCATGAAAAGGTTACATGTGTCAAAAAATGTTTGAAAATGCTTCTCAGGTTTGAGACCCCATTTTGTGAGCTTGAGAAGGACTAAAACAATAATTCATGCACTTTTCCTTCAAATCTTGACCTAAAAATTTGTGATCATACCTAAAAAAAACTTATCTTACCTCTTTCCATGATCAAAAGCTCATAATTTCCTTAAAATATGAACTTCATACCTCATTAGGCTAGGTAGGGTTTAAGAGTGATTTGGATGCAAATTTAGATTCAAGGTTATACTCTTATAGGCTCAAATTGAAACTCTCATGAATGATTATATACCTTAATCACATGTTCAAACAATGAAATACAAACTTCACATGCCTATGTTCCTTCATTTCACCATGCACATATCTCTTCATATCATGACTAGGGTTCCTATGAACTTGACATAAATGACCTATACCTTCTATGAAAATATAAGGCATTAGTTGCCTTCAAATTCTCTCTTTCTCCCTCTCTCATGATAACACTCTCTTATGAAAAAATTATTCCATGCACCTTGTAACATCACACACTACCAAACCTCTTTAATCACCTTTGGCATCAACCTTCATAAGATGTACCTTTGACATGAATAACAATACTCAACAATATCTCCCTTTGTCATTGATGGAAACCACTCATAGAAAATTCTCTTAACAAGCTATTTTCCCCCCATTCTAAACTTTCTTCCCCTTTGAAATTAATGACATATAGATATATGTAACTTCTTGGATCACACCTCTTATAACCAAAAAACTCAACACATAGGATTATGAGTCAATGAAGCATCATACAAACATGCTCCACCTATCTCTATGCATACCTTATTGGCACTACTCACTTTCTCTTGGAGATAATGAACCACCTAATTATCTCCCTCTAAGGATTTGACATCCTTAAAAACTTCTAAGGGCATGAATTACACCCAATTCCTATCTTATATGTTTAAATTTTATCTTTGGAAGTGGCTTGGGTATAATATATGCAATTTAATCCTTAGTCGATACATACTCAAGCTTGGAATTTTTTTCACTTACCTATTCTCTTGGGAAATTATACCTAATTGGAATGTTCTTATTCATTGAGTGCATAATTAGGTTCTTTGATACACTTATAACACTTGTATTATCATAAAATATAGTACTAGGAATATCATACTCCACTTTATAGTCCTTTAAGGTCTACCTCGTGTATAAGACTTGAGTGCAACATGAATTTATTGTAATGTACTCAAATTCACAAGTAGATAATGCCATTGATGACTTCTTCTTGCTTATCTAGCTACTAGGCACTCTCCTAAGAAGACATCTCATCCACTAGTTCTCTTCATATCATCTAGACTCCCTACCTAGTCTACATCTATATAAGCTATCAAGTTAAACTCCTTACTCTTTGGATACTATAACCCAAATTTAATAGTTCCCTTGAGATACCTAAGTATCCTTTTGACTACTTGCAAATTATTTTCCTTTGGGTTTGCTTTAAATATTTCCACAAGACTGAATGCTTGCATAATATCAATTCTAGAGGTAGTAGTATATAGAAAACTTTTAATCATTGAGCTATATGATGTCTGATTGAGCTTTATATTTCCATCCTCCTTACTTAACTTATACCTTGTGATCATAGGTGTGATAACTACCGTAAAATATTCCATCTCAAATTTATTCAATATTTCTCTTATGTACTTAGCTTGTGAAATGAATATACCTCTTTCTAATGGATTGATTTGTAACCCGATTAAGAATGATAGTTCTCCCAACATAGACATCCAAAAATCCTTTTTCATCACATCTACAAATGCCTTAGTCATACTCTGAATATTTACACCAGATATGATGTCATCCACATAGATAAACACTATCAAGTAATGATCATTTTCTATCTTTGTGTAGATTATTATCTGCAACTCCTATTTTGAATCTTTGGTCTAATAGGTACTTGTCCAATATATCATACCAAGATCTAGTAGCTTGATTTAGACCATAAATATATTTTTTAAATCTACATATATAGTCATTATTACCTAATAATAAGAAAACTTTATGTTGCTCTATGTATACCTCCTCTTCTAATTTCCCATTTAGAAAATCTGACTTGATATCCATCTGTTACACCTTGAACCCTTTGAATCCTAAATATGATAGACATAGTTTGATATCCTCAAATATTGCTACTAGAGAAAAGGTATCCTTAAAATCTACCCATTTTACCTATGCATAACCCTTGCATATGAATCTAGCCTTGTTCTTAGTGACTTATCCATCTTCATTCAACTTATTCCTAAACACCCATTTTGTGCCAATGATATTCTTGTCTTTAGGCATGGGAACTAGTTCCTAAGTCTCATTCTTTTATATTTAGTCTAACTCTTCTTTCATAACACCTATCCAAAAATTGTCTTTGCTTGATTATACAAGGCTCTTAGGTTTAATATTAGATAATAGAGAAACATTCTATTTATTTGGGTTACATACCAACTTTATCCTTATTTTCACACCTAAATCCTTGTTTCCAATTATTTATGATTCAGGATGGTCCCTATGAATCTATTTTGATGGAATTTTTGAATCTTGTCTTTACTCAACTTCTTATTATTCCTCATCTATCTATATTATGCTACTTCATTCTTGAAGTCCAAATTTTTTGATGTATCCTTTGACCGAGAGTGTTACTTCTTAAAACTTGTTTCATCAATATTCACATTGATGCTTTCCACTATATTCTAAAACCTCTTATTATAAGATATATAAGCTAAGATTATTGATGAGTATCCCAAGAATATTACTTCATCTGACCTATAATTAAACTTACCTAAGTCTTCCTCATCTCTTTTGATGAACCATTTTCTTCCAAACACTCTAAAGTGTTCCATAATAGTAGGTCTACCTTTCCATAGTTCATAGGGGGGTTTTATCACCATTTATCCTTATCTATCCTATATTAAAAAGGTAGATTGATTTTTTCACTACCTCTCTCTAGTATCCATTATCTAACATTTATTCATTTAGCATAATCCTTTCCATTTCATTAACTATTCTATTCTTTCTTTTCGTTACCCAATTATGCTGAGGTGTCCTAGATGCTAGGAATATTCTCTTTATCCCATAGACCTCATCTAAGTAATCAAATTAATTAGACCAAAACTCTCCTCCTTTGTTATATCTGAGTCATTTTATATTTACATTATTTTCATTATCAACTAGAGCCTTGAATGCCTTTAACCTATCAAGAACTTCTAACTTTTCTTTCAAGAATGCTACCCAAGTCATTATTGTGTAGTCATTTATGAGTAAAATGAAATATATATCTCCTTAAATGTTTTTGATTCCTATAGGTCCATAGAGATTAGTGTGTATTAACTATAAAAGTCTTGTAGTAGAATACTCCTTAGACTTAAACCTTCCTCTAGTTTGATTACCATGTTGGCATGCCTTGTAAAGTGTGTTTATAGGTTTGGTGATTTTAGGCATATTATTTAGAAACCTCTTAGATCTTATCTTGACTAGATCATCAAAGTTTAGGTGGCCTAACCTTATGTTCCATAGGCAACATTCATACATCTTGATCATAAATCATCTTTCCTTCTTGATATCATTTAAGACGTATATATTGTTCTTAGTCCTCTTAGCATTGGTAATTATGCTTATTTGTTTATCTCTCCTTATATCACACCCTTTGTCACAAAATGTTAGTGTGTGTCCTTTATTACACATTTAAATTACACTAATAAATATATGTTTCAATATTTCCACATCCAACACATTCTCTATCTTGGTCTTCCAATTGTCCAAACTCAAGATACCCTTATCAAAAGTATTGGAAGTAGTGTTATCTCCAAATATTACTATCTATATAGAATTATTCTTTAATGAAATGAAATTACTCTTATCCTTTGTCTTGTGGTTTGAACAACCACTATCTATATACCATTTCATTCCTTCATCTTGGATGTGATAGTCAGTCTGATCTAATATATATTCTTATCCTTTAGTATTATACTCCTCCTTCACCTTGTCCACAAGGTCTAACTTCTTGATCCACATATTAGTGGTATGACTATATAATATTTTTTATTGAATGATCTTCCTCATATGCCTAATCTTGAAATCCCTTGTAATATATCCCCTCTGATCATAATTATAGCACAAAATTCTACTTCAACTATTTAAATGAGCATTGATCTTATTCCTCCATGAGGAATTGATTATAACATGATGTCTAGAGTCCATAAATCTATGTCCATATTTATTGCATGAGAAATAATAACCATTGAAAGGATTTAAATACCTTGTCTATTATATACTAAATGATGTACCTATACATTTAGTGTCCCTTAAAGGAGTCACATTCTTCTTGATTTGTTGATGATCAATTTGAGTCTCAAATTTGAGAGATTTTTCATAGGTATTTACTCTTTTAGTACTATCAATCCTTGATAGTCCATTATTCTTTGAGGTTTGACTCTCCTTATTTTAATTTTATTTTTCTTTGAACCCAAGACCTATCTTGTCATGTGGAAACCTCTGACTATTCAAAATATCACCAATGACTTCAATTCTCTTTTCAAATTTCTATTGTGTCTTCAATTTGATTATTTCCTAATCTTCCTTTAAGGAATATATTTCTATTATAACTTGGTTCATTCTTCCTCCTTGGTCTTAAAACTTGTAGTGATAATATTAATCTGAGTTTCTATTTATTTGATTATCTCCTCATGTTTATTAGTGTTTTTACATAGACTCTCTTCAAAGAGATTGATTTATTTCTCATAACTCTTAACCAATGATCTCAGTTTTTATTTCTTCCTTTGAAATTTCAACTCCTTTAGAGCACTCACCAATTTTTCCTCAAGGTTGACTTTAGCCTCTTCTTCGTCTGATTATTCATCTTCATAAGACTTTTTCCTTTTGGAAAACCTTCATTGCCTATTTATATAGCCATGATTAAATTTTCATTACTATCATGATCATTATTATTATCATCACTATCAGATTTACTTGTGTCACTTATATCAAAGTAGTTAATATCATTTATGGTATATAAACTTCTCTTATTCTTGAATGACCCTTTCTTGACTTCATACTTCTTGAAACTCTTTTTGATCTTGTCAATCTTATAGAACTTATTATCATCACCATGATGTTCATCATGCTCTCCATCATGCTCATTATGATCCTTCTAAGGGAACTTGGATGCAAAGTGACCAATCGTACCATCTGTAAATCAATTAAATGTTTAACTTTACCTTATACTTATGTGATCCTTTCCTTAGTTTTCTGATCAACATGGCTTCTATATTGTCATGATCAATATTTATATTAACATCATCCTTGATATTTTTACCTTGTGAATTTTTCTCAACTTTGAATGAATCTTCCTTCTTGGAAGATATTCCATCACTTATTATCAGTTCATAGGTAGTTAAGATGCCATGAAGGTCATCCATCTATAGTATGTTAAGATCTTTGATCTCCTCCACAACAAAGACTTTTGAATCAAACATATATGTTAGAGATATTAATACCTTTGGTAATACTATTGATTCTTCCAAATTCTCTCCTAAACCTATAATAACATTTAACACTTCATCTAATATTAATAGATAAGATGGACTTTGTTCATCCTTCTTCATTCTTAGACTTTCAAACTACCTTCAAGGGTTATACAATTTTGCAAACTTGAATTTGGTATATCTTTCATAGATGGTATGAAAAATTTCAAAAATTCCTTGGGTTATATCATAATGAATTAACTTTAAATATTTTGATTATAAAACACCACATAATCTATAATTCATTGCCTTAGAGTTTATTTCACTTGCCTTCTTTCCTGATGCATCTTTTTGGGTATAAGAGGTGGAATGAATCCATCAATAATAGATTAGCATATGTCATAACCCAAGTAAATTAGATAGGTATTCATTATGATGATTCAAAATGCATAGTTATTCACATTAAAGATAGGAGCCTTATCGGTTGAGAAACCTCCTTGTACTTTATGTCTAAACATGCTTGTGCTTCTAAGATATCTTTTAAGATGTTGGACCTAATTTAAAGGACTAGGCTCTGATACTAATTACTGGAAGGATAATCACTGAGAGGGGGGAGTGAAAAAATGTTTAATTTTTTTTAATTATACTTTAACATTCTTAAACCATAAAAGTAGCATAGTGATATAGCAATGTATAAAGAACCATTCACATGAGCATGAAACAATAAAACACATATATGAGTTAGAAACCCTCAAGGGGTAGAAAACCCAATATGATATATACAAATGGAATACTATAATATAAAACAAAATACAAAATTTAGTTGAACACAAAATCAACTTGGAGCACCAACCCCAATAAAATCAAGCACCCACTTGACTGGACTTTAGCAAGCACCTACTTACAAGGAAACAACTCCCTAAGTGACTCAACACCAAATAAACCACCTCATGAAGTTTGATAAAATTCACACCTATGATATTATGTTATGCTATATAAATCATTTCAATATGTCATTATTCTCAACCATGTAAATATTTATTCACTTGTTTTTGCAAACTTCAAATAATCTTAAACTACCTTATATTTATACTAGTCTCATCGTCACACACCACTTGGTCATCCACACACATTTAAAATCTTAGGTTAGACACAAAAAAAATATAGATACATATTATTAACATGATTAAATCATAATTTTAATCCATTTTGGTTTTCCACAACTTAATTAGGCCATACTCCTTTAGGTCTCATGGAGACCTAATTGCATTAGGTCTATCCTCTTAACATTAAAACTTGATCTTCTTGGGCTCATATGAAATTATACAACAATTAAAAACCATTAAAATAATTTAAAAATGAAATATTATAACCTCATATATGATTTATTATACTTTCATCTTTCATTCATACCATGAAAGCTCCTTTAGGATAAACTGCCTTATTAGGCATGTATACCTCAAAAGTGTGTCTTACCATAATGAAGATTAAAAACCTTTAAGTTATTAAAATATGAAAAATTAAACATGTATAAATATTATAAATTACATTAGGGTCATCACCAAATTATTGTAACACCTTCAATCAGGAGATAAAGGCTCAAGAACATCCCTACAACTCACTTAATCAAACTTGCCAATTCACGTCAAAAACCAATCATGATGAATTAGACCTAAAATGCATGTGTAGACACTTTTAATGAATCTTGATGCATACAAGTGGTCCTATGATATAAACATAACATCATTAGATATAAAATTCATATGGTCTAATGGAAAATACTGCTCTTATAGACCAATTTCATCTCACAGTACTATCTAAACCAGACATGCCATTTTGTGATCAAAATTTTCTCCACATAAACTAATCTCCAAATTTTATAAAATAATTATTATAAATAATTTATTAATTCACTTTATTTCATCAATCTATAATTCATATACCCTCAAATCTCTCTCTTCATCTTTGTCTAGGTTTTACACTATTCACACCATTAGGCTGGTTTATGACTGGCTTACTTGGATGACTAATTTAGAAAACTTTAATGATATAAAATATCCATAAATAATCATGGATATGTAAAATGATTCTTTATCTTCTTCTACCATTCATTTTATTCCTTGACCAATTCAACTTTTGAGAGCTAGAACAACTTGTTGACAAATAGGCATGTATCTATACATTTTCTCACTCATATAACTAACCAACACCACCTGGACGTACTTGGGAGAGTTGAATACATTATATAATATATTATCTAGGAATTTTAATCCATATTGATCTATTTTGAACAAAATATTCCATATCAGGTCCTTATTAGTGTTTTAGGGAGGTTTATCATAGGTTTTGGTGTTAATAATTATTCATAAAGGACTACCACTTGAATCCAAAACTAATGGATAGAGATATTATCTATTACCTAATGGCTAGATTTGACCCACATATTGAATTTACCTAGTTGTAATTCCATGTTTTGGTGATCAAGTGTGGAACAGGAAGCTGAGCATTGTTCTGGATGGAATGAGTGGTCCAAAGATCTCATAATGTTCACAAAGATTTTGAAATACCTTAAGCTTGATTAAAGTGTAATTTTTTAATATTTAAATAAAAATTTGGAAAATAGGTCTTCATGGTGTCGATATATAGGGAGTATGGAATAGGTTTGCATATACATTTGGAGTTCATTTGAGCTTTCAAGGATTAAGCAGTAGTTTCAAGAACATGTCCAAAGGAGCCTATGGGCTTAAAAGCTTATTTGATACTTAGGAAATTTTCCATTTTTATTTTTGATAAGTGTTAATTATTTGAGGGGAAATTATTTTAGGTTTTTTGGCTAAGTGTTGGGAACATGTCAGGAAAATTGGTTAAATCAAAATTTTTGAAGACTTATTTCAATCATACAAAATGCCCACAACAAAGTTCCCAAAATACAAATTCTTTCAATAAAATTGTCCAAGGATTTTTCCTAAATATAATATTATTTAAGATATTTTGTCCATGGCAAAAGACAAGTATAAATTATTTTGTACATTTTATACAAAATAAAAATCCTGTAGACATAATTCTTTTAGGGAAATTGTCTCAAATAAAAAGCCTAAGGACAAAATGACCAATGCAAAAGCTTTAATAGAATGGCTTATCTCAGGGAAATTAATCCAATAAAATTTTTATGGGAAGATGAACATCAATGATGATCTAACATATGTAAATGACAATCATGTGAATGTCAAATTAAGACATAACAACAAATAATTGGAGTCCAAATTTGATGGTTGTTTAGATGTCAAATATGATTATGTAAATGTCAAATGATGGGATCATAGAAATAAATTTTAAACAATGTAAATAGTTATTTGAGTTAAAATAATGGGATCTAAAGATTGAATAGTTGGTGTTTGATCATGCATCTAAGATCGAACAAAGCAAGGATAAACTTGACAAATTAAAGGAAGATCAATGAATCATGGGCATTTGTATAGGGAAGATCAACAAAGTGAGATGATTCAAAATGTCAAGATGGTCCAAGTCAATATTTACAACCAATGAGTAGGATCTTCAAGCCCAAGATATTTTTGATAGAAGTTGACAAAGCACTATGCATCTTGAGCAAGTTAAATATGAAGGAACCAAACTTGAATAGGATCCAAGTTATACTAGAGGGACCAAACATTTATAGTTACACTCCACGAATGTAAAATAGGTATTTTAACCTAATATAGATAAAAGGTCAACAACTTATTGATTAAATAGAACTAGATATTGAGTAGAATGTCATTGACATAAAAAACTATAGGAAAACCAATAATTTAAATTGGTTTTGAATCTATAGTAGGCTAGATTCACATTTCAAAACAAAGATAGATATATATAATTAATGGAGGAATGTCCCAAGCCATACTCTCAAAAAATATCCACCCAAAGTAGACTTAATCATGGTTCTACCAGCTCCATGTATATAAAGATTTTGTCCTTTCAATAAAAGGCATTAATGTAGAGGAGATTGAGGAGGATTGTGTGACCATTCTTGATTTCTTTCATTGGAATTATTGGCCATCATGACCCCTTATCCACTCTTTCACACATGTTACCCATCTCTCTCTCATCCCATTATACTATAAATATAGGATTTTAATCCTTAAAATGGATCCCTCTCTTAGGCATGACTAGACTTTACCAATATTGAGCCTTATGACCTTTTGATATTAATAGATGTCTATTTATAGATTATATTATATTAGTCTAAATGTGTTTATGTTAGTTTGATTTTCATATGTGGTATAGATCTCTCCCTTGTCAAGTCCTAATCTCACCTAGCTGGTAGATTATCATGTTATGTAGGTCATGTTTAGTGTTTAAATGTCAATTGACTAAGCGAATAGTGGATACATTAACTAGATTAGTGACTTGAATCAAGCTTCTAGTTCATTTCCCCCTATCTTTAATCACTTGGTCAAACCTCTACATGAAATATTGGTTCATGATAGACATTTAGATTCATAAATATAGTAATTTTTTTCATCCCATTAGTGTTTTAGAAGCTCAAGTAAGAGTGAATGAATAATCGTTTAGGTTCATCACTGCCATTAACTTAGATTGCCCTTCTAGTTGTCTCTCTCTCTCCCTTTTCACCCCAAAAATTTGTAGGTTTTAGTGAAAATGACCTAAGTGATGCATCAAAGGAGCTAGCCTCATTAAAAATCCTAGAGGTTTGATGCAAAATTTAGGTAACCTATAGCCTAGGGTCATTCCCATGTTGGACTAGGTTTGAGCAGGAGGACTCAAACACTTCCCTTCTTAGCTAGGGTGAAATTTACATCCATAAAAGTTATATCATGATCGATGGGATAACTTCCAAGTGTCTTAGAGAATTTTTTGGAGGAATTATAGGACATTTGGAAACTAAATACATTAACAACATAATCTATAATCATGTTAGGCAAATTCAAGCATCTATGGAAGGCTTATCATCCACCTCAAGTTTAGAGATACCATTGGTTTCATGGTTACAAAGGTAAAAAGGTTCTAATCATGGTTTTGATTTGATATGCATATTGAATAAGGATCCATGGCATCTTATGATGTAGGTTTCCACCCTCCACCCCTATATCTACCTTATTATGGCCCATATAACCATACACTAATCCTTACCCACCATATAATCCACATCCTCCATACTACCAAGATCATCCACCTCCATGGTAATCTCCTCATATTCACAACTCATGTCAACTATATGAAGGATATACAGAGCCTTATCAATAATATGGAAGCCCATACCCATCCTATAACCACAACCCATATGCTTTTCCTCCTCATCCATATGATCCTTACTCATTTCAAGACTAACCAACATTCCAAAAATATCTAAATTTCCATGATTATCTATAATAAATGAAGAGGGTAAAATAGATGATTTATAAAGAAATATTATCCTACAAATACTATCTATTATACAAGAAACCTTAGTCTCAAACATCAATACCTCTTGATTCCCCATATCAATATCCATGGGTTCTAAGTCCATATTAACAAGAAACTTCCCCAATCATGCCTTAAGATAAAATACATACAGTACTAGAGGTTTAGGTTTCACCTCTCCTTCCTCAAAGGCCAAAATTCCTTCTTTCATGGAAAGGAATTAAATAAATAATGTAGTAGAGAGAGGAGGTGACAATTGTTCAGGTTGATTAATCTCAAGATAAAAATTAAGTATCTATGGCCCAACCATTGGATCTATCTCATCTCCTTAAGTATTTCCAAGGGTTAACCATGCCACTGTTTGAGCAAGAACCTCTCCTTTATGAGGTGAATGAATAAGTTATGATCGATATGAATGAGGTTCATGAAGATGAGAAAAAATTTTCAAGTTGCAAGAAGGTTCCCTCCATTCCCAAACCCATCACATATCATCCTTCACCTCAAAACTATGAGCCTATCTATAAACCTTTCACCTTGCCCTTTATTTAAAAATAACCTATCTTGAGGGAAA
This sequence comes from Torreya grandis, assembly GCA_037957365.1. Classification (NCBI taxonomy): domain Eukaryota; kingdom Viridiplantae; phylum Streptophyta; class Pinopsida; order Cupressales; family Taxaceae; genus Torreya; species Torreya grandis. The sequence goes on from JARHVA010007434.1 coordinate 294,455, forward strand.
CAAGTGAAGAGGAAATGTCTCAAGTCATGTCTGATCAAGAAGACATCATGAGTGACCACAAGGAAGAAATCACCATAGGGACTACTCTTGGTGAATAGAAGATCAACTCAACCTTCTTGAATGAAGAGAAACATATGGGATATTTTTATATAGTTATGCATTAGATAGAATGTACTATCAAAGATGAAAGAGAGTATTTTCAATCCATTCCTCAAAAGGTTGTAGTCCTAAGGGAATATCTTAAAACCAAGGTGGAGGTTATTTTTCCTGGATGTGATTCAATACCTTAGCCTGATCTTGGACCACTCTTAGAAGATTATCAATAATAATTGGAACTCTTTCAAGAAGAATTTGATGAATTTGTAGTTGATGATGAGGAGAAAAAGGTTATTTAAGTTGCTAAAATGCCTCAAGGAAAATGCATATATAAGGTGTCACTTGTAGGGATTGTAGCTAATTAGTATGAGAAGGATCATGCAGAAAAAGACTAGTTTGTATTTATTGGTGACTAGTTTTTTTTTTATTACTCACTCCATAAGATGTTAAAGGAGTGGGTAGGTAGGAAGAGTTCCTCATTAAAGGGCATGTTTATTAAACATCCTTATCTACAACTTATACCATCTCTTGGACTAGGTGAGTCTCTGAATTTCCATTTTAATCTAGGTGGATCATGCTTTGTCATGGTTAGTTAGGTTCCTTTTACATAATAATAGCGTACCCTTGTTTTTTTCCTCCAAGTGTTATTTGAACACATTTGTTGACTCTTTCTTTGTTTAGGTTAGTTTTCCTAGTTATGTTCTCTCTTTATTGCTCTATTCAATATTATTTTTTTCAAGAGGTTGCTTGGATTCAAGGTTTAATTTTTCATTATTCCAAGAGTCTAGAAGTTATTCAAGTATCTAGGTTCTCAAGAATAGTAGGCATGCTTCCTTGCAAGTAACTAGAAATGTTAGCTAGATTTGGCCCACATACAAAATTTTCCTAGATACAGTGCCATATATTTGAGATCAAGTGTGGAGTAGGAAGCTAAGAAATGTTTTAGATGGAATGAGTGGTCCAAATTAGTGCTCACAAAGCTTTAAAAACACTTAAATCTTACCTAAAGTGTAATTTGTTGATATTTGAAGAATAGTTTAGAAAATATGTCTTCATGGTGTCAATATAGTCAGGGAGCATGAAATAGGTTTGTGTATACCTCTAGAGTTAATTTGAGCCTTTAAGGATCAAAAAACAATTTTAAGAACATGTCCAAAAGAGCTTGTGAGCTTAAAATATTACTTGATACTTGGTAAATTTTCCATTTTTATTTTGGATAAGTGTCAATTCTTGTGGGGGCAATTATTTTAAGTTTTTTGGCTAAGTGTTAGGAACTTGTCAAGAAAATTGGATGAATAAAGAATTCCAAAGAATCATTTTAGTCAGGAAAAATAGCTACACCAAAGTTACCAAAGTATAAATTCTTTCAAAAAAAATGTCTGAGGAATTTTCCCAAAGACAATTCTTTTGAACATTTTGTCTGTGGAAAAAGCTAAGTATAAACTATTTCAAACATTTTATTTGAAATAAAAAGCCTACAAACATAATTATTTATAGGAAAGTGTCCTAAATAAAAATCTTAAGGAAAATAGCCTAAGGACAAAATGACCAATGCAAAAGCTTTGATAGAATGGTTTGTCTTGGGGAAATTGATCCAATAAAATTGTGATGAACATGCAAACATCAATGATGGTCTCATGGACATAAATACCGGTCATGTAAACTTCAAAATTAAGACATAATAAAAAAACATTAGAGTTCAAATTTGATGATCACATGGACATCAAATATATTCACATGGATGTTAAATGATGAGAGCATGGATGTCAAGTTTAAGTCATGTAAAGTAGCCTTTTGAGTTCAAACAATAAGCACTAGAGATCTAATAATTAGCATTTGATCATGCCTCTAAGATCAAAAAGAGTAAGGATAGAGTTCAAAATTTAAGGGAAGATCAATGGATCATAGGCATTTTGCATGGAAGATTATTGAAGTGAGATGAGTTAAAATTTCAAATAGGTCCATGTAGACATTGGAAACTAATCATCAAGATCTTTAAGCTCATAATACTTTTAACATAAGTCACTGCAGCACTGTTTGACTCAAGAAAGGTAAATATGAAGGAACCAAGATCAAATAGGATCTAGGTTGAACTAGTGGGACCAAAAATTGCTAATAAATCTTCATAAATGTAAAATAGGTCTTTTGACCTAATATATATCAAATCTCAGTATCTTATTGTAAAATAGGACTAGACATCGAGCAAAGCATCATTAACATAAACAACTATAGGAAAACCAATAATCTAAATTGGTTTTCAATCTATAGTAAGCCTAGGTTCACATTTCAAAGGAGAGGCATATACATGTAATTAATGGAGGATAATTCTAATCCATAATATCAACAAACAAACATACAAATCAAAAATTAATCATGATTATGCCAGGTTCATGGATATAATGATTTTGTACTTGAAGTAAAAGGAATTAATGCAGAGGATCTTGAGGAGCATTGTTTAGCCATTATTTATTAATTACATTAGAATTATTTGTCATGATGACTCCTTATCCACTCTTACATGCATGTTCCCCATCTCTCTCATCCCATTCCTATATAAATATAGTCTTTTAAGCCTTAAAATGGATCCCTCTCTTGGGCATAACTAGACTCTACCAAGATTGAGCCTTGTAACATTTTGAGATTAATAGATGACTATTTTTAGATTTCATTATATTAGTCTAGTGTGTTTATGTTAGCTTGATTTACATATATGGTAGACATTTCTCCCTTATCAAGTCTTGATCTCACCTAGCTAGTATATTGTCATGTTATGCAGGTCATGTTTAGTGTTTGAATATCACTTGACTAAATGAATAGTGGATACATTAACTAGATTCATGCCTTGAAGCATGCCTCTCTTTCATTTCCCTCTAGTTTTGATCACTTGTTCAAACCTATATATGAAATATTGGTACATGATAGACATTTGGATTCATTGATTGAGTCATTTGTTCTATCCCATTAGTGTTTTAGAAGCTTAAAGATGAGTGGATGAAATTTTCTTAGGTGAATCATTGTCATTAGCTTAGATTTCCCTTTTAGTTGTCTCTCTCTCCCTTTTTCACCATAATGATATGTAGGTTTTAGTTAAAATAAGCAAAGTTATGCACCAGAGGAGATAGCCTTGTTAAAAAATCCTAGAGATCTAACCCAAAATTTAGGTAATCCATAGCCTAGGGTCATTCCCATGTTGGACTAGGTTTGAGAATGAGGACCCAAACACTCACCTTCTCAACTAGGGTATAGTATACATCCATAATAGGACCCTTACCCATCTCTCCTTAATAACTTAGACTCCCATATAGAGGTTACCCATTCTAACAAATGTGTGAAAGTGATTTTTGGGTTTGAGACCTCATTCTATGATCTTAAGAAGGCCTAAAATAGTGATTCATGCAATTTTACTTTAAATCATAACCAAAAACTTTTTGATCTTACCTAAAATAAATTATATTACCTCTTTTCATGCTCACATGTGCATACTTGCCTTGAAATATAATATTCATACCTCATTAGGCCAAGCAAGGTCTAAGAGTGATTTGGGTGTAGAATTGGACTAAAGGTTCTACCTTGATATGCTCACATTAAAATTATCATGAATGATTAAATACCTTATTCACATGCTCAAACAATGCCATACAAACTTCACATGTCTGTGTTCATTTATTTCACCATGCACACATCTCTTCATGTCATGACTAGGCTTCCTATGTACTTGACATCAGTGACCTATACCTTTTATGTTGACATAATACATTAGTTGCATTAAAATTCTCTCTTTATATTTCTCTCATGAAAACACTCTCTTATGATAAAATTCTTCCATGCACCTTGTCACATCACACACTATTAACTATCATTAAACATATTTGGCATCAACTTTCATAAGATGCACCTTTGACATCAATCACAATAATCCACAACCAAATTAACAATTTGAATATATAACCTGACTACAACCATAATCATTTATATCAATGCACATAAACCTAAAACATGAGGTCAAAAATATAATCTTCTAATCCCATGGGATTACAACCAGAATCTCAAATTAAGAGTGGAATATTTGACTAAAAGCATTATGCTACATGCACCACCTTAAGAACATTCATAATCAATAATGTTATTTAACAATGGTAGTAATACATAACATTTTGGTTACTCCACTACATCATCATTCATTCTTGGGTTAGTGTAACATCCCATACCAACCAAATTGGACACCAGAGAAGATATAATAGGCATCACATACAACCTAAATGCTTTTAGCACATTCTATAACACATGTGAGGTAACACAATGGTCTATGGATACCAATCCCACCATCCAAAATGAGCCATCTAAGGGCATTACCTAACATTCACCACTCTATCCAAGAGTCAAGTGGGTACCTAGGATTTTTAACGGCACCTGATCGGGGATTTGTGTTGCACTTTTAGGGTATAAAAATAGTATACATTCCTATTATTTTTTAAATAAAATTAGAAATATTCATCCCAAAATATCTATAATAGGTATAAAAAAATAATATCTAAACCATAAGATGTTTTCACTTATAGGCCAACACATGCATGCATTTAAGAAAGTACCACCTTGTTGACTTGGCATAAATGTCCAAATTTTAGGACTAGTTAGTGATTTACAAGGTTTAAATAATATAAATTTCACAAATTTTTCTTTTACCATGACCATCAAGAGGTGGATAAAATAATTATAGATCCATAAAATGACCACTATGCACTAAGATCCCATGGCCAACTTATGGCACCCATGGTGCACACTATAAACAAATCAGGTGGATACTTGTGAAAAGGATAAAAGTGGATTTTTAGCTAGTGAGAGGATTCACTTCTTGGTCCATACCTGGTCAAAATCATTATGGATGTAGTGCTTCTCTACCCTCAACGTCATACTTACACTAGTACTCAATACTAGAGTAGTGATGTGAGATTACACCACACAACACAACATTATACCTTGGCAAATTCAATAAATAGAAATTGGTTTCAAGAGGAAGAAACACATCACATAAGTATCTTATGGCCACAATACCATATACTAATATTAGAATAACACAGGGTCATATTTATTTAATGATATATATAGAAAATTCTCATACAACAACTTTAAAACATAGATCAAAGTAAGGTTCAAATGGTTGATTTCATGAGTGGAAGATATCTCACACAAGAAATGTTTGCCATTGTTCACACATTTTATGGCCAAAAACATACCCTCATATATATAAGCACTCATGCAATAATGCTAATGTCAATAACAAAATGTGAAAATTTACAAGGTTAACTACAAACACATTATATAGTGAAGATACAAAATTTACATGATTCAACATAATCAATGAAATGTAATAGTTTACACAATACATAAAAAATTTACATACAAGGAAAAACCACATAAAATAAATTACACATATGTGACTTAGATGTTGTAATAATTATTCCAAGGTACTTTCACATTACAATAATTAACACACATAATAGTGAAGCACAATGGTCCATGACTCCCATCGAGTTACCTAATATCTAGATGCCATCCAAATGACACTAAAAATCATTCATATAGTATATCATGGTTAGTCCCAAGGATCTTAGATTAGGATCACCTTATATCTAGGAAGGTTGTGTTCTAACAAAGCCTGTAAAATCTATCTCCATTAGTTTTTGTAAATTTACCAATAATGTTCATGCATCATGGATAGTTGGCTCACTCTACTTCATAACAATAAAAGATCCAAAAAACTCTCTAACTTTCCCAAGCAAGTCAGTCACACTCACCCCCTAAGTTCTCTAGGCTTGAGCTACACCCTTGGACCTCCCATGATATTATACCTTAGCATCATTAGATGGCTTGTTCATGCAACTTATCAATGTCCACCAAGGCATTGTCTCATGATTACAATAAAAAGATTACATCACTATTTTTATAATTGAATTAATTTAACAAGTCAAAGGCTAAATGGTGATGCTTGCTTTGATTCAATATCACTTCAGGTAAGGGTAATCTTAGCCAAGGCATAAGATTAATGTTAAAATACTACCGTGGGAATTACAATTTCCCATAATCACCAAGTTCAATCAAAATTTACACTAAACATCCTCATGGATGTAATACATATCCATTATAACAACATACATCTTCATGGGTGTCAAGATGTAACAAATTTCTATTTAGGCATCCCCATGGGTGTATAACTCAGATAGAAAAAAATCGACACCACCATGGATGTAAAACATATCCATGGTTATCATAACATCCTCATGAAATTCAACCTATCCATGATCAAAATATCCATTATAGATACAATTATACCTATGATTAGAATAAAAATTCCACAACATAATTAACTTTCATCCTTGTGGAGTTATGAAACCACATACTTCTCCATTTAACTCAAAAGAGGCCAAAATCATAAACATTATCAAGCTCTAAATCAGCTCAAGATGTTCCTCCTCAAGCTGAAATCCCAAGCCTTATTGATTTAACCAAGTAAATCAAACACTCTAACCCTATATAACCTTCTAGGTTTGAAGTTAACCCTCAATCTTATTGAGTTCATGATGTTGTAAGCATCTATTTATGACTCACACATACAAGTCAATCAATAGATACTAAACATAATTTATTCAATTCTAAGGGTGAAGTAATTATCACTAGTCTCCCATCTACTTGCCCATATAAGTCAATAGTTACTGGGTGATGCTTTCCCCATTGAAAATACATTAAAGAAGGGTTTACATAACTAAGGATATAGGTAAACACCATAAAATAATTGTATAAATGTACTTATTTCCACACATACACATATTCCAAAATTCAAGAATTTTCCATCACTTCAGTCTTGCATAAAAATTGCTATATAATTCACCAAAGAGGTTAAGTGCCTTTATAAAGGTCATAGTAGATTTGTCTAAAATCACATTATATATATATATATATATATATGTATGTATGTATGTATATATATATATATATGTATGTATATATATATATATGTATGTATATACATATATATATATATATATATGTATATACATATATATATATACATATATATATGTATATATATATATATATGTATATATATACATATATATATATATGTATGTATATATATATATATGTATGTATATATATATATATATATTTATATCTATATATATATATATATATATATATTTATATACATCCACACAAGGTATATGATTTTGACCATGGTTTAGTATGCACTCAATTATACAATGTCCCAAACCAATTTCATCAAGATCAACATAGTGATGTAAGTGTTATTCAACCATCCACATGGATACACATACATGTTGAAATAAAGTAACCCTTAAAAAAATATGCACATCCATATTATGTGTAGTTTTACTAACCCAAAATTATACTATGAAAACATAATCTATCTCAAATAATTTAAAACCACACAAAAACTCAACCAACTTTTACAAGAATATGCTAAAAATCAGCTCAACATGCCAAAAATTCATGAAAAACCTTAAAGCATAGGAAATGATACTAGATGAAACAACCCCAATTTTTTTGGGTATTGTCTTTAAGAGTATGCAATGGAATGACATTTAGGTTATATTTCATAAATTTAATGTAGTATAATGCATCTCGGTATTAAATACATAAAGTACTTATAACTAACAACCAACATCCCATTTATTCATTTAGAAAATGCTAAGGACCTTAAATATGGAATTAATCATATCCAAGATTGTCTTATTAGTCATTTGATATATAAGAAAATAAAATATAAGAGAAGTGTAACACTTAATAATAGAGGTCTAAATGATCAAACATAAGAATTCATCTCACTAGCTTGCTTATGCAAGTCTTACCACATCTTGAGATCAACAAGTGGACCTTTCTAAGCCATTGTTAAACCCAAAACAACATATATTAAGAGTTCATGACCTTTTAGGATTCATCCAAGTCAGAATAAATCTTTCTCTTACCCCTATTTGATCACTATACCATGATCCAAGGTTTCTTAGGGATAATTACACCATCTTCCCTGACTTGTTGAAGATCACACACAATATATAATTCCATAATGAAATAATTTTTATCATAAATTATATGAGTCATAATTCACTTATCTCAAGGTGAATGACATCACACAAGTGAGCATCCTAAATAATTAACATATAGGTGCATTAGGAAAATCCAAATTATTTCTCATGATATAGATGTACCATTCCATAAGTCATCCATAAGATTCTTGTACCTAAATGTTGTTGACTTGTCCCTTGGTTAAATAAAATGTTATTTTACAAAGTATAGGCATTCCCACCATAAAAATAACATGCATATGACCAAGACAACCATAGAGGAAAACACTGGGGAGGAGAGTCTAGAGGGAGATGGAGGAATAGAAAGTGGGCATTCAAGTTCCAGTGAGGAAGAAGAAGTGCAAGACAAGAATGAGAAAGGAGTCACTATAGAGGAAAAGTCTGAAAATAGCAACCATGAGTCAGAGGAAAACTAACAAGTGTTTGAGGAAATGGATAAAGATCTAGATGATCCTGTTGTAGACCCTGATCCAATTAATGAGAAGGAAAATCTAGTTCAGGTTGCTAACCAAATATTGGAAATGGGAGCTCAAGTAAAGGAAGTAAGTAACAAAAATGTAAGCCCTGCTGAAATAAAGGAACATAAACGAATGGAAATGGAGGATTATATTGAATAAGGTGGAAGTAGTCCTTAAAAGAACACAGAAGATTGGAGTGACAAAAGGCAGAATGATGAACCTACTAGATTGGCCAATTGTAAAGATGATGCTACCCTTCAATTTGATTTAGGGATGTATAAGGAGATTATGGAAATCAATAGGAAAATGGAAATAATGGAGGGTAAACAGGAGGTAGTTTGGAACAAAATCAATAACATGGAAAAGCAGATGAGGGATATTCCCATAAAACTCAAAGAGTATGAGAACAACCTAAGGGAACTCATAAAGGAAAGTAGAATAAAGATGGAGGTAACCTCTAGTATTTGTGCTGCTACGGTAAACATTGGCAAAAGAGAAAATGAGGAAATCAAAACTTTGGAGGGGCCTAGCAAGAGAACTAGACAAAGCTCTAGAAAGAAAGCAATGTAAGAGGGATCTACGCAGGTGACTGCTGCCATCCAGGATACTGTTGTGAAAGGTAAGGAAGCAGTGAAGATGATATTAGAACTAGAATAGTTCTTGGTTCTTTTAGTTGGTTCTGCTAGTTGGTTGTGTTTTTTGGTCTTGGTACCTAGTTTTTTGAACTTTTACTTTGGAATTTATAGGTCTCTATAAAACCTGGAGGCTATCTTTGGTTGTTCATTTGGTAGCTTCTGGTCTTTGTATGTTGGTTTTGTTACTTCGATGAAGTAGGCTTTAGGCTTGCCTGTGGACGTTTATGTTCTATCTTTCTCCTTTTGTTAAGGGTTTCCGGGTCCCTTCAAAACTTGTTTTTACCTTAATCTAAAACATGCATATGACCACAAAAGGATTCATTTATTAAGTAATCTCAGGCATTAAATCATATTTTCTTTAAGGAAAGTTATGATTTAATAACTCATTACCAAGGTAGACTATTAAACCACCGATCATAGTGTATAATAGAAATTCACACAACATAGTAAGACTTATTCCAATTCAAGGACTATTTATATTTCAAGGATTACTCACATTTTAATAATTATAGCACAAGGTATACCAAGAATTTATTCTTAAGGTACGCTTATAAATTTTATGCACACACATCCAATATAAACTAATGACTATCTATCTCAAGAATGCATTAATAAAAATAAAACCTGCCTTTCATTAATCAAGGCTAAATTATAAAAATTGAACATTAACATTCAAAAAAATACCAATAGTGTATGGCATTACCTTACCCTTATGGGTAAGAACCACAACCTATAATACATACCCATATAAATAAGTCATTAATTAGGCTTTATTTCATTACTTAATCAATATAAATAAGCTCACTTAAAATGAAACCAAAACCATTAGGGAAACCAACTACAATATTGAAAACACATTATTTTTTATCATTAAGATACCTAATTGCATAGTCTAACTACTACGGCTAATTTATTCTAAATTATAACATACCACTAATCATGTTTTCAAGTAACAATGCCATAAATTTAAGATCTATCTAAAATCTAAATGATATAATATTAAATCTAAATCATAACAAGGGATTGAACATTTATCATTCATAAGGTAGACCCATATGTTGGCCATGATTTCTAGGTGTAGTATACACAATATAACATCTATTTAGTAACAATTTTACCTCATATTTAGTAATAAACAACATGTAAAATTGTACCTTAATTCTTTAGTTTGTTATAAACCATGAAACCAAGAACTCATAAAACATCATAATAGAAATATCAGTAGGGAGTATTACATATATCATACAATAGGCTACACATTTGTTTATAGCTACTGATATAAGCCTAAGTCTAACACATTACTAATTTTTTTTAAAGATAATAATGTCTCTCAACAATGTTAGATAACATCATGCCCATGTCATAAATAAGTGGTAAGTATATATTCTAGATTATAATTCCATGTAGAAATGTCACGAGATAATATTTATCATGAAATCTATATATGTATACACAACTCCATCAAGGGATTTTAAAACCTCTAAATGTTTCTAGAATACCATATAATAATACCAACTTCCTTTAATTGGATTTAAGGGCTATAGACAATACAGATGTTATTTTTCTAATATAACTTTTCTTTTTAAATTCATGTTTAATTCACATCAATTATTATATCACTATATCATCACCATGTACATATAGTATCATATAAATATCAGGTATAACATACTGCATTCTGAGTACAACTATCACTCATGTAGTAAATAGAATCTAACATAAATACATACCAAATAAATGAATACAATTGGATAGATATACAAGATCCATGTTACCATATTCATTCATGCCACCAATATCAACATAAATACAATATTGTCCTTTTCTAACATAATAATCCTACAAGATTGCATATAGTAAGAAGATATAACCAAAACTAAGTGGATAACCAACTATAATCTAACATGCCAACCATGTATCATACACCAATATGTATAGACAAGAGATAAGAAACCACATGAAATCTAGGTGAATCAATGAAAGAGAACAAACACAATAAGGAGAACACCCCCCAAAACCAACCTTATGATCCCAACCATTGGTGTCCCTTCCCACCTCAACCATCATCTTGGTGGAGGGTTTCAGTAACTAGGTACTTGGGTGAGGTAAGAGGTATACAAAAGATACTAAGACACTAGTAAAGACTTATAAAATTATTCAACAAAGACAAGGGAACTAATGTAGGAAACATAAAACCATATCACCCAACAAACTCATCATCCTAATCAATACCCAAGAAATCCATAAATCCTTATAGGAATTGAATTACATAGAAAATTAGGATCTATCATATCCATTTAATATGACTAGAAGGTATATCCAAGTTCATTTCTCAACCTAAGAAGCTTACTTGGGTGTAAAAAAATTGAATACAATGACTTCAAACCACAATAGCCAAATCATCTCATCCAAGTCAAAAAAGGAAAAACATATCATCCATCAATATAAAATAAACTTGGTTTGGCTTAATAATAGCCAAGTACAACCAACATTTCATTCCTTCAAGTATTTCAACAAAACTAGAACCAAAATAATAATGTAACCTCATTCACTCAATATCAAAATAAAATAATTTGCAGTCTAAGACTGGTAATTACAAACCAACCAATTTAAGGAAAGACCCAGTCCAACAATAAGAGTAAAAAAAGGTTTATAATAAACAAGGGTAATTTAGTTTTATCATAAATCAAACTCAAAAATTGAAAAGGATATTTGCATAGCGAAGGATATGGCATCAAGTGAAAACCAAGGATTATAGAAGTATGAATGAAATCATGAATTAGGAAGACATTAAAGGTTCTAAAAAATATACTTTAATTTATGTATAATGTTTATAAAAATAGTCTTAATAGAATCATAAATAAGTAAGGCATCAAGATTACTAAATTCTATTATTATTTACATATGATATCTAAAAAAACATTATCAATATAAAAATTGATAATAACAACTTAAATGGGGCATTGAATTTTAGTGCTACTAGTTAGGCAATAGACTACAAATGATATTTAATAGGCAAATAAATGATTTAATAGAAAACTAATCCATCAATAGAAAGTAGGCCCATATAATAAGCCAATAAGCATTATGTTTAAAATGTTAATCAAAATAGTTTAGAGGCAGTGCCAATGCTCTAGTTGATATTTGATTCCTAGAGTAGATGCTTAATATGAAAAGCCCCATAGTTTAATTATCTCCTTTTTATAAAAAAAATAGCCCCAAAATCAAAATCCCAAACATCATCACATAGTGCCCCATAGTAATACATAAACTAATGGTTTATAAAAAATCTCATTCACTCGATAACATGTATCCATAAATTCAATGGCCACATAGTTGAAGTGCACAACAAAACTAAATGGGTTCAAATTGATTTGGCCAATATAATTTTTAGTGGGGTAATAAAACAAAAACTCCAAAATCTCATTATAAAATAAACACGACATACTCAAAATAAGTAGGTCACCATGAATAGATTGTGGCATCTAGGTAAAGGGTATGGATTCCATTTTGTAGTAGCTTAATTTTTGTACCCAATTGGACACCATTTTGGTGCTAGTTCATACCCAAGTGAACTCCAAAACCCCCATGCATTGGTCAAAAATGGCCATAGCTCCCCCTCTCCCTTGACCCTAACATCCTTAGTTTGAACCCAACCAAGTAATTATTTTCCAAAATAGAGTGAAGTGAAATTAAGAATAAATAAAAAATAGTTACATCCTAGGGGCACAAGTCAACCCCAGTCACTTCCTCTGCAAGACAACATGACTACCACTATTATGGACCCTTTTCATATTTCAACACATATGTCACAACCCAACCACTTAATATAAGTTCTAAGGCAAGCCTAATGTGGTCTTGTGATCGAGAAAACAAATATTCCATGTAACATCCCAGTCATCAAACAAAGTTCCAAGGACCCAAGACAATGAGAAAAAATAATAATAAAATAATGTTCTACCAAAACAAGAGAATGCCATAGTAAAATAAATAATAACACTGATTAAATAATTCATAAGTAAATTAATAGAATAATAACAACAATGGGACCATTAAATAATACAAATGATAAAAAATCTTAAAATAATATTCAAAAAAATTATTATGCCGACCCACAATAATAGTAATCAACTAAAATATTTAATCAATTAATAATAATTAACAAAACTCATAACAATAATCATGGTTAACAAAATCATACGTCTACCCACTTAAAGGTAATACATAATAAAATATTTAATCTGATAAAAAAATTTAATTTAATAATAAAAAATAATCAAAATAATTAAGATAATATTTAATAAAAATCATAATAGTCGGTCAAAACTCATGCCAAGTCTATTACTCACGAAGTTTAAGAGTCCCATATAGGTCTAGTCAAACTAAACCCGAACTAGGATAAAAGATAAGCCATTACCTACAAATTAAAATTCAGTGCCCATGATAGCCAAAAATGATAATCAAAATGAATATATAACACCAAGCACATGAGGAAATGGACAATAGCAACAATGACATCAAAACTCGTTAAATCTAACAATAAACAAGAACAAACACCCACAACAAAATAAATCAAAACCAATCAAAGATGAAAAGTGATAATGATATAAAAACATAAAATGATGGTTTCTAAATACCATATTATTCATTCTATACCTATCAAAGTAACTTTTGACTACTCAATTTCCCCTCAAGTATACCTAAGATGTCCAAATCCACTACCTAGCCTAGCACATGACCTAGTTCTTATATTCACCAAATGAGACATCAGTAGTACATGAATAATATCAATATAATAATAAATAATAATGAATTTATAATAGATAATTAAATATGAAATAATAAATCAAGTATAAACATCTATATTTGTAATGGGACAAGAGTCAATTTTGATGATTGTGACCCTAAGCATACCCTATGAACATAACCAATAACTATAAGACTAATCAATGTCAATCTACATCAGTGAGTGATGATAAATCAATAACATACAATAATTTAACTATGCTAAAGTATCATATATATAATAATTTAAATTAAATCTAGTGTAATAAGTATGCATATCAGGATAAAATGAATCTAGTGTGAGTGTCAATCATGACATGGCATAATCATAACAACTACTTGAAATATCTCATATTTCAACCATTTGAAAAAGAACAAAAATCAACCATCATCAATCTAGTTCTATCAACACATGTTAAAACAAGATATAATCACATATCTATAATAGAAAATAAAGTCAGTTTATAACATATTCCCCTACTTAAAGAGGAGTCATCCTGACGACTATCAATTGTTAAGAACAAAATTCTTTGAAGATGTCTAACTATCTAATCAATACTACTTCACAACCTCTCCACCCATTGAGGTGTGGCAATGCCTCGACCTCATATTACTAGAATTCCTATTTTCTACCCTAGGATAGCCACATTTTCCATTACATTAGGTTGAGTAATGGCATCTTTCTTGCCTTCATATGTCTTTTACGACATTGATATGGCAAAACAACACTTATGTAGCACTATTAAAATATAAAATCCCACCAAATATACCAAATTGGTTATAAGATCTCCAATATCATGCCTTAAAAGGCCATCAATAACATTAGAATTCACTAAAATCATCAAAAAATAGGTTCATCAAACCAAAAATGCCTTTCTTAAACCACAAAATTCCATGGCAATGAAAGTTAAATTCACTACAGCATTGTTGTTATTAACCATTATATCAATTTATGAATGTGATAATTAACATCATGAGTGTACAGTGTTCCAAAACAAGGTAGTTTATACTTACCTTAATATGTTTCCCAACAAGGGTTTTAATGACACTCCCAGTAGGAAAATATAGTCAAAGTTTAACAAGTTATAAAATGATTGTCTAAACCAAATTAACAATCTAAATATAAAACATGACTAGGATCATAATCACTTGTGTCAACACACACAAACCTACAACATGAGGTTAACAAATATAATAATCCAATCCCATAGGATTGCAACTAGAATCTCAAATTAAGAGTGAAATCTTCCACTAAAAACATTATGCTACATGTATAATCTTAAGAACATTTATTACATAATGTCATTTCAAAAGGGTAATAAGACATATTTTTATGGTTATTCCACTATGTCATCAACCATTTATGGGTTAGTGCAACATCCCACACCAATCGCATTAAACACCAAAGAATCCATACCAAGAATCACATGGGACCTGAAGGCTTACAACATGTTATCCAACACATGTGAGCTCAAATTATGGTCTAGTGATACCAATACCATAGTCTAAAATCATCCATATTAGGGAATTAACTAACTTTAACCACTGTATCCAAGAGTCAAGTGGGTACCTAGGATTTTTAACACCACCTAATTAAGGATTTATGTTGCTCTTTTAGAGAATAGAATCAGCATACATTCAGGTTATGATTTAAAAAATATATATATAAATATTAATCCTAGAATATCTCTAATAGGTATAATAAAAAATGCTTGAACCATAACATGTTTGCACTTGTAGGCCAACACATGCATGCATTTTAGAAAGTACCACCTTGTTGATTTGGCATAAATGTCTAAATTTTAGGATTAGTTAGTGATTTATAAAGTTTAAGCAATAAAATATTCACAAAGGTTTCTCTTAACACAACCATCAAGATTTTTCTAAATCCATAAGTGACCATTATGCACTAATATCCCTTGTAGCCAACTTGTGTCACCCATGGTGCACACTTTGAATGAATCAGGTGGCTACTTGTGCAAAGGGGAAAAGTGGATTTTTATCCTCCGAGAGGCTCCACTTCCTAGCCCATGCCTAGTTAGAATCATTATGGATGTAGTGGTTTTCTTCCCTCAACCTCATGCTTGCACCAATATTCAATACTTGAGTAGTGATGCGTGATTACACCACACAACACAACATTATACCTTAGCAAATTCAATCAATAGAAGTTGATTTCAAAATGAGAAAACACATCACATGAGTATCTTATAGCCACATTAACACATAATAATATGTTAACAACATAGGTTTACATTTATTCCATGATGTTTACATAAAATACTCATGCAACAACTTTAAAACATATATCAAAGAAGTTTCAGATGGTTGATTTCATGAGTGGGAGATGTCTTACACAAATAATTTTTGCCATTATTCACACATTCCATGGTTAATGACACACCATCATGTATATAAGTTCCAATGCAATAATTCCAATATAAATAATAAAATGTGATAATTCACATAGTTAACTACATATACATAATATAGTGAAGATACAAAATTTACATGATTTAACATAATCAATGAAATGTAATAGTTCACACAACACATATAAGTTTTACATACAAAAAGGAACCACATGAAATAGGTCACACATACATGAATTAGGTGTTATAATAATCATGCCAAGATACCTTCATATTATAATAAGTAACACACATAACAGTAAAGCACAAGGGTTCATGACTCCATTAGGTTACCCCATGTCTAGATTTTATCTAGATGACACCAAATATCCATCATATAATATAACATGGTCAGTCTTAGGGATCTTGAATTAGGATCAACTTATTTATAAGAATGTTGTCTTCCAATATATCCCATAAAATCTATCTCCATGATTTTTCAAAAAATTACCAATAATGTTTGTGCATCATGAATAAATGGCTCATTCTACCTGATAAAAATAAGAGATCCCCAAAAATCTTTATCTTGTTCAATCAAGTCAGTCACACTCACCCCCTAGGCTCTCTAAAATTTATCCATGCCCTTGTACAACAAAATATATTATACCTTAGTATCATCAAATGACTTTCTTGTGCAAGCTATCAATCACCACTAAGGAATTACCTCATAATTCTAATAATAAGCTTATATTTCTATTCTTACAATTAACTTAATCTAACAAGTTAATGGTTGAATGGTGAGGCTTGCTTTGAATTAATATCATGTTGGGCAAGGGTGACCTTAACTAAGGCACAAGGTGAATTCTAAAACATTACTATGGGAATTACAATTTCCTATAATCATCAATTTTAATCAAACTTTACATTAAACATCCTCATGGATGTAAGACATCCAATATCATAATAGACATCATCATGGGTGTTAAGACATAACCAAGTTATAATTAGGCATCCTCATGGTTTCATAACTTAGCTATAATTAAATCAACATCCCCATGGATGCAAAACATATCCATGGTTATCATAACATCCTCATGGAATTCAACCTATCCATGATCAAAATAACCATCATGGATGCAACATACCTATGATCAAAATAAAAATTCCACACACTTAATTAAGTTTCATCCTTTTGGAGTTATGATTCCACATGCTTCTTTGTTTATCTCAATATAATCCAAAAGCATAAACAATATCAAGCTCTAAATCAATTTAAGATGCTCTTCCTCAAGTAGAGATCCCAGGCCTTACTAATATACCCAAGTAAATCAAATACTCTCACCATATAAAACACTCTAGGTTTGAGCTTAACCCTTGGTATTCCTAATTTGATATTGCTATAATCATCTACTGATGACTCTATGATACAAGTAAAATAATAGATAATAAACATCATTTTGTTAATTTAAAGTGTGAAGAAATTATCACCAATATCCCATCGACCTACACATACAATTCAATAGTTAACATGTGATGCTTGCCTTGATGCAACTCGATTAGGGAAGGGTTGAACCAGCCAAGGCTACAAGTAATAATCATAAAATCATTGCGTAAATTTACTAATTTCCACACACACAAAAATTCAAAAATGCAATAATTTTATAGCACTTTAGGTTTGTATAATAGAGCACTATGTAATTTACCCAAGAGGTTAAGTGCCCTTATAAAGGTCATAGTATAGTCATCTCAATTCATATAAGACATATATTTATCCACACAAGGTATATAATTTTGACCATTATTTAATTTCCACTCAATTATACAATGTCCCAAATCAATCTTAGCAAGAGAAGCATAGTCATACAACTGTTATTTAGGCATCCACATGCATACACATACATGCTAAAATAATGTAAGCCTTCACAAAAATATGCACATCTATATTATGTTTATTTTAAGCTACCCAAAATTATACTATACAAACATAATCAATCACAATATATGCATAACAACATAAAAGCTCAACCAACTTTTCTAAGAATATGCTAAAAAATAGCTCAATATACCAAAAACTCATCCAAAACCTTAAGGCACATGCTCTGATACTAGACGAAACAACCCAACCCCCCAAAAAAATACCATTTCCTTTTAGAGTACACAATGGAATGACGTTTAGGGTTCATTTCATAACTTTAATGCAACATAATTCATATCAACAATCAATACATAAAGTACCAATAACAAATAGACAACATCCCATTTATTCATTTAGACAATGATAAGGACCTTAAGTATGGAATTAAAATATATCCAAGAATTTCTTGTTAGTCATTTTATATATAAGAAGATAAGATATAATAGAAGTGCAACACTTAAGTATGGAGGTCCAAATGACCGCACAAAATAGTTCATCTCACTAACTTGCTTATGCAAGTCTTGCCACATCTTGAGATCAAAAAGTGGACATTTCTAAACCACTGATAAACTCAAAATGACATAACTTAAGAGTCTATGATCTTTTGGGATTTACCCAAGAAAGAATCAACCCTTGTGCTACCCCCATTGGATAAGTATACCATGATATAGGGTTCTTTAGGGATCATTACACCATTGTTACTTAACTTGGTGAAGGTTACACACAAGATATAATTTCATGATGAAAGAATTTTTATCATTAAATCACATGAGTCATAATTCACTTAGTTTAAGGTGAATGAAATTACACAAGTGAGCATCCTAAAGAATTTTTGTACCTAAATGTTGCTAACATGTCCCTTGGTTAAATAACATGCTATTGTACAAATCATAGGCATTCAAATTATACAAATAAAATGCATGTAAGGATTCATTTCTTAAGAAATCTTAGGAAATAACTCGTATATTTTTTAATAAAATTTATGATTTAATAACTCATTACCAAGGTGGACTATTAAAGCACCGAACATAGTGTACATTAGGAGTTCACACAATATAATAAACCTCATCCCAATTTTGGGATTATTTCCATTCAAAGGATTCTTCACATTTTAATAATCACAACACAAGGTATACTAATAATTTATTGTCAAGGTACACTTATAAATTTTAATCATGCACATACACTATAAACCAATGACTATCTATCTTAGGAATTCATTGATAACAATAAAACTTGCTTTTCATTAATCAAAGCTGAATTATAACCATTGAACATTAAACTTATGCAAACTTGCCAATAGTCTATGGTATTACATTACCCTTATGGGTAAGAACCACAACCAATAATACATACCAATATAGACAAGTCATTAATTAGGCTTTATTTCATTACTTAAGCAATAGAAATAAGCTCACTTAAAAGGATACCACAACCATTAGGGCAGCCAACTCCAATAGTGAAAACATATTGCTTTTTATCATTAAGATAATTGATTGAATAGTCTAACTACTATGGCTAATATAGACCAAATAATAACATACCACATATCATGTTTTCAAGTAACAATGCCATAAATTTAAGAGCTGTCATACAATAAAAATGAGATAATATTTAATTAGAACCATAATAAGAGAGTAAACATTTATTGTCTATAAGGTAAACCCATATGTTAGACATGATTTCCAGGTTTAGTATATACAACATAACATCTATTTAGTAACAATTTCACCTCATTATAATCAGGAATAACCAACATGTACAATTGTACCTTAATTCCTTAGTTTGTTATAAACCATGAAACTAGGAAATCATAAAACATCATAATATAAATACAAATAGGGATTATTACATATATCATACAATAAGATACATACTTGTTTATGGCTAAAAATTTAATCCCAAGTCTAAAATGTTATTTAATTTATTTTTAAAATAATAATGTCTCTCAACAAGGTTAGATAACATCATGCCCATGTCATAAATAAGATACAATCTATATTCTAGATTGGCATTCCATGCCATAAGAATGTCACCAAATAATATCTATCATAAAATAGATCTATGTGTGTGTGTGTGTGCGCGCGCGTGCGTGCGTGCGTGCGTGTGTGTGTGTGTGTGTGTGTGTGTGTGTGTGTGTGTGTGTGTGTGTGTGTGTGTGTGTGTGTGTGTGTGTGTGTGTGTGTGTGTGTGTGTGTGTGTGTGTGTGTGTGTGTGTGTGTGTGTGTGTGTGTGTGTGTGTGTGTGTGTGTGTGTACATATAACACAACTCAATGAAGGAAATTTAAAACCTCTAAATGTTTCTATAATACCATAAAATAATACCATCTTACTTTCATTTGGATTTTAGGGTTATAGACAATATACATGCTACTATTCCAATATAACTTTTATTTCTAACTTCATGTTTAATTCATGTCAATTTTTATACTAAAAGTATAATCATTATGTACATATATCAACATATAAATATCATTTATAACATACTGCATTCTGAGTACAACTATCACTCATGTAGTAAATAGAACCTAACATAAATGAATCATAATAAATGAATATGACTCACTAGATATACAAGATCCATGTTACCATATTCATTCATGCCACCAATATCAAAATAAATATAATATTTTACTTTTATAACATAATAATTATATAATATTGCATACAGTATGAAGATACAAGAAAAATATAAGTGGGCAACAAACTATAATCCATCATGCCAACCATGTATCATACATTGATAGGCACAGATAAGAGATAAGAAGGCACATGAAATTTAGGTATATCAATGAAATAAAATGAACATGGTAAGGAGAAAACCCCTTAAAACCAACCCTATGAGCCTAACCATTGATGGCCCTTACCACCCCAACCATCAGCTTGGTAGAGGGTTTTGGCAACCAGGTACTCAGATGAGGTAAGAGGTATACAAAATATATTGATCCACTAGTAAAGACTTATAAAAATAGTCAAAAAAAACAAGGGAACTAATGTATGAAACATAAAGCCATATCACCTAACAAACCCATCATCCTAAAATATACCCAAGTCATCCATAAATCCTCATAGGAGATGATTTACATAGTAAATCTGGATCTATCATATCCATTTAATATGATTGTAAGGTCTAGTTAGCTTCATTGCTCATCCCAAGTGACTTACCTAGGTGTAAAATAATTAAACACAAATACTTCAGACCATAATAGCTAAATCAAGTTATCTGAGTTAAAACAAAAATAAACATATCATCCATCAACAAAAAATAAACTTGGTTTGGATAAAAAATAGCCAAGTATAGCCAACATTTAATTCTTTTGAGTATCTCAACAAATGTGGAACCAAAATAATAATGTAACTTCATTCACTATATATCCAAATAAAATAATTTGTAATCCAAGACTTTTAATTACAACCCAACTAGTTTGAATAAAGACCCACTCCAATAACAGGAGTAAAATAGAGGTTTAAAATCAACAAGGGTAAATTAATTTTATTATAAATCAAACTTATAATTTGGAAAGGAGATATGCATAACAGAGGGTATGTTGTCAAGTGAAAACCAAGGATTCTAGAAGTATGAATAAAATCATGAATCAGGAAGACATCAAAGTTTTGAAAAAATATTTTCTCATTTACATCTAGTGTTTAACTAAACAAGCTTAATGGAATCATAAATAAGGAAGGCATCAAGATTGATAAAATCTTTCCTTATTTACATATGATATCTAACAAAACAATATGAATAGAAAACAAGACCATAATAACAACTCAAATAAGGCATTTAATTTTAGTGCTACTAGTTAGGAAAGAAGCTACATATGATATCTTTTGTGGTCAACATATCCCCATTTATGAAAATTGGGACCCTTGATATACTTTGAACCTTAAACCTGAAAACATGGTATGTTTTGAACATTATTAGAATTTGAAGGTCATCTACTTTGATAAAGTTAGCTTAGTAGTTTATGGTTTTTTTTGAGCTTGCCTAATGTTGTTAATAATTTGTCTTCATGTCTTAAAGATACAATTTTCATTGAGATCTTACTAATGGATCATACTTAGAATTTACATATTAACTCAAGTTTCATTTTTTCAAATCTCTCCTTTAGAAAACCCTATCTCAATCCCTTGGTTCAAATTTAAAGTTGGTAGGAGTAAACTGGTGGAAACATTTCAAATTACTTTAGACTTGAGCTTAATTTTCATGTTAATGTTTACTCATATTTATTAACATGACCAAACCTTAACCTTAAAGTCCTACTTGGTCCCTTTTATTTTCTCCCTTTACTTCCTATATTTTTAATTTAGTCTAATATCTAATGGCCTGTGCTTAATCATGAGGGGATAATCTAGAAAAGCAAATAAACCCTGATAAAATTGAGTATTTGGTCCTTTGAACCAATATTGTGCAAGAATCTAGATCGTGATTGATAGTTCATGCCTCATCGAGATCAAGGATACAATAGAGTGAATGCAGTGATGAAAAATTAAAATCCCAATAACCCCTATGGCATAACCATGTGGTGCTCCCAGAATCAAATCTTGATAATAAAGGGTCCCACATATTAAAAGGAACCAATCATGTACAAGTTCTTGCATCATGATCAATAATTAATGGTCACTCATAGATCTGCATCTAATAGAGTAAAGAAAGGGTTCAAATGTCAATGGTCAAAGGAGTCTCATGAGGATGACAAGTGGCATAATCTCATGGAATCAAATAGAGAACAATGACCTGTGGGTCCTCCCCAAGGTCTACAAGGTTAAATCTTAAGAGCCCCATAGAGTCATTATATGTTTCTTCCATATTTTATGCTTAATGAACCAATGGCATGCACTCACTTAGATCTTGATTAGATGATTCTTGATTCATCTTGGCTCTTGATCGGATGGAGTGAATTGAATTAGAGATCCATAGAATATAAGAACGTGATGAGATTAAATTTGACATTCTTGTGAATGTCATTTGACATCCATAAAGCCATCATTGATGTTTTCATGACCAACAATTTTAATCCCACTGAGCCTAAAGATCTTCATGAGCTTAAATTTGATTTTCTCCTAAACATCATTTGATATATGTGAGGTCTTCATTGATGTCAATGAGGCCATCAAATTCAAACTCTTCAAACCTTTTACTTAGACAAACGGGGCATGATTTATGTCATTTGAGGGGTTATTTGTTATTATGATTTAAAACATAGCATAAAATATCTTAACCTAAGTCTATAGCATATCTATTGACATTAAACAAACTTATCTTAATTTATTTTAGCCTAAGTAATTTATTATAGTATTTCACTAAGTAAATTCCTTGTATCTCATAGGATCAATGTCTTTTGCTTCATCGATCCTAGATGATCTAGTGGCATGAAATCATTTATGACTATTTAACAATTTTACAAGAGCCTATAAGCTCAACACATGGTAGGTACACATTTAATATACAACTGGTGTAAGATAAGAAGCTCAAAAATACCATAGGGATGCTAAATGGCAGAACCATGGGGATAACACAAAGATGGCCAATGACATATGAGAGCCCAACTCATGATCAATGGCCCATGTTGATCCTTGGATCTTGATCAAATGATGTAAAACAAAAGGACAAGTTTCAAATAACAACTAGAGCTTTAAAAGCATTTATGAAAAATACTATGAAAGTGCTAGGTTGATGCCAAATAATCACCATGCAAGCACAAAGTGATAAAAATGAAAATCGTGTGTGATTGAAAATGCAGACATATAGAAGCAAGAGTCAAGGCCAATCTAGGGTAGATAATAGTAGGATCCTAGAAATGAACTTTAATACATAGCATCAAAGAATCCATGGTTAGATATGATAGAGAGTTGAATAATATAGATAAAAAGGAAGAAAAGTGTCTCTTAAGGCTATCTATGGATTTAGGACTTGTTAATGGGGAGAATCAAAAGGCTATGCATATCATTTAGTAGTAATAAGCAAGTTCTCAGGTGTAAAACCCACTAGCCAGTTGGCTAATATTCCACTTTTGTGAAGCACTGTAAAATTTTGAGAGTCGAATATTCTTTTGTAAAGACATGTTATTTTTTTAGCATATTTTCCTCTAGGTTAGATTATTTTAAAAAGGCAAGTGTATTTTAGGACTTGGTAGAATAAGGATAGTTTTCCTTACTTCTTATACATTGTATCTTACAACTAATTGGTATACTACCTTACCCTATAAAAGTTAGTATTACCATTTTTTAAAGGGGGGAGTTCTTAGATTCAAAATTACTTTGTAAACTTAGAGAACGAAATACAAGTAAGGAATTCTACAAGTATTGTCTAGTATTTATCTGTGTTTACTATCATCGCTTCTCTCTCATTTGCTTGTTCAAATTTCTAGATTTGAATGGTTCTTATGAATTCTTGGTGTGCACCTTTGAATGTAGAGTTGTTAACTTGTGCCAATGTTAAGATAACAAAAAGTTATTAGGTTCATTTCATTTTTTGCTCTTTTTGCATTTGGG
Source organism: Torreya grandis (assembly GCA_037957365.1). Lineage (NCBI taxonomy): Eukaryota > Viridiplantae > Streptophyta > Pinopsida > Cupressales > Taxaceae > Torreya > Torreya grandis. The sequence goes on from JARHVA010007434.1 coordinate 319,292, forward strand.
TCAATGTTGTTTTCTTACAAGAGTGAATATTTAAATTGTGCCTAATTATTATCTACATATTTTCATACCTTATTTAGAAGTATGTTTGATGTGTGAGGTGATTTGGGCTAAGCAGTTTCACTTCACATGTTGGTTTTAAGTACATGCTTGGATGAAATTTGAACTTTGTCATGATGTTTGTAATGAATATCAACATCTCTTTCTACCCTACCTTTCCTTTTGCTTCTTTTTAACTTGAATCACCTTAGTTTATCTTGTCATTATAAATATCCATCCTAAATTAATTATTAATTTAGATCTTGATCATATTTCACTATTATTTGCATAGTTATTGCATAATATACATAGATCTATTGTTTTTCCATGTTGGCTCCCAACCACCAACTAATATAAATATTATGAAATAATTACTTGTTCTACCTCTATTCCACCAAAAGGTAATAGGATTATCATAACCTATATCTCAAGCATTGGATTTTTAGGAATTTAGAAATAATAAGTGTTCACTAAACACTTTGGGCATTTATGGTACACATTTAGTCATAAACAAGAGGATCTTCACTAGTGATAGAAAGAGGTATAGTTAGATCTTTGTGAATTTGGAGAATCTTTGATAGTTTTGGTGTGTTTTTAATCAAAGATTGGTGTATTCTTTGCATATTTATGTTATTTTGAGCATAATTATGTAAAGATCATTGATCTTTATGGTTTTAGACAAGTCTTTAGGTTTTATTTATCCAAATATTGATATTATTTGAAAATCCATGTGTATTTGTGGTAAAGATAGCCTAAATCCAAGGCATTTGAGGTTAGTAATAGAGATTTTGTTTAAAATTTAATTGATTCATTGAAAGTTTGAGTTCATGTGAGCTTAAACATGTAAAGATAATTCATATTGATGTATTTGGGCATATCTTTGAGTTAATTTAGTTAAAGATCGATGTCCTTTGCTATTATTTATATATATTTGTGAAAATTTGGCTTAATTTATGAGTTTGATCATTATTATTTGTAAATATAGGGCTTACACATCATATTTCAAACAAAGTTTGGAGCTGGACCTGCCACAAGTAAGATCCTCATCAAAGTATGGCATGGTTAGGTTGATCTTCTATCAATGTGTTTGGTCAAGTACATGACTTACCAAAAAATATAGAAAGGTATTTACATTCTTTCTATCCTAATGGCATTGTCACTACTAATAAACATGTTAGATATTTTAAATGTGCTTTAAAACTCTTGAATGTTGTTTATGAAGATGTAGCATGTAGATTATTCCCAATTACTTTCAAAGATGTTGCATATGAGTGGTTCCTTAACCTTTTAAAGGATTATATTTCTAGTTGGGATGATTTTAACAAAATCTTTATTGATCAATTTGGTAAAATCATCAATCCATGCATTCTATATCAACAATTCATCACTACCAGAAGAGACTCAAATGAGTCCATTAGAGACTTTAATGCTAGGTTTAAAAATATGTTTAGTAGAACTATATCCCCTTATAGACCTAAAGAGGCTTTAGCCTTAGAGATTTATAGGGATTCTTTAGATCTCATGACTTTTGTGTTCCTTAAAATGTCTATTAGAGTCATAAACACCTTGGTATTGGCTTATGATGAAGTTGTAATAATCAATGATAAAATGTAGCCTCAAAATTAGATTACATATGCTATCCCAAATGGCAACCTCAATTTCTTAATAGTGAATGTCATTCCTAATTCTAACTAGAATGTGTCTACCTTAAATCAGAAACTAGCCTTAAACCAATTGCCCTTAAGCCATGCTTATCCTAGCCAAAATTTAGGGTTATTAAACAATGATACAAATGGATTTCATCCATAAGGATAGAGAGCTTTGGTACCCAGTATTAATGACAATCAAGTTCATAACTCAAAAGCACCTTATAATGAGGATGAATCCATACTTAGGATGGTTCAAAAGATAAGCACTAATATTCTTCAATTGCAAAAGTAAGTGGGAAATTATGGGGAAGGCTCCAATAGAAGCTATGCTCCTCAAAGGTTTAATAGGTTTCATGATAACAACTACAATGAGTCATCTAAGGACATACATGAAATCAATATTTGTGATATAGGTCTAGCTAATCATTATAATGTCTTAAAAGCATGCCATAATCAAAAGGATACATTTAAACCTATGCTTAATAAAAACTTTGTTATAAGGACATCTAGATTTGTAGGAACTTCTAGATCCTTCATACAGGCTTTTGATTTTCCATTTGAAAGAGAGAGTGAATAAAAAAGGATCTAGAAGATGAAATGTAAATTTAAGATGAGCATCCCCATTAACAAAATCAAAGACAAGCTAACTTCTCTTCAGTAGATAGCTATGAGAGTAACTCATATGAGGTCATTTATAAAACTAAGGATTTCCCTAAGGAAGAAGACCAGTGGCAACATTTATGCCAAGATTTTTTGAAATAAATTGAGGTTTTCCAAGACAATAATGTCATTCTAGAGATCCTAAAGTAGGATGAGTTATGACTCAATTAGATAGATAAGATGCCATTCTACATGAAATATGAACATGAAGCAAGTGAAATAGATAAGAAATTTTCATATGAAACCTTCAAAAGGGTGGAATAATGTGATCAAATTGATTCAAATGGTAAGGTTATAGATAAAATTCATGCTCTTTTAGTTGATTAGGATGAAGTAGCCTTTTAGGATAACTTAGAAAGTTCTGAAACAAATATGGATAGTCTATCCCCACCAAAATATAAATTTAATGAAGACATTAGGACAATAATGTCAGTTGAGCTGCCATAATTGAAAGAGGATGATATAAGTCACTATCTATATATGACTGAAGGGGAATGAACACTCTTGATGCAAGATAGAAGGAATTTGGAAGATGAGGATTGGGTCCTAGATTTATATCTTTGATCTATATATAATAATGTCGATAGGAGGACAAAATACATCACCTATGAGACATAAGTATACAAGTACTCCTATCCACATGAAGAGGCCACTAAGTGAAAACATTCATGTTTTAAGGTTCTGTAGTAGACTAAATAATTTTCCATTTGATCCCAGACTTAAGTAATTTATGAAGTTAGTATAGGGCTTAAATTATTTTCTTTCCTATTATTTATTTCTTGTTTTTTCATTCTAATCCCTTATTTTTATATAATTCATGTACATATTTGTTTACCTCTATGCTTTATTCCTTACTTCTAAATAAGTCATTTTGGACAACCCTCAACTTGAGTTTCATCTAGGTTAATCAATAGCTTCACAGTTTAGAAATGTAGGTATACATCTCATGCACATGTTGACCATGTATTTGAAAATGAGATCGACATTATAATTTAGAGTAACTATCAATTAATATTGAATAGATTAACTATTTTATGAGAACTTAAACATTTTTTTGATCTAAACTTGGTTTTAAGAGGAGTTGTACATGTGGAATCAAATCTTGAGATAATAGGGCATAGTCATGTTTGCACTTAACAAACATCCTTGCCTGGGACAAAGGTCATAGCCATAGGTGATGAAATGAAGATCAAACACTTGACCAAATCCTTTAACCTGGCTATCTTGGTTCCTAGCCTTGATGAAATCATAAAAGATCTAAAAAATGCAAAAACAAAAATGCAATACAAAATCAAAATATTTTTAAGCATAGGTGATTCTAAAAATCTCTACCAAGGCTATGAATGCCTATATAGTAGTGGAAAAATGCCATGAGTGGAGCCACATTCATCTCTACTAGGGATATTGATGCTTGGATGGTAGCAGAGAAATGCCTAATCCTTCTTTGAACTAGAAGCATGGTTTTTTATGAATATCTAAACATGCTCTAAGTTATTTTTAATAATTAAGGACATGAAAACTATAAGTTTCCCCCTAAATCCCATGTCAAATAGTAAGTGGAATTAAAGCAAAAACAAAACATGCCTATGTCTTAATGTTTGACCTTAATTCTACATGTGTAAAGCTTTTCTCAACTATGAACTAATCCTTGGTTATGGAATAGATCAAGTAAAATAGATGACCTAATCACTTGTCTAAACCAAAACCTCAAAGTTCTAACATATTACTATGTTTCCCCTAGAGGTTGCCCTTTTTTGAGGTCAAAATACTCGCATTTCTAATAATTTAGACCCTTGAGATACTTTGAACCTTAACCCTAAAAATATGTCATGTTTTGAACATTGAAATAATTTTAATGTCATCCACTTTGATAAAGTTGGATTACTAGTTTATGGTTTTGATTTGGGCTTGATTAATGTTGCTAATAATTGGTCTTAATGTCTTAAAGATATAGGTTTCATTGAGCTCTTGCTAATGGATCATGCTTAAAATTTAGAGATTGACTATATTTAGGCTTCATTTTCTAAAATCTCTCCTTTAAAAAACCCTAGCTCAAGCCCTTGGTTCAAATTTACATTTGGTAGGAGAAAATTGGTGGGAACATTTAAATTAATTTGGACTTAAGCTTATTTTTCATGTTAAGGCTTAGTTATATTTCTTGACATGACCAAACCTTAATCTAAAAGTCCTACTTGGTCCCTTTTATTTTAACCTTTATTTTATATATTCCTAATATACTCTAATATCAAATGGCCCACACTTCATCACAAGGGGACAACCCAATAAAAATAAGAAATATTGACAAAGCTAAGCATTTTTTCCTTCAAACCAATAACATACTATCATCTAGATCATGATCAATGACTCACACCTCACCAAAACCAATGATCCAATAGAATGAACATACTAATGAAAATTTAAAATCCTAAGAAACCCTATGGTTTCATCACATGGTGCTCTTACAGTCAAATCTTGATAACAAAGGGTTCCATATATTAAAAGGAACCAATCATGTACAAGCTCCTAGATCATGATTAATGGTTTATGGTCACTCATGAATCTAGATCCAATGGAGTGAAGACAATGTTGAAATTTCAATGGCTAAAGGAGTCTTATGAGGAAGATAAGTGACATCATCTTAGGGACTCAGATAGAGATCAATGACTTGTGGGTCCTTCTCAAGGTCAATAGGGTCAAAGATTGAGAGCCCTATAGACTCATCATGTAATGCTCCCATATTTGAGGCTTAATAAGAAAATGGCATACACTCACTCAGATCTAAATTAGATGGATCTCACTTCATCGTGGCTCTTGATCAGATGAAGTGAATTAAATCTATGATCAATGGAATACAAGAACTTGGCAAGCTTAAATTTAATGAACTTGTGAACATCATTTGAAATCCATGAGGCTGTCATTGATGTCCATATAATCATCAAATTTAAGCCCACCAAGCCTAAGGAACCTCATGAGCTTAAATTTGGTGTTCTCACTAATGTCATTTGACATCTATGAGGCCATCATTGACATTTATGAGATTGTCAAATTTAATCTCTTCAAACATTTTACTTAGAAAAATAGGGCATGTTTTATGTCATTCAAGGGGTCATTTGATATTATGTTTTAAAACTTAGCATAAAATATCTTAACCTAAGTTTATAGCACGTTTATTGACATAAATTAAACTTAGTTTAAAATATTTTATCCTAAGTCTTTTGTTATAGACATGCATTGATTAAAGTCCTAGCATCTCATAGAATCAATGATTTTATGCTTCATCAGGATTGGATGATCCAATGCCATGAAATCATTGATGACTATTAAACTATTCTATGAGAGCCTATGGGCTTGACACATGGTAGATGTACATTTAATATGCAACTAGTGTAGGATAAAAATCTCAAAAAGCCTATAGGGATGTTAAGTGGCACAACCACGGGGCTCAACATAAAGATGGCCAATGACATATGAGGGTCTAGATCATGATCAATAACCCATGTTGATCCTTGGATCTTGATCAAATGATGTAAAACAAAAGGATATATTTTAAATAATAATAGCTAGTGATTTAAATGCATTTATAAAAAATATTGTGAAAGTGCTAGATAGATGCCAAATAATTTCCATGCATGAAAAAAGAGACAAAAATGAAGATCTTATGTGCTTAAAAATGCATATGTATAGAGGCAAGATTCAAGGCCAGTCTAGGGTAGATAATAGTAATATCCTAGACATGACCTTCAATACAGAGCATCAAAGAAGCCATGGCTAGAAATGATAGAGAGTTGGATGATCTAGTTGACAAGGAAGAAGAGTGTCTTTTAAGGCCATCTATGGATTTGTGACTTATTAATGAGGAGCATAAAAAGGCTACAAATATCCTTCAATAGTAACAAGCAAGTTCCTAGGCATATGGCCCACCAATCAGTTGGTTAATATTCCACTTTTGTGAAGCACTATAACATTTCTAGAATGGAATATTCTTTTGTGAATGCATATGCTAGTTTGTTAACATATTTACCTCTAGGTTAATTTATTTTAAAAAGTTAAGTGTATTCTATAACTTGGTATAAAAAGGAAAACTATCCTTACTTCTTGTACATTTGTATCTTGTAATTGACCAGTATACTACCTTATTCCTTTATAGAAGGTAGTATTACCATTTTGTAATGGGGGGAGTTCTTAGAGCTGAAATTACTTTGTAAACTTAGATCAATCAATACAAGCAAGGAATTCTACAAAGATTGTCTAGTATTTTTCTATGTGTTTGCTATCATGGCTTCTCTCTCATTTATTTATTCTAATTTCTAGATTTGAATGGCTCTTATGGATTCTTGGTGTGCACTTTTGATTGTAGATTTGTTAACTTATGCCAATACTAGGTTGACTGAAAGTTCTTAGGTTCATTTCATTTTCTTGCTCTTCTTGAAATTGGGCAAATGTTTTTTGATTATAGGAGTAAATATTTAAAGTGTACCTAGTTCTTATTTTCACCTTTCTGTACCTTAGAAGTTTGCCTGATGTGTGATGTGATTTGGGCTAAGTTATTTCACTTGACATATTGCTTTTAAATGCATGCTTGGATGAAATTTGAACTTGATCATGATGTTTAGAATGAATATTTGTAACATCTCTTTCTTCCATACCCTTCCTTTTGCTTCTTTTCTAACCTTGATCACCTTAGTTTAGCTTGTCATTATAAATATCCATCTTTAATTAATTTTTAATTTAGCTCTTAATCATAATTCACTATTCTTTGCATAGTTACTACATATTCTACATATATTTGTTGTTTAGCCATGGTGGCTCCCAACCACCAACTACTATAAATTTGTGAAATAATCACTTGTTCTTCTTCTATTCCATCAACATGTAACATGATTACCATAACCTGTAACTCATGCATTGGATTCTTAGGGATTTAGAAATGAGAAGTGTTCACTAAACACTCAGGGCACCTATGGTACACATTTAAGCATAAAAAATATCTAATAAATAACTTGAAGATTCATTAAAAAACTAGCCCATCAATAAAAATAAGGCCCATACAAGAGACCACTATGCATTATGTTTAAAATGTTAATCAAAGTAGTTTAGAGGCAATTATAGTGTTCTAGTTAATATTTGATTCCTAGAGTAGAGGCCTAATTTGAAAAACCCCATGGTTTAATTCTCTAATTTTTTGAAAAGAGTATCCCCAAAATCAAAAGCCCAAATATCATCACATAGTACCCAAAAGTAATATATAAACCAACAGTTTATAAAAAATTCTCCTTTACATGGTAAAATGAAATCATAAATTTAAGGGACAAATAGTTTAGTCACCCAAAAAAAGTAAATGGGCTAAAACTAATTTGGATACTATAATTTATGTTACATTTTAGTGGGGTAATAAAACAAAAACACCAAAATCTTATTATAAAATCTACATGACTTACTCAAAACAAGCAAGCCACCATGGATAGATTGTGGCATCTAGGTAAAGGGTATGATTTCCATTTTGTATAAGATTTATTTATACCCAATTGACCTCCATTCTAGTGTCAGTTCCTACCTAGGTAAACTCTCAAACCCCTAATTTCTATTGAAAAATAGCCACAGATCCCCCTCTCCCTTACCCATACCTTCCTTTATTTTAACCTAGCCAATTCACTAGTTTTTAAAATAGGGAGAAGTGAAAAAATAATAATAGCACATCTCAGGGCACAATTCAACCCCAATCACCTCTTCCCCAAGCCAACATGACTACCACTATCATGGACCTAGTTCATAACTCAATGCATATTCATAACCCAACCACTTAGTTCAAATTCTAAGGCAAGCCTAATTGGTTTTGTGACCAAGTAACCAATATGCCACATAACATCCCACTCACCAAATGGAGTTTCAAAGACCTAAGCCAATGAAAAAATAAATAATAAAATAATGGGAAACCAAAATAAGAGAATACCATACTAAAAGAAATAATAACAATGATTAAATAATTCATAAGTCAATTTATAGATTAATAACAAACAACATGATCATTAAATAATAAAAATGATTAAAAACATCTTCAAACAATAATCATCAAAATTCTTATGATGACCCATAATAATATTCATCAACCAAAAGATTAAATCGATTAAAAATAATTAGCAAAACTCATAACAATAATAGTGGTTAACAAAATCATACATTGACCCACTTAAATGTAATAAACAATAAAATATTTAAGTTGATCAAAAACCTTAAATCAATAATAACAAATATAATCAAAATCATTAAGATAATATTTAATAAAAGTTATAATATCAAGTCAAAACTCATAGCCAGTCTATTGCCTATGAAGCGGTTAATGTTTTTACCAAGGTCAAGAGACCATACAAGTTTAATAAAATTGAATCCTAACTAGGCTAAAAGATAAGCCATTTCCTACAGCTTAAAATGAAGTGTCCAAAATACCCAAGAAGGATAATAAACATGAATATATAACCCCAAGCACATGAGGAATGGACAAGAGAAACCATGCCATCGAAACATATTAACTCTAGTAGGGAAGAAGAACAAACACACATGCATAAAATAAGGCAAGACCAATCAAAGATATAAAGAGGTGATGATATAAAAACACAAAACCATGGTCTTTGAGTACCATATTATTCATTTTATACATGTCAGAGTAACTTATAACTACTCAATCACCCATCGAGTATAATCAAAATGTCTAAACCCACCATCGAGCCTAGCTCATGGCTTGATTATTACATACACTAGATAAGACATCAACAGTACCTAAATGATGTTGATATATTAATAGTAAATAATGAATTAAAAATGAATCATTAAATATGAACTAATAAATCAAGTATAAACTTCTATAGTTTTAAAGGAAATAGAGTCAATACTGGTGACTATGACCTAAAGCATGCCCTATGAACATAACCAATAGAAGAAAGAGTAATCAATGTCAATCTACATCAGTTAGACATGCTAAAGTAATAACATACAATAATGTAACTAAGTTAATGTAACATATATATAATGGGATAAAGTTAATCTAGTGTAAGTAGTATGCATATCAAGATAAAATGAATCTAGTGTGAATGTCAACTGTGACATGGCATAATCATAACAACTACTTGAGATATCTTGTATCTCAACCATCTAAAATAGGACCAAAATCAACTACCATTAGTCTACTGCTATCAACACATGCTAAAACAATCTATAATCACATATCTATAGTAGGCCACAAAATTAATTCGTGACAACTATCTATGACATGTATTCATTTATTTCCCCAAATTTAATGTTTTATTTGTTGAAATCCAAGGAAATGAGTGAATTAAGATCTAATGACTCCCCCTAGCTAAATTATGACACTTATCCTTAAGTGAAGTAGAGAATTATATTTTGGGGTAGATGTAATCCAGGAAACCATTTAAGATATGAAAATATAAGGAAACAAATTAAAGGATCATAGTATGGTGTGATAATGGGGAATGTGACCAAGAAGTATGATGATAAAACATGACATGGGAGTAAAACTGAGAGGGATAGTTTCCATGGGTAACATAAGAATGGTGGGGTAATAACACATAATATATAAAAATTATAAATAACCTTATTGAAATTGTAATAAATATATACATCCTAAATAACTAATATAATTACCTATATATATGAAATGGTTTATTTATTTTTTTCAATTATAAGGCTTACACAAGTGGAAGTGGATAGAATGGAAACATTAAATAACTTAGGTCTTAATGATGGAAATCAACTTCTAAATTTGTATGGAAATGCATACACTATTTATAAATTATATAGAACCTCAATATTTTATACTTGGGAAATATATATCATGGATGTATCTTCAACTTCTATAGCTTCCCCACTACCAAAAAATATTGCATACACTATTTATCTGCACCTAATTACTTATATATTAGTTTGACAATGCCATTTTGATGCCAAAGACTTATATCTTTCCTAAAATGTTATAAACCTACTTATATTTCATCTCTTCAAGTAATTGATTTGTACCTATTTGAAAAATACCTGAACACTTGCATTAGTCATACACGTATGTTGTGTCAAGTGTCTAGTTTCATAAAGTCATACAATTTGAAAATTAAATGTATTCCTATGGTTGTCTTATGTGTTTTAATGTAAGATATTATCCAAATGGATTAGTATAAATATAAGATCAACCCTCATTCATTCCTCACCTAGAAAAGACCTATAAAAGACCTAAAATAAACCAAGCCAACTTACTAAAAGCATTCTATCAATCACTCAAGTTAACAAAATTTCCCCATTTTATCCTATTTCTATATAAATCATAGGTGCACCACATTTACAAGTCTAAAGTACTAAAGAAACATCCCAAGAGCTATATTTTCTATGTTACAATCTAGGTCACTATTGTACCTACTTATCACACATTTCATGATTCACACACAAGATAACATGTAGGGGATAACTACATGTTATCCCCACTAACATATTTTTCCATAACCACTATGAAGATGAATAAATAGGGTTTTTATATTTTAAAATGAGTGATAATCCATGACCTATATTTGAATACACCAAAGTAAAGAAAACATAGAACCCAAAAGAATCTAGGTCATCACATCTAATTTTATTAAGTATTGCATACTTAACACCTATGTCTAACTTAGACAATAGCTTAGACACAACCATCTTAGGTCTTATGCAAGTATATCTAGACATTTTATAGATTCATGTGATTGTTCTAGAAACTAGATCTAGTCCACTTCCTACCTGCTCCATATCTAGATCTATATTAGCATTAGAACCAAATACGTATATTATTTTCATTATTATTTCAATATCTAGCATATCTATACTTTCCATTTTTAGCATATCTTAGCTTAATAAATTTAATATATATTTATCAGAGTTTTGCAAATAATTGGCCTATTCTAGAGATAGTCTACCATCCTTATGCCCTAGGCTATCTCTTCTCCTTTTTACCTTAGATTCCCTTAATCTATATATTAGGGTTAAAAATTTGGACCTTTCATCCACAAAACCCTAAATATTGATCTAGGGATTCATGATTCTCTATTTATGATTTATGATTTATGATTTAAAAATATTTTTTCTCAATATGTTTGATATGGATATATCTATTAATTACTTCATATTATAATACTTAATAGTATTTATTAATTTTTATGTTTCATACATTCTAAAATTGGTCCAATATATAAAGGGTTACAAATTTGATTACTACAAATCACATGTAGTCTTGTATACCTCATTTCGTTATATTGTTTAAAATGAGTTCCTACATGTTACTACAAAACACCAAAGGGAATGCATGAAAAAAAATTTCTCTTCCCACCATGCCAAAAACTCTTACAATGAAATTATATCTAAAACTTCACTTTGGTACTTGTTCCACCATTCCTCCCATTACAAGGATATTTTTCTAGATGCATTACACATGACCTTTTTACCAAGTTATGTGGAATCACCATATGTGTCTTATGTGTTATATTCAATAAAATAAACTAAACATAATATATCATTTGAAGAGGAATATCTACCAATGCAAGACTTCATAAATTGTTGTTTATGAGTATACATTCAATTTTTGTGTGTGCAATAAAATTGTAAAAATATTCCTCATGGACAATGGTTTAGGGATCAACATCTACAACATATCCTTTCATTCATTACTTGGAACTTGACCTAATGATTTTGAACTTTTCAATATTATAATCAAAATATTTGATAATATTCCATGAAAACATGTTATGACAAACAACATTAAACATTATTTTGGGACCTCATACATTAACTACTTTATGTCATGTTATGCCAAATTATTTAAGATATGATATACTATTGGGATGGCCATGGGTACATGAAATGTATCTATTTCCATATATTATACATTCTTGATTAAAATTCATCCACAAGTTATTTGTTTACACATGTCTAAAGGATACTAACCCCTTCAAATAATGTTCCATAATCCAATAAACAAATAATCCTATGCCACAAACCTATCAACCTAACCTTGGTTCTTGATATTAGATCAAATGTGCAGACAGTGGATAAGGGCTAAGAAAACATGTGAAAGATATATCTTAACCCATCTCTCCCACAAATAATATAAATCAACAAGGCTTGGGGTTCTTAAATAAATTTATAAATCATATGTAATCTACTCATACCATGTCTTGTTTCCAAAAGTCCAAACATGAATGTATGCACACTTCCAAAACATATATGCCTTTGGTTTACCCTCATTTGATTTATAAGACCACTTCATGATTTTTTTACCTTTGACAAATTTTCAAATGGTGAGTCATTATTAGAATACTTAGTGGCATATAAGGATATCCCTTCCTTATATCATAATAATAGGTTTACTAATTACACCTCTATTCATGTTTGTTTTGTGAGATATATTATGCCAATAACTAACATGATGCATATAACACTATTCCTAAAATACCTTTTGTCATGGATAATTCTACATTGCTAAACAAAGTAACAATGCAATTTCATTATGGAACATAAAAACATCCTCAACTAATATTAATTATAGAAATAATGTAGGATGATGAAGGTAATGCCTATCAACAAGTCATCCATGATTATCCAAAACTATTTTTTGGGATTATTCATATATTCCTAGGATTGACCCATTAGTTGTATTCATAATATATTATGGTATCCTTATGAAAATCCTATTAAGAAAAAAGATTATTAAAATTCATCCTAAAGTGGCATTGCTAATAAAAAAAGAGATTCAAAATTTATTAGATGTTGATTCATTTGAGCCATTTAAAATTATGATTGGGTCTAACATTATCCCTATTACTAAGACTAATGGTGAAATTTAATGTTGCACTAATTATTGTGACCTAAATAAGTCTTGTATAAAATACAAATTTCCATTACCTAATATCTATATGATTGTTTAATCTACACCTATATATGATACATTTTCATTTATGAATGGGTTTGAGGGCTATAACCAAAGTAAAATTAACCCAACAAAATAAAATAATATAGCATTTAAAACTCCATGGGGCACATTTTATTATATGGTCATTCTTCTTGGACTTTAAAATGCCATAGAAACATATCAAAGGGCCATGATTCATAGATTTCATGATTTTATTCACAAAACTATTGAAGATTATTTCAATGAATTAATTTTGAAATAAAAAAACTAAAAATACCATGCTCATGATTTATGACATATAGTTGAGTGTTTGTATAATTTCAACATCGATTTATATACCCAAAAATACATTATTGGAGTGTATTATAGAAATCTCCTTAGGTACAATATCTCCTAGTAGGGTATTGAGGTTGAATCCAAAAAGGGAAAATCTATTATTGAGATTCCACCACCAACTAATCTAAAGTAGCTATGATGTTTACAAGTCATAATTTAGGTTATCTAAAATTTTATCACTCAATTGGATGATAAAAAATTCCGTTCATGCATTTGACATAAAATAAAGCCAAATTTTTATAGGATTACATTTGTCAACAAAGGTTTGATAAAATCAAAAAATATTTAGAAAACCCACTAGTCTTCATACCTCATGTTCTAGATCGGTTGCTACATATTTATATCTCAACTACTCCTGAGGTTCTTTTATCCCTATTAGCACAATATGATGATAATAATAAATAAAACGAAATTTATTACATCAGTCACCAATTGGTTGATTACAAAAGGAAATATATAACCATGTAAAAATTATGTTTAGCCTTTGTATTTGATACACAAAAATTATAAAACTATTTGATAAAAAATGAGGGCTATGTGATAGTTAAATAAGATCCATTAAACTTCCTTATGAACAAAACACCCCACTAGTCGTATCACAAAATGGGTGAAGAAACATACACAATTTGAACTAAAATTTTTGTCCTAAAAGTCAATAAAAGATCAAGTTACATCCAACCAATTGTCTAACACCCCATTACCTGATCCTTTTACAAGTGTTTATTATTTCTATGGTGAGTTCAATGCATATAATGTATCTTCAAATCTATGGATAATGTTTTTAGATGGATAAATCTATAGAATAGGAGTGGGAGTTGGTATTATATTCTACACCCTTAAGGGAAAATACATACCTTTATCTTATATATTATATTTTTATTGACCTAATGATATAGTAGAATATGAAACCTTGATAATCATATTATCAATAACACAATAGATTCATATCAAAGAAATTAAATTATTTTATGATTTAATATTTGTCATTAATCAAATTACCACTTATTACCAAACGAAATAATAACAACTTATACCATATAAAGAAATGGTGGACAAACTAAAATAACCATTGGATACATTTTCTATTGATGATATCCCCTATAAATATAAACACTATGTAGATGTAATTACTAGTGTGGCATCCCTAATGACCTTTGATATCATTGATGATCATATAAACTTTATCATATTATATTTATGATAAACTTTCATTTCTTCTGACAAATAAGATGCCTTAACTATTATTGTTATTACTTGTAGTTCTATGAACATAGAATGGTAAAGTGATATATATAATTTAATTTATCAAGCTTATATAACATACTAGTTTACATGGAATGATGAACATAAAATAAAATGGGAATGATTCATTATGTTACAATTGAGAATGATTTATTTAAATGGGATTTTTATCAACACATCCTTTGATGTTTAAGCATAGACGAGGTATGTACCACATTATTAGAAATGGATGATAGTGAGTGAAAAAAAAATTTAGTGGCAATGTAATATTCTAAAAAATATTAAATTAAGGATATTATTGGCCTACCATGGAAATATAATGTATTTATCATGTTATATTATGTTTATAATATATAAATATAATAATTTAAACCATGCACCATCTCATGAGATATGACCAATTGTATCACCATGGCCCTTCACTTTGGGGATTTGATTTTATTGAAAAGATAAATCAATGTATGTTGGTGGACAATATTTTACAATCACATCTATAAAATATCTCAGAAAATGGGTGGAGGAAATCCCACTTGAATTTACTAAAGGGGATGACATATGTAGGTTTTTTATGACAAATATTATTTCTTGCTTTGGCATACCTTCAAATATTATTTTTTACAATGGATCCTCATTAAAATAAAATATATGTAAGATGATTTTTATATAAATACAAAATTTAACATACCTTTTATACACCTTAATATCCATATGTTAATAGTTAGACAAAGGAAACAAATAAAAACATTATCAAAATACTTAGAAAAATAGTTGAATGATACCATTCATATTGTCACTAGCAAATAGTTTATGCTTTATGGGCATACCATACTAGTTTTCACACACCTACTTAGGATAAACCTTATTATTTTTTCTATGTTATAAAGGTAGTGTTATTGATTGAACTTTAGATACCTTCCATCCATGTATCTCTCAATGATATTATAAAAAATAATGAATATTGTGAAAATATATTACATCAATTAGAATAGTTGAGTGAAATATGAAAAAAGGATATTTAAAAATTATAGGTTTAACAAGATATCATTAATCATGCTTATAAAATAAATTTAATCCATATGAATTGGCTGTGTGTGACCTGGTATTATAATAAAATCAAAATAACAACAATGCATAAAAAGATAAGAGGGGAAAGTTCAAATCCAATTGGTTGACACCATTTACCATTAAAAAAAAATTGGAAAAGGGTGTGTACCACATAGATAAATTGATGGAAATCCTCTTAAAATTCTAATGAACATCATGTTCTTACATAAATATCTTTCTCGAGATACTCCAAAAATACAAAAAATAAAACAATTTAAAAATCCAAAAAAGTGTTCAACATTTACATGCTCTATTATCTCCTTCACATATATGTTATTGGTTCCATTATGGTATATTTAATGTAAATATTTAAAATATACACATTTTTCATTCATATTTTGATTGTATTTTATGTATACATAGATACATGATCTATACACTATTGGATTTTAAGATTTATATCTACTCATGTCATTAGGACATGGGGGCATCCACTTATATGATCATGATACATCCATATTATATCATTATATGGTCACTTTTAATTAACATGTTTGATTTCATATATGTACTTACACATGCCTTTATCCATGCTTATATCATTTTTAGTGTACTTACTATGTTATGTACTTGACAACATTTGCTAACACATATATCAAGGGACTAGTGTTCTATGTTTTTGTTGGTTTCTTATGATTTCATTTATGCATTTCCTTGAGTGTCTTAACCTTATATTATCATACTTGTTTGAGAATATGAATATGCTCCATAATTTTTATCCCCCATGATTTTTTTTCCTCTCTAACATTTGAATATGCCATTGCTTATTTTATATTAGCATTTGATCATCTCATTCTTGATTTTGTGGATATTTGACTAAGGCCTATCCATTCAATTGTGTGGAATTTGAACATGCCCATTTTTTTGGTTTCTTTGGACAATTATATTTTTAATTTATTTTGATTGTTTTTTTGTGTACTTGATTTCTTGTTAATCTTGTATTGTTATTATCTATATTTTTACATGATTCACACCATGCATCTTAGGAATTTGTGTGATCACATTATTTGTGATTTAATTATATATCTATCTATATATGTTCATTTTATGTTATACATGGCACATTCACAATATGCACATTTATCTTATCTTTTTGAGCTAAGGTAACCACTAGTTTCTACTTCCCCTCACCTCAAAAGGGGGGAATATAAATAGAGGCATGAAGTCCACATTATTGTATATATTTAGATTTTAGTGGGGGCATGTTTGGGAAACACATTATCCACATTTTTCATAGTGGGGGAATGTTTTTGAAACATGTTCTTCACACTTTTTTAGTATTAAACATACCTAAGTTACAATGGGGAAATGTTTTGGAAACATGTCCTCCACATTGGCACTTATATGATTTTTCATATTTTTCCATATATAGTGGGGGCACATTTTGGAAACATTTTTTCCACACTTACCCAATTTCAAATTTGAAAAATTATGTAGTTATATGATTCAAATTTACATTTGTGATATATTTTATACATTGGTACCATTTTTATACATAGTTTCAATATGAGACATATCTAAGGTGAATATACTATGTAATGTGTGCCTATTATTACAAAATAAAATTACTTTAAGACTTCAAACACTTTTAAGGAATGTCATCACCCACTAGGTTGGATTTCTATAGACTGTATTGAGCCAATCTATTATAGTAGTTGGTTCACTTTTTAGTATTGTTGAGGTGATCAAATCACTCAATCTTTCCAATTTTATAGGTTGAAATTGAATAAATAAACCAACCTAACCATTTTTATAGTGTGAGTTTACTTGGTTCACTCACATTAACTAGGTTATAAGTATGATTAGGTTACATGGTTGAGCTAATCTCACCAGTCGGGTGGTAACTCACCTTTTATCTAGGGTTGGGGGCAGGTGTCCCCCAATCTCTCTATATACTAAGATATATGCAATTTATAGTTGTTTTTATTTCCTAGTATCATCTTTAGTTATTCATAATGATGTATATTTCAAATAAAATTTGAAAAAGGAAAAACAATTGCATTGATACACATGCGTACTCCTAAACCTTGCTCTCTTTCAATTTTGATCATTTTAATGCTTTCAATTTCATATTATATGAACTAATTATATACTATAACATTCTCTTTGTTTTAATTTAGTCACCAAAAAATCACTCAAGTTGGACTCAAGCATAGATAAGGTGTGTTATACACACCCAGGTATCCATTTATTTTCCTTAAAACTAAAAATTTCCTTACTAGACTAAAGGGGGAATGTAGACACTATTTTTGAAATATATAGAACATAAGTCTTGTAAAATTGTAAAATACATATCATGGAGTTAAATTTAGCTTATATACCTTACTTACCATAAAAAAATCCTCATATACACTATCTCTATATGATTAATTACTTATCTCTTAGTCTAATGAATGTCATTGTGATGACCCATGCCTTATATATTACCAATAATATTATAACCCTACTTATATTTCATATCTACAAGTTCTAGACTTGAACCTATTTTCTAACTGCCTAAACACTTACATCTCAGTTAGATGCCTATGTTAATGCAAGTGTCTCTATCCAACACAAGTGTTTAGTTCCCTAAAGTCATTTAATTTTCAAATGAAACATTTTACTATGGTTGGCTTAAGTGGTTTAATGTGATATATTATCAAAATGGATGGGTATAAATATAATATCAACCCTCAATCATTTATCACCTAGGAAAGACCTAGAAAATATCTAAAAGAGACTAAGGAACTCTACCAAAATCATCTATCAAGCACTCAAATGAACAAAGCTACCCTATTTTATCCTATTTCTATATCAGTCATACAGACATCACACCTACAATTCTAAAGTATTAAAGGAGTAGCCTAAGATATATATTTTCCATGTTATAAGCTAAAACATTATTATACTTACTTATCACACATTACATGATTCACACATAATCTAACACATTGGGGAAAACTACATAAGTCTGAGGCCTTCTTAAAAGTGTTTTCTATGAAGGCACCACTCATTGATATAGGGTCCTTTAGGGAAAATAAACAATCTATTCCCACTAACACATTTTTACCATAGCCAATATAAAGATGAACAACTATGGTTTCTCTATTAGACAAGGAGTAGTAGTCCATAACCCATATCTGAATACACCATATCAAAGGTGACATAGAACCCAAAAACATATAGGTGGTCATATTTATCTCTATTAGGTATCTTGTACTAGACACCTACATCTGATTTGGATAGTAGTTTCAATGCAACCATTTCAATTTGATGCAAGTATTTATAGCTATAAAGATTTTTTTTTTAATTAACTATTCCAAAATCTATATTCAATCCACTTTATACCTATTCAATATATAGATCTATTTTAGCATAAAAACCAACTATTTTTTCATTGATATTTAGATATCTAGCATAGTTATACTTTCCATTTTTATCATATCTCAAGATAATAAATTCAACATATGTTTATTTGAGTTTTTTAAATCCTTAGCCTACTCTAGAGATAACATGTCATCCTTATGCCTTAGGATATCCCTTCTCCTTTTAACCCTAAATTACTTTAATATAAATTCTAGGGTTAAACATAAAATATGTAAGATATTTTAGATCTAATGAATAATTTTTTGTGGTGAAATTATCCTTTATAAGATCAAAAACTATTTCACTTTTCATAATAAATTGTGATATACTTTTTTTTTGCAATGTTCAACTAAGTGTGAGATATTTAACATATCAGCTATGGGGAAACCCATTCTTGGAAGTCCTAACCAAAATAAAAATTATTTATGTCCACCAAAGTGAACATGAATGACACTAATTTCATGTGGGGAGGAATCAACAACTAGTATAAAAATAGTTGTAATCATTGCAAGATCTATGTTGAAGGTGGTGGTTAAAAAATGAATATAGGTAGTAGTGGATTTTAGTATAGATTTAAGATATATAGCTTATATGTTGAAATATAAAATAAACATGACATTTTATTGAAAATAGTATTTGTAACCCAAAAGTGAATGTGAGAATTTGTAGTAATGTAGTTTGGGGCCAAGACATAAATAATAAAGAGCCTAGATACAAACTCCTTAAGAGTACACATTTGGTAATGATTGTTCTAATAGTTGTTTTATGTTAGGATCTATACTTGTGTAAATCTAATTCTATAATGGGTGAGAAAACATGTAGCTTATTTCTATCAAAGTTAATAATAGCCTATAATTATATGGTAACATATGTTGAATAATGAGGAAAGGTCTTAGGTGGAAAGGATAGTGGGGAAGAGGATATGTTTATTAACCTATGAATTTCAAGTGATAAATCCATTAATATAATAAGATTAAATATGTTTTATACTTTTTGATAAAATAGTGGAGAGAGTTAATATCAAGATGGATAATTATATGATAGGTTAGTTCATAAGAAATATACCTAATATTAATGTCTCTATATAATGAGAAAATAAGAAGTGGAAACATAAAATAAATATAGATATTTTAGCTTTGTTCAAAGGTTTTGAACCTATGATTTTATCAAATAAATAATAGGTAAGTTCCTAGGAAATAGACCGAATTTAATGTCTCTATGGAATGGGAAAATATGAAGTGGAAACATAAAGTAAATATAGATATTTTATCTCTAGTCAAAGGTTTTAAACTTATGATTTTATCAAATAAATAATAATGTTCCAAGTCATTTATAGGAGGACCATGGTTTCTTAGAAAAGCTAACCACATTTTTAAAAATTGGGAATCATATTTTAATCCATCTAGAGAGTGCATCAGAGAAGCTCCTATTTGGATTAGACTTTTAGGTTTTCCATTGGAATTTTGGGAACATGAGGTTATGAAAAGGATAGATAAATTTATTGTTTATCTAATAGTATTTTATGTTGTAATCAAATCAGGGAAAATACTAGTTTATGTTAGGTTCTACATCAATGTTCCATATGAGATGTTTTCTCATATTAGATAAGGATGAAATCAAAATTGGGATATTAGATACAAGAGATTGAATATGAAAGGACACTAGATATATAATCTAGGTATAAAAAAATTGGACATGATTCAAGAGTTTACCCTAATAACAAGCTAGATAAGTAGGTTTGGAGGAGAAAATAAGAATAAGGTAATAGAACCAAAAGCGTTATGAAGGATACAGAGCTTGGGGACCAAGGCATATAAATGGAAAATCTTAGGAAGGATAAAAACTATGATATATATAAGAAGTAAAGGGAATAATCTTCCTTAAGATCATTTATGTTTCTCCATCATAAAAAATGAGTGTACATTTTAATAAAGTGGTAAGGGAAAAAAAAAAGTTAACAAAGAAAATCCCACCACTAAAGAAGTATATATTAAATTGGGGAAGTATCAAGGAAATAAGAATTTGAATAGGGTTAAATATCTTAAAAATATGTTAATAAACTATATCTTTCAGAGATGAAATAAGTGGTTCCATTCTCATTACCTCATCTCAAAACTTATAAGTAAAACCACCTAACTTAGGTTAGAAGTCTGATTTTAGACATAAAAGAAGCAATAAAAAGATTGTAGATGTGCATACTAATAGGAAATAAAAAAGACCCAAATCAAGGTGTGTCTAATTTAATGAAACTTCCAAATATGTGTCTAATGGAGTCTAGATAACTCTTGATGTTATTATGTTCTCATGTTACTACAAAAATAAAAAATAAAAATCATTTCTTGGAATGTAAGAGAGTAGAATAACCCAAATAATTCTAGAATAGTAAAAAATATTAAGAAAAATAATTTTCCAAGTATTTTGTTGTTTTAGGATACTAATATATCACTTTAGTATTTCCCAAATTAAAGATAGGGTTTGGAATACCTTCATTTCTTGAGTGAGTGTTCTAAGTGATTCAAGTGGGGTGTCCACTTTTTGAAACCATAAAGTGGTTCAAGGGGAAGTTTTTATTTAAAAAAATAGGCACTTAATTTTTTTACCAGCAAAGATGAGATGATCTTGGGCTGGAATAATAAATTCATAATTATAACTTATTATAAGAATTTGAATTTGGATGGTGGTAGGGGACTTTAATAATATTCTATCTCCTTTAGAAATAAAGGGGGACCATGAATTTTATAATAGTATTGGGTATTTTTCATATTTCACCTCATAAAATGGGTTAGTTGATATGTATCTCAAACGTTTTAGGTTTGCTTTGTCTAACAAAAGACTAGTGATAAGTTAATTTAAGTTTATTGGACATATTTTTACTATATATTATTCTTCAAATAATAATCTTTGATCATAACCCTATAGTTATCTACATGAATATTATGAATCTAAGGGTCAATCATTTTTTCAAATTTGAAAAAATATGGCTCCAACACCCAAACATAAGAGATAAAATTAAAGACTAGTTTGATGAATAGATTAAAGTCTAGTATATGTTTAAATTATTATGAATAATGAGGAATGTTGAACTTAGGGTACAGATATGGAAAAAATAAACATTTGGAAACATTCTTTTAGCAAATAAATAATATTTATGATGAATTATAGATCACTAAAGATGTTGTCCAAAGTAGTTTAATATATCAAGATATACTTATAAAATAAAAAGATTTAATCAGTAAATATCATAATCTTGAAGTAAAAGAGGAAACCTTTTTGAGGAACAAATAAAGGAAATTTTTGGTTGAGGGAGGGAGACAAAAAAATTATATATTTTATCTCTTTACTTTCAAGCAAATGATCTAAACTAAAATAAAGGATTTGGTTAAGGGTGATGGATTAGTTTGTTCAGACACTAAATTAATTAATGAAGTAATCTATTTTTTTAGGAATATTATTTATGAAATAGCCAAACCTAATCTATATTTGGAAGATAAATTTTGGAATATGTTTCCCACTATCCTCAATTGTATACACCATAAAAGGTTGACCCACCCAACCTGAATATACACTTTTCACCAAAAAGAAGCACCCATACATTTTATTTGAAGTTGAAAGCTCTTCTGCAACAGTCAGCTAGGGGTTTGTGGAAGTACAGGGAGGAAGGAACTAGCAAAGGTGTTCTAAGACACACTTTGACAACCTATTCATAGGCACCTATATTCTTTCTATAGACACTTCTAGTAGACCTATAGAAAGAAGACTTCACAATGCACTGGACATGCTGTGATCAATCTATGAAAGCATGAAAGACAATGACTTAACAAAAAGGAGAAAATAGATATATACTTTAAAGTGCAAGTCCAGATGGAGGTAAAAATGCTAAGTCCTAATTCAAGGTAAAATTTGGTAGCTCTGCCTTACAAGCACGAGAGATTTTTAGGTAGAGTTTTGCCTTAAGGCTAAGAGAGTTAGATCCTTCTCAAATGAGAATTTTTACAATATATAGAAAGAGGAAGAGAAATTGGCACTTCTTGGGAAAGATTTTGGCACTCTTTTTTCAAGTGGCCCATGTGTGTTTTGAACCTTGGGAAGAGGAAGCCATCTAATTGTCAGCTCCTGCTTTAACTTTGGCATCCCAACCTTAATGAGGAACTACAAGTCATGCTTTTTCTCTATGAACAAACTACTCCCTTCAAGGCATTTATGCAACTTGTCTACTATTTGTGCCATTTGGTGACCACCTAGTAAGCGTTGTTCCAATTGTAGGAATAAATCCCTCAGTTGACATCTCCTCTTGCCACTTGGATGCTTTGTCTTTTTATGCACCTTGTCTCATCCTAGTTTTGTCTCCTTCTGCTCTTTCAGCCCTTGGGGTTGATCTTCTGGTAGGTCACTGCATTCCTTGGGCTCTTTTCATGGTTGGCGCTCAGGCAATTCCAAAGCAAATAGCTATTTCATTGTCTTAAAATTGACGTTCACATAGCCTTCACCTTGAAATTGAATACCCAATGGCTAGTCCATCTCCTTAAAATTGATGGCTTCTAGGATGTCACCATCTTTGGGAAATTTCATTGGGTCTCTTCCTGCTTCATGGGATTTTGTCCTCCTTGGTCAGGATTTTCTTTTGTCCTCTTTTCCCATAGACAAAATGTCTGCAAGAATAATCTCATGCTCGCTTCCTTTCCTTTGGAGTATTTTCTTAGGTTTATGTCATGGCCCTTTTTTGAATGTCTTTAAACTTTTTTTTGAAGGAATTACTTCAGACAAAAAGTCTGAAAGAATTCATGACTAAACAAAAATCCAAAAAACTTGCCCTTTGTGGTTATTTTTCCTTTGAAATGCTTCCTACCCTCTGCAAGGGCTTTTGGACTTAGAACTACCCTCCACAAGGTCACTTGCCCTTCAGCTTTAGGATGCTCCCTTGAACCAAGCCATTGAACCAAAAATGGTTCAATGGTTCAACAGTTCAACAGTTCAACACTGTGTACTGAGCCTTTGAACTGAGCGTTGAACCAAGCTCATTGAACCATCTAATGAACTAAGTGATTGAACCATCCATTTTATTCAAAGTGATTAAACTAACACATTGAACCAAGCTGATGAAATTACCAATTTAACCAAGTGGTTGAACCAAGGCATTGAACCGGTTCAATGGTTCAATGATGCCAACCTTCCTTGTGAATTTCTTCAGACAAGAGCCCAAAGAAGTCTTGTAAAACCTTGCACTCTCTAAATTGGTTCTTCATCCACCAAAAGATAAACCTGCAGAGTCTGTAGAAAACCAAGCTCTATAAAGTCCGTAGAAATGGACCTATAGAGTCCATAGAAATGGACCTGCATAGTCCATAGAAATGGACCTGTAGAGTCCATAGAAATAGACCTATAGAGTCTATAGAAATTCTTGGACTTGTGCAAAATCAAAAAATTAATTGGCCTAGAATATCAGGGGAAGAAGGGGACCGATTTTTGGCTAGTTGGGCAAAAAATGGTCAACAAATTGGTGACTCCCAAGGGAAGCATGCCTGCTATGCTTAGAGACTAATTGCTTTGTAGTCCATTGGGCACAAAGTCAGAATTCAACTTTGAAGAAAGTTAACAACAGCCCCAATAAATCCAAGAATTAAACATGAAGCTTTTACCCCACACACAAAGGAAAACACACAAGGCTAAAAACACTACTTGTGCAAACTGCACTTAGGGAAACTAAGAAAGACAATTGAAAGAAAAATACTATGTATAACTAACTAGGTACATCTGCTTCCCTCTTGAATCAAAAGGATAACTTCTTAAGTACCCTTCTTAGAAAGAAGACTTATGGTGCTAGATAAGTGGCTAAATGAAATGGAGAGTTGGTGACCTACTCCTCCTACTTGTCACCTTGGTTGGACTACCTTCAAGTGGATCAGATTCAAACATGATTCTAACATATACATACTCTATTTGTTCTTGGAAGCTAATTGAATGTTGGTCCTTCATGCTGGTGCATTTCACTAAGAAATATATGGTTGTTGGCTAATCACCATAGGCCCTTTGATCTGCATAGTCCCTCTATAATGCATCATGGTCTGACTTGTTTCCTTCTACCTCGTTGAAGACTCTAAAAGACTCATCCTCTACTTCCTTTTGGCCTTTTTGAAGAAGGGTGACTATGGTGATGTCTAAAATGGAATCACAAATTGATTGCTCATCCCATAGAACATCACCTCTCTATTAAAAAAACTCTTCTTCAAGGCTTTCCCCAAGGGAGACCAGCTTCTCCTTTTCCTCCTCAAAGATCAAGATCTCTAGATGTTCAAACATATCCTCTTGATCTTTGTCTAACTTAGGCTCCTCAGTGTAGTCATCCTTCTCATTAAAACAAGAGGGAAGTTCATCAAATAAAGGAGGAGGGAGCTCACCATGCTTATGTTCCTCCTTGTACTACTAGAACTGTTAGGTTGTGGAGCTAAAAGCTTCACTGATGCAGACATGGAGGAGGTTGCTGAGAGGTTGTTGAGTTGTAGAGTAATTGATGTCAGTTTGATCAGCTGATGTTGGTCATATATAGTGAGAAGAGCAACCAACGTCAGTTGCCTATGTGGTTCCAAAATTGCCAGTTCACGGACAATTAGTTAATGAACCAGGTGTTTGCATGTTAAGAGGCCAATTATAGACTTGAAGCTACAGATCTAATTATTGTAATTAGATGTCTAATTATTGTTTGCATGACATCTATATAATAGACTCATGGGCTGTATTGTAATTTGTGTTAGAGAGTAAGAGAGCAAATATTAGCTCCTTCAGAGTGAAGAGAGAAAGGTGTGTTCCTCCTAGTGCCACAGTGCCAAGTATGGGTGCTGGTTTGGAGAATTAGAAGGATTCTTCATGTATGTAGGATCTTGGTCAGTAGGTGTGCAAGGCCATGTTTGGAGATCTACATGGTAAGTAAGATCATTGATCTGTAGGTGTATGTGTGTGCAAGGTCTAAGGTTTGCAGGTGTGAAGAACCAGGTTAATCTAGAGGTGGCAACAAGATCAAGGTGGTAGCAACACAACAGGGAGCAAGATCAAGTGGGATCTACTTGGAGTACGGTGTGTACTCAGTTAGAGAGCAAAGAGGAAGGCAAGGTAATTCCTTCCAAAGTAAGATCATTTGAGTTGCAGGTTGTTGCAAGTTCATGGGAGATATACTTGGAGTTTGTTGTGTACTCGATTGAGTATGTGTGTATACTCGATGTACTAGCAGTATTGTTACTAACTGGTTGACTGGCGGTGTTGTTACTGGCTAGTGGAGGTGAACACCAGCTCTGTGTTTGAGTTGTGTGTTGGGACTGTAATTGAGAGAGTGAGCTCTTGAAGGTGAATTACTGAACACTTGGTGTGGGAAGCCTGTAAGGTGGGAAGAGTGTGGTGTCTCTTCATTTGTAATTCTTTTTTGGAAGAGTATTAATACAATTGGGTATTGTCTCTCATATTTTGTGTTATTTCTAAATTCTAGTTACTTGTGCATTTTGGTTAATTTTTGCATATTAAGTTGCTTGTACATGTTAATCAATGGTGCTTTTGGGTCCTAACAGTTAGTATTAGAGCATGTTTGTTGTTTTAGATTCCTGACAGTTGGTATCAGAGCTAAGGTTGTAGGGAGAAGGTTTTGTGTTTGATTGAGAGGGAGTGTAACAACGGCAGAAGAAAGTACACTAAAAATGGAGGAATTCAAAGGCATGAATGGTCAATTATGGTGTTATGAAAAGAAAGATCAAGAAAAGAAAGATTGTTGGTTGGTAGCAGATCAGCACGAAGGAACTGATGAAGAAGATGTTACAGGTGTTGTTGCACATGATGCTCTAGGATGTTTATTGGATAAAGTAAAATCTTATTTTATAGATTCTATTGCATCTTTCCATGAAGTTTGAAATAGAGTATTTTTCCATGTTAAGGTCTTTGGAGACTTTGGAAAGATTTATTTAGGGGCTGGTGTGCCTTGCCAAATAATTGGCAAAGGGAAAGTGAAGCTAAAATTGTAGGTGGCCAACACATGGGTGTCAAAGGAGGTCATGCAGGTCCCGGTCTTGAAGATGTGGCTAATTTATTTAGGAAAGTTGGGTGATGAGAGATGCACAAGAACTCTCATAGTGGATACACTTGAATTAGTGTATGGTAAGAAAGCAGGTACTCTTTATCTACTTGCTTGTATTACTGATTCTTCTTCTGCTACAAAGATGTGGCTTTGTAGGCTTGGTCACATGAGCAAGAAGGAGATGCATGTTCTTAAGTGGAAGATAGATGTGTTTGATAGACTTAAGAACTAGAAAGCCTAGTGTTTTTGGAGGAGACGATTGATAGAGATTAGTGGAAAAGGCTAGACATCTCTGAGCAAGGTAGTTTAGATAGGGTTTTGATCCATGGAGAGCTCATAGATAAAAAGTCATCACTCATAGGCAAACATAGTTACCAATGTCGATCAAGGGGAACTGATGTCAAACAGTCAGGTGTTGATGTCAGTCATATGCAGACCATAGCTAGTGGTGTCAAGCAGGGTGGCTATTAGCGTCGGTCATAGAACCGGCATCAACGATCAGGTAAGATCTATGTCGGTTAGGAAACCAGTGTTGAAAAAAAGGAGAGTCGCATGGGAACTGACATCAGTCAGATGTAGATTGTGTGGTGACCGAGGTCAGTCACTGTAACAAATTTTGGGTGGATAGCACACTGTCAAGGAGTCTCAAACGTCCATATGGAGGACTGAAAGGGTAAGTAAGCCTCAAATTCATTATTCATCTTCTTTATACTTATTGCTCACTGTAGAGCAAGAAGGATCCAAGAAATAGTGGGAGCATGGCATGAATAGGATGCAAAACCAAATAAGAGATTTGGTAGGGTTACCAGTCAGTATGAAAGCACTAAGAGATGAATGGATTCTTTAGTTAAAGAATAGAGAGAATGGATACGTGAGATGGAAGGCCAGGTCATATGGTCTTGAGGAAGCTCTAGGATAGTGGTACAGGTTTGACAGGGGGATGACAAAGCATGGATTTAGTCAATGTCATTATAACTACTATGGTTTCTTTACCAAGTGGATGATGAGTCATGACATTATCCTGTTACTGTATGTTGTGTGTTTGCTTGATGCAAGGTTACACATGCAGGGTTTTGCTAAACTAAAGGTAAAGTTAGTTCAGTGGTGTGTCATGAAGAATTTGGAGGAGCAAAATTCTTTGGCATAAGTGTCTTCTAGAGACATGGAGATCACAGGTTGATTTTGTCTTTCCATGATTGTGTGATACCAATTAGCACACTGATGGTTGGATAGTTTATAGAACAAGGTCCTGATTCACATGATGAGGTTAAGTACATGCATAATAGACTTGAGTTTGCCCACATAGTGGGAGCTATCAGAAAGTTTGGAGCCGATGTAGGAAAGAAGCACTAGAGGGTAGTTTAGTGGATTCTCAATTATCTAAGAGGGACCAATAGTAGGTGCACATGCTATGTAGGGTCAAGTTCTTTTTCTACATGGGTTTGTAGATTTAGATGTGGTAGGTTACTTGGATGATAGGGGTTACACCACAAGATGTGTGGTGGTTGGTCTTCAAGGTTGAGCTTAAAGAGGGATACAAGCTAGGGAACAAATTAGATGGTGTATAGGTATAGGTACAGTGCAACTGTTTATCTCCAAGTGGTAGATTGTTAGGTTGTGGAGCTAAAAGCTTCACTAATGCAAACATGGAGGAAGTTGTTGAGAGGTTGTTGAGTTGTAGAGCAATTGACGTCAGTCTGAATAGCAGATGTCAATCATATATAGTGAGAAGAGCAATTGATGTCAATCAGAGATTGACCAGTGTCAGTCACCTCCAGGCAGATAGAGATCGATGTTGGTCGCCTGTGCAGTTCCAGAACTGCTAGTTCATAGATAGTTAGTTAATGAACTGGGTGTTTGCATGTTAAGAGGTTAATTATAGACTTGAAGCTATGGATCTAATTATTGTAATTAGATGTCTAATTATTGTTTGCATGAGATCTATATAATAGACTCATGGGTTGTATTGTAATTTGTGCTAGAGAGTAAGAGAGCAAATATTAGCTCATTTAGAGTGAAGAGAGCAAGGTGTGTTCCTCCTAGTGCCACAGTGCCAAGTATGGGTGCTGGTTTGGAGAATCAGAAGGATTCTTCATGTATGTAGGATCTTGGTCAGTAGGTGTGCAAGGCCAGATTTGGAGATCTACATGGCAAGTAAGATCATTGATCTATAGGTGTATGTGTGTGCGAGGTCTAAAGTTTGTAGGTGTGTAAAACTAGGTTGATTTGTAGGTGGCAGCAAGATCAAGGTGATAGCAACATGATAGGGAGCAAGATCAGGTGGGATCTACTTGGAGTAGGGTGTGTACTCTATTGGAGAGCAAAGAGGAAGGCAAGGTAGTTCCTTCCAAAGTAAGATCATTTGAGTTGTAAGTTGTTACAAGTTCATGGGAGATCTACTTGGAGTGCATTGTGTACTCAGTTGAGTATGTTTGTATACTCAGTGTACTGGCAGTATTGTTACTAACTGGTTGACTGGTGGTGTTGTTACTGGCTAGTGGAGGTGAACACCAACTCTATGTTTGAGTTGTGTGTTAGGACCATAATTGAGAGAGTGAGCTCTTGAAGGTGAATTACTGAACACTTGGTGTGGGAAGCCTATAAGGTGGGAAGAGTGTGGTGTCTCTTCATTTGTAATTCTTTTCTAGAAGAGTATTAATACAATTGGGTATTGTCTCTCATATTTTGTGTTATTTCTAAATTCTAGTTACTTGTGCATTCTGGTTAATTTTTTCATATTAAGTTTTTTGTACATGGTAATCAATGGTGCTTTCGAGTCCTAACAGTTGGTATCAAAGCATGTTTGTTGTTCTAGATTCCTGATATGAACATCTACATGTATGCGTGACTTGCATCTTCTCCATTGCTGATGAGGTCTTCACAAGGAACATCAATGATGATTTCTTCTTCATTATCACTCATGATAGCCTCTTGGGAAATTTCAAATTGGATCTTCTGCTCCTCACTCACCTCCTATAGAATAGGTTCCTCTTTGAGAAGGGGTGAAGTGGAAAAAACATGTGGAAGAGGAGGTATTCCTTGAGCTAGAATTGAATGATTCTCCTCCTTCCACTTGGCTAGCACTTCATCAATATTAGGTGTGGCCTGATAACTCTCTTGGGGATGTGTATATGGGGTGTGTTTAGACATAGAATGTGCCATTGGGTCTAAACCATCCATCACACATTGACTGAGGAATCTCTCTCTAGATTCCAACTCTATAATTCTCCTAGCCATATCCTCTTGGAAGCACCTTTCGTGGAGGTCACCAACATTATCATGAGTAGGAGCAGCCTCATCTTCTTTTTAAGGTTTTGAGAAAAACCCTTCTTTTCCTCCTCCCTGCCCCATGATTTTACTATTTTCTTCCAGTTTAGGATCTTAGAATTGGAATTTTGCTCTTGCAAATAGGTAGTAACTTTGTTTTCTCCAAGGTCCTAGGGCTCCTCAACAAGGTCTGGAAGTTCTCTCTCTTTCACAAAGTAGCCTCATCTTAGCCTCTAAATCTTCAATTTGCTTGGCTAGATTATCCTAAAAGAGTTTTTCTTGGAGGTCACCAACATCATCATGTTGAGTAGGAGCAGTTTTGAGAGAGATGTGCTAGTTCGTAAAGTTCCCCCCAAACTAAGATTCATGATCTAAGGAGTTTAGAAGATTCATATCCATGGGAGGTTGTTCTAGTTCCCTTTGATGCTTGAACGCTAGGTGTACGAGGTCAAGAGTAGGGTTGATTGATGCATCAGATGAGCTGGAGTGAGCAAGTGCCATCTAATAGAAAGAATTTGGTGTTCAAGAAGGGGCTTTATTTAGGATAGGAGGGGGTTCACAAGGCTGACTGCCTTGCATGAATGGATTCCTCCATTTTACTACCTCCTCCTCCATGGATTGCAAGGCCTAAGCTTGTCTGAACAAACACACCTCTTTATACATTAGCTTCTGTTGATAACCATACTGCTCATCTAGTCTGTCTATTTCCATTACCTACTTCTCAAACTCCAGCACCACCACCCTTATCATTGAAGGGCAACTAGGAGAGCTACTTGAGGTGATTCTCTAAATATCTTAAGCTTGATCATAGTCATATGAAGGAATACAAGGTCCATGATTTTGTGCAAAGAAATTATACATATAGAAAAGTGATTTTTGATGGCACATGGAGTCCTTAGCTAGTTGATTCAACTCAAAGTCACCATTGGTGTTGATGCAAAATCCTCCAAATGTTGGTTGGTTAAAGAACACACCAAAATTTCTTTAACTCTTTGGACAAAACTTGTCCTAGTTGGTCCCATTGGGCATGCCAAAAACTATTGATGCAGTGGATTGCACCTGAGGCAGGAGGCTGAGCTCCTACCTTTCCACAGGCAATAATGGAAACTCCCCTCTCACCTGTGGGACCAGTGAAGCTAGAGGGGAGAGTCTCTAGATAAGGGCTAGCTCCCTCTGATGTATCTTTCAGGCCCTAGTTTCTCCTACTACTAACAAATAAAATGAAAAAAAGGGGGGATGAAAAGGGAGAGAGAGATGCTAAAAAAATAGAACCTAAGCCTAAAAAATGAAAAGGTGATACATCAAAAAAGGTTGACCCACCCAACCCGAATATACACTTTTCACCAAAAAGAAGCACCCATACACTTCATCTAAAGTTAAAATCTCTTTTGCAATAGTCAGCTAGGGTTCCATGGAAGTACAGGGAGGAAGGAACTAGCAGAGGTGCTCTAGGACACACTTTGAAAGCCTATTCATAGGCACCTATATTCTTTCTATAAAACTTCTGGCAGACCTATAGAAAGAAGACTTCACAATGCACTAGACATGCTATGATTGATCTGTGAAAGCATGAAAGATAATGACTTAACACAAAAGAGAAAATAGACATATACTTTAAAGTGCAAGTCTAGATGGAGGTAAAAATGCTAAGCCCTGATTCAAGGTAAAATTTGGCAGCTCTATCTTACAAGCCTGAGAGACTTTTGGGTAGAGTTTTGCCTTAAGGCTAAGAGAGTCAGATCCTTCTCAAATGAGAAATTTTACAATATATAGAAAGAGGAAGATAACTTTCCACTTCTTGGGAAAGATTTTGGCACTCTTTTTTCAAGTGGCCCATGTGCATTATAAACCTTGGGAAGAGGAAGCTGTCTGATTTTCAGCTCCTACTTTCACTTTGGCATCCCAACCTTAATGAGGAACTACAAGTCATGCTTTTTCTCTATGAACAAACTGCTCCCTTTAAGGCATTTACGTAGCTTGTCTGCTATTTGCATCATTTGGTGACCACCTTGCAAGCACTGTCCCAACTGCAGGAATAAATCCCTGAGTTGACATCTCCTCTTGCCACTTAGATGCTTTGTCTTTTTATGCACCTTGTCTCATCCTAGTTTTGTCTCCTTTTGCTCTTTCAGCCCTCGGGGGCAATCTTCTGGTAGGTCATTACATTCCTTGGGTTCTTTTCATGGTTGGTGCTCAGGCAATTCAAAAACAAACAACTATTTCACTATCTTAAAACTGATGTTCACACAGTCGTCACCTTGATATTGAATACCCAATGGCTAGTCCATCTCCATAAAATTGATGGCTTCCAAGACATCACCATCTTTGGCAAATTCCATCACGTCTCTTCCTACTTCATGGGCTTTTTTCCTCCTTGGTCGGGCTTTTCTTTTGGCCTCTTTTCCCATAAACAAAATGTTTGCAAGGATGATCTCACGCTCGCTTCCTTTCCTTTGGATTATTTTCTCAGGTTTTGTGTCACGGCCCTTTTCTAAATTTCTTTAAACTTTTTGTCTAAAGGAATTCCTTCTAACAAAAAGTTTTAAAGAACTCATGACTAAACAAAAATCTAAAAAACTCACCCTTTGCGGCTATCTTTCCTTTGAAATGCTTCCTACCCTCTACAAGGGCTTTTAGACTCAGAACTACCCTCTATAAGGGCACTTGCCCTTCAAATTTAGGATGCTCCATTGAACCAACCCATTAAACCAAAAATGGTTCAACAATTCAATGGTTTAATGGTTCAACACTATGCACCGAGCCTTTGAACTGAGCGTTGAACCAAGCTCATTGAACTGTCTAATGAATCAAGTTATTGAACCATCCATTTGAACTGAAGTGATTGAACCAAGGCATTGAACCAATGCGTTAAACCAATGTGTTGAACCATGCTGATGAATTTGTTGATTTAACCAAGTGGTTGAACCAATCCATTGAACCAAGGTGTTAAACCAAGGCATTGAACTAGTTCAATGGTTCAATGGTTCAATGATGCCAACCTTACTTGTGAATTTCTTTAGACAAGAGCCCGAAGAAGTCTTGTAAAACCTTGCACTCTCTAAACTGGTTCTTCATCTACCAAAAGACTAATCTATATAGTCCATAGAAAAACTTGTGAAGTCCCTAAAAACCTACAGAGTCCATAGAAAACCAAGCTCTGCAGAGTCCGTAGAAATGGACCTACAGAGTCCATAGAAATGGACTTGCAGAGTCCATAAAAATAGACCTGTAGAGTCCTTAGAAATTCCTAGACTTGTGCAAAATCAAAAAATGAATTGGCCTAGAATAGCAGGGGAAGAAGGGGACCAATTTTTGGCCTATTGGGCAAAAAATGGTCAATAGTATTGTAATGTTTTATTCATCTACCTTGAAATTTATTTCATTTTGACTAGCAATGTTTAGTTTAAAATGTTTAATAGCATTATGCTAGATTTAT
Organism: Torreya grandis; assembly: GCA_037957365.1. Lineage (NCBI taxonomy): Eukaryota > Viridiplantae > Streptophyta > Pinopsida > Cupressales > Taxaceae > Torreya > Torreya grandis. The sequence goes on from JARHVA010007434.1 coordinate 353,356, forward strand.
AAACATGTTGATTATATGATATAATTTTTATTATTGTGTGTTTGAATGTAACCCTGGACATATATTCATTAATTAGTCAAAAAGGGACTTGTATTTAATAAATAAGGTTTTTAACCATGGCATTGTATAATGATATGTTTTGAAAGCATGGTCTTACAAATATTAATAAGGTCTATTGTGTTTTTTATGGCCCAAAAATTATAGCATGGATAAAGGCATGGTTTGATGTTCATTGTGGCATGGTTATTTGAATTCAAAATACTTTTGAATCAAACCACTAATGCATGGTTATATTTTGACATTCATAAGTCATAGACTTCAAATTATTACCTTTTTAAATGGTAATAGTGGTTTGTGATGTCAATGTTATCAGTGGTAATTATAATGTTAATTCATTATTTGATTATTAATATGTAGAGAATTTAGGTTTATTTGGGAAGATGCTTCAAGACTCTTGAAGTCATTATGAAGAACTTAGAGTATTTCTTCTACATGGATGGTAAATGATGGAGTTTTGGATGAGTTAACTAGGATTGTGGAGATTTTGTAGGGATATGATGAAATTTTTTTGGTAAACCAGTTAGGAGGTGATAGAGATAAAATAAAGCTTGGGTTTATAGATAAAAAATGATGATATAGATAGAGTAAAGAGAGGAATCTAGGTAAAAAGGAAAGAGTAAAAAAAAGAGGAATTTTGTTTCTCAGCTAAAGACTAAAGAAGGGTTTACAATTTTAGTATTTTGTTTTCAAAATCAATGTTGTCATGTGTTATTGCGTGTACAATATAATTTATGTATTATGAGTTTTTATACCAAATGTTTTTTAAATAATGGTTGACCCTATGGATGGGAATGACCCATACAAAGGGTTGACCATAGATAAATACAAACCCCATTCTATTTGAGTTGGCTATGTGTTTACTTTAAATTAAACCTAGTTTAGTGGCCAAGGTTTCATAAGTTTATAATATAATTATAACTATGTTTTTGACTAGGTATTATATTATTTTATTATTGTGTATTGGGTTCAAACCCTATCTTAGGGTCAACCCTTCCAATTGTTGAAAAATTTTAAATATTTTATTATTGTTTAAATTTTAAAGCATGGAAGTAAGGATTGTAGTTTGTTTGTAAAATTTTATAAGGGTTTTTCATCTTTACTAGATTTTCATTGGGATATTGATAAGGTATGTATGCCTATGTATATATTTTACTATTTTTTATTTTACTATTAACCTAAACCCTTTACTAGGGTCGAGATGACCAAATAATATTGAAGTCTATGTTGATATTTTTAGATTTGTTTGTGTTACATTTTCTAGGATGTATAATTGAAATTTAGTTTTAGTTTAAATTTGTTAATTTAAAATGGATATAAAGGGTTTCATTCAAACATGACCTTGGGGATGATTTCAACCCATCCATAAGATCAAATTTAGAAAAACCTTTACAACTCAAACCTATGTATGGAAATCCTTTCATGGGTAGCAATCAACTAAGTATATATATGTAATTTTAAATATCATAGTTTTTGTTTGATCCGGGTCAAATAATTTACCTTAATTAGTTACAATATAACTATATATAGACGTTTATAAATAAGTAAGTCTAATTATTATTTTTGAAATAAGCTTGTATTTTCTAATCTAGTAAATGGTTACCCACTTTAAGTTATTTTGTATGCACATATTAGATTATTGAGGGAAAGTGTTTTGAATTAAACTTTTTGTATACGGTTCAAATAATAATGTAAAAAAAATTGTGATTAAAGAAGATTCAAAGGAATATGTGCATGATATGAGTTTAATAGCTAACAACGGACTATAGGTATATGAGAAGTTGGTCTGAGTGTAAGATTATGTGTTTGACCAGGTTTTTCATTATATTTGATTACATGTGATTACTTAGTATTTATTAAATCTAAAATACAAGCTATTCTTAGTTGTGCCTATATATTTTAACCAATTCACAGATATGTGAGATAAAATTTTGGCATTAAGGTTAAACATTGAATCTAATGAACTTATTTTGGTCATAGTTAGAATAAAAAAATTAATATAATATTTGAGACTATATGTTATTTATAAATTTAGGATTGTATTTTATTTATATATATAAATATCCATATAGTTGAGGTTTGTAAAGGTTAGACTTAATATTCATACAAAGTTTATGTGAATGAATTTATTTTATTACATGATTGGTCTTAAAACAAATTGAAAGGTAATTAAATTGAGTTTTAAGATCTTTTAGTTAACTGTTAGTTACCATGTGAAACTTTGTGTGTTAAGTGAAAGGATTATGTTTGGTTAAATAATTGATTAAAACCAAGATATTATATGGTGATGTTTATAAAATAAATGCATATTAATATAAGACTTTTTAGTAATGAGAATGCATATAAAAGACTTAGGCAACATGATTTTGTGTTGTTGAAACATGAAGGGGCATTTTTTTTTTACAATCTATTATTGTAAAGATTATGAATCCTATCATAAATACAAATATATTTAAGATGAATTTATGTAAAGGATCTCTTAGTATTTATGAATGTCATGGATTTTTTTGTATAAGAAACTATATGTAATATGTTATGATTTTAAGGGTTTAATATGTTTATATAAAATTTTGATATTGCTAACATTAAATGAGTGAGAGAGACTTCACTAATTTATTTAGTGTCACTAATATTCAAAACAAATGTAATATAATTTATAGTGTGTGTGAAATTGATTGATCCTTCAGATATGAAACTATATAATTTTTTTTCTAAATTAATGTTTATGGTTTGAGCATTATCATTTTACTAGTTTTATTTAGTTTCCATGATTATCGCGATATCATGTTAGAATGTATTTCTCTATGGTATGTTGCATGTGATAGTTATATTACAACACATGGGTTTTTAGTTGACTTTTTTGATTTATGCACTATCACTATCTACCCATTCATGAAGGGATGTGAATTTACTTATTGGGAGATTATGTGGGTGATCATTAGTCTATGGTTGGTGTGTAAAATTACTCGGATGATACTCTTCCTCCCTTTCTAGTAGTCAACTAATAGAGGCTTCACTCATATTATTATTGGATATAAATGAGTCCATTGTGACTCGTATATTGTGGTGAATATTATATTATAGCAATTTGATTACTTAGATATGTATTATTGTATAATTTTACTTTTTGATGTAAATTATAAAATAGAAATAGTTGGATGTAACTTATTATACTTAATGAAATAATTAAGTAGAAGCGGTTAAATAATTATCATGGATATTCATTGATATTTTTATGTTATTTGTTTAAAATTAGATCACCATGCTTAATTTGATCATTAGCTAGATGAATCAATAACTAAACCCTATGGTTGAGATTATAGTTAATTTTAAATGATGCATTTAGTTAGAGATATTATTTATTGTATAAATTTTGTATTAGAGTTTAATTTTATTTTTACTTAACTATAGTTAAACTTATGGAGTTGTTACATCAAAAAAGATGATAATGAAAAGCTAAGTGTCCCTTATTCTCTAAATGAAGTGAAGTATGTTATGTTGATGATAAAAATTGTCACATCAACCAATCGTCACTTTCATCTATCATGAAGGTTAAGGTGGATTTTTACCAGTCTAATGGTTAATGTCTAATAGGTCACAAAATATATAAAAGATGTACATGAAAAAGTTTTAAATGTTATGGGAAATACTGGGTATGTAAAATACTGATCCATACTTCATTATAATTTTGAAAATCAAATATTCTCTTTAAGTATGAAGAAATAAAAAAGTGTGAATATATAATCAATCCTATCTAACAGAGAAGACTTATGATCAAGATAATATCTTGAAGGAAATATTTTATTCCCTTATAAATATTTCTACTTATTCAAATATCTTTTAATCTCCATGTTTATCTCAAAAAAGATCAATAAAAAAGAATCACAAAGACCTAAAGGATAAGAAAATACTATTACAATCAATGAAAAATAAATAAATAAAAATAAAAATTAACATAATCACATAAGAACTAAATCTGAAAAAACAAATAAAAAAATAAAAACTAACCTAATAATAACTTTAAACTAAAACAAATATGGGAATAAAATAAAATAAAATATCCAAAAATATAATAAAACTTAATCTAATCTGACGTATAAAAGAATGAAAATATAAAACTAACTCTAAGAAAATAAACCTAAACTGAAAAACAAATAAATAACTTGAAGATATAACTAAGAAACTTAAAATTATAAAATTTAACTATCAAATCAAATATAACTATTAATAAAAAGACTAAGAATTTTAAGAAAGACAATAATATATACTAACCAAGATTAAACTTAATAAGATAAATTAATTAATCTAAATTTAAACTAGTTAATTAAACTAAACAACACAAAATAAAATAAGTAAAATAAGATAAGTGAAAATAAAATAAAAGATTGCAAGTCTTTAGAAGAGAGTCATCTTAGCAAAGATGAAGTAAAATTTTATTGATAAATAGTATTTTTAAGAAATAAATCTTTGATATAACAATTAATATAATCCAAATGGATCAATAACATGTCACATACAATGATGTATTCATCAGTATTCAGACCGAGTAGTCAAAATTCTGCTCATATGACTATAAATCTACAATCATCATAAGATATTAAACCTAACAGCTTTTAGATAATCAATTTATAAACTAAACAGTGAAACTTGGATATACATGTGCTAATTAAGCATATTACTTAAGTATTAGAGACTATGTCCTTCATTTATCTACAAGTGTTACTTTATCTCAAAGATATTTGGTAGAAAAGAGTATTATGATAAACTTTGAAGCAAGTTAGAGTCTTCAAAAATATTTCTATAATGTTCCTCCTCTTCATATGCCACTTTGATCTTAATTTATAATCCTCTTCTCAAGAGAAGGTTGAGGGATAAGTTATAACTAACTTTAGTTAGTTATTACTTAATTCCTAATTGACTTTAATTAATTTAATTAAATTTTAGTTATAACTTAGCTTAATTTAAGACTTTAAAATAATTCTTAAGATTAAAATAATATATTAATAGACCAAAGGAGACAAACTATAAATGGGTGGGGGAGCTTAGACATCAAAACATCTAAAATAAACATTTCATGCAAAAGATATTTAAATAACATAAACAATTTAAATGAAAATTATTACATCTAAGATTTAACCATATGCATTATCCATAAGTTCATAGATTCCACATTAAAACATATATACTATCTAAAATGTTATTCATTCACTATCAAACCATTGTCAAAAAATAAAGTCTTAAATAGTACTAAAACATAGATAGTCTTTGAAAAGTGTCAAAGCAGTAGAATTAAACATCACTCCAAATTTTACTCATCATCTACATTATAAAACATTTCTATTAATGAATATACCCTGTCATTTAAATACTTTATATAACTCATGGTTGTGGTAGGAATCTTTATTAGCTTGATAGCCTCTTCATAATCTTTGGCATCTACTTTTAGCTTAAATTTATTTACCATCCTAGTGATAATGAATTTGAGGTACTTATATCTCATCTTTTATGGTTAAGAGGCACTAACCTTTCTTCTTCTAGTAAATGATGAGGGGAATATGAAAGATTTAATTTCTAACAAGTTTTAACTAGATTCAGAGGTTCAAAATATGGACTTTTATGGTTAAGAGGTACTAAGGCACAAGAATGTAATTTAACAACTTGTTGCAAGTCATGTTTAGGTAATGACTAATGGTGTTGGAAAAAATGTTGAGAAACTAAATTATGTTTAGAATATAGATCTATTTTCATATGCTGAGTTGAAGCACTTGGATTTTCACATTCATGAGGATGAGTTCTTCAATATGGTCTTATCAATCCTTAATTCCTTGAGTGTTTACAAGATTAAATGTGAAAGCATCAATAATATCCTAAAATATGAGATTTGAGGCATCAAAATGAATGGAAATTCAAGCTCCTCTACTAAAGGGTCTAGGGAAATTCTTACCAGGCCTTTTACCTCCAGCCTTTTGACCTCTATAAGTAAAACTATGAGAAGATGAATATTATCTATTCCAATTTTGATTATTCCTCCATACAGTAACATTGGAATTATTAAAATTAGTAAGTGTCCACCCTAACATTTTTATAAAGATGAAACAAACCAAAACATTGCTTACTTTCTTGTAATGAAACTATTCGCAGCCATATATTAAATCCATGTAAAATTATATCACAAATTGCTAAAGAATGATTGAAATTTGATAAATCAACTCAACAACATAATTCAAAAAAATGACCAAGGGTTTTCTCCTAAATTTAAATTAAAAAATTTGCTTAAAAAACATCTAAATAAATAGCTTTATCCTAATAAATGACCAAGGGTTTATTCAAAATAAACTAACATTGCTGAAAAACCAATTGATAATCAAAATCTGCTCAAACCACTAATTTTCCATTTGAAATTGATATCTAACAATACTACCAACTACTAAAATTTAAAAAAAAAAACAAATTTTTATCTTAAAAATGACTATGAATGTCAAAATAATCTGATGCATGATATTATCAAACTAAAATAGATAAATTACCTCCTCAAATCCATTTAAAAAAATTTAACTAAGCTGAATAAATAATTGTTATAACCTAGAAATGTTCACTGACTTTTTATGGAAACCAAAATTATTTTGATCAAGGAAAATTTTATCATTTCAAAACTTATATATATGAAAATACAATTAGTCATTTAAAAATCATGTATGTATTTATAACCTCATGATGTCAAAACCATTTTCAAATGAAAACTATCTTATAACTAAAAAACCCACCTCATTCATGCAACATGATTTAATCATATATTTTTTTCATCTAAAATTTCCAACCAAACTAAATAAAAAATGCCATAACTCAAAACTAAGAATACAACTACTTATTTTAAATAAACTAACATGAAACACCTAAATTTCATATTTATCTACCATAAATATTTCCAAATAAACTAGACAAAAACCTCATAACTCATATTGGAAATCCCAAACTAATAAAAACAAAAACAAAATCAATGAATGGCTCTCATATCAAATTTCCATTATCAATTTCAACCGATAAAGATGGATAACACACTTATTTCAAAAACCAATCACAAACTATGACAAAGATTAGGCATGCATCATATGTGTGTTATAAAAATATATCAATCACAAACATACTATCATATGAACTTGCTAAAATATTTATCTCATATTTACCAGCCAATAATAAAACCAAAAATTTGCCAAGTACCAAATAATTCAAAACTAAAATAAAACTCATTCATACAACTTTGTTTATCAAATATTCATTAGCCATAAAAAAACTATCATATTATCTTACCAAAAACCAAATATTACTCCAAAAAAAAAAACTTACAATTTTCAACCATTATTCTAAGTTTACTAATGATCAAATAAAAACCCATGTCTTTCTCATGCATTAGATAAACCAAAATTTAGATTCATATATGCTCAAAAATATCATAAAATCAAAAATACTAATGCATGCAACTTAATTATTTTCAAACAAATAATAATGCGTAGTCATCATCTACATTATTTTCCTAATGAAACTATAACCAATTGCATTTTTGAACATTAAAAAACTGCCTTTTACATGACTATATAATATTATTCCGAATAATCTAAATCATATAAAGACAAATAATGAAGGTGATAAGTCTCAAAATCTTACTTATTCTACAAGTTTCCAAACTTTTCACAATGTTCTTCTCACTTCTAGAATATCACTTCCACCTAAATCTTGCCAAGAATCACAATCATAAGAATTAAAAATGTCTTTTGTATTATTTCAAGATACAATAACTTCCATTGTTACATGTTTCAAACATATTAGTTTCTAATCTATCATTTACCTACTGCCAACCCTATCTAATTACTTTGGAAACTTTGATAAATTTAAACATGACTAATGATACCACCAGATCCATTACTAAATTCCTTTTATAGATGCAAATGTCATAGTTTTAATTCCATAAATTATGTGATATAAAAAAAATCTCATTTTTTTCCATATCTCTAAAAAATTAAATCCACACAACTTAACATTCAATATTATGTCAAACCAATGTTTCAAACCTAATAGTCAACACTAGTCACCTAGGTCATAATTGAGTTAAATTCCACCACCCTAAATATTATTAATATTTACACTAAGATAAAATAACACTTAACCTTTGTCCTTATTTTTTAATCCATGGGTATTTTACCCTTTAATATGCAATGTTCTTGAAACAAAATGTTCATAGGTTCTAGTGTTAATATATTAGCATCAACCCTCACATCTTAGGCTATAAAACCATTAGGTTTATCAATAATTCAAATTAAAACATTACAAATGTTATGTGATTGATCAAAATATATATTACGACTTTAAACATTATCAATACAATGCCAGCATAGATCATTCATATATAACCATCATGATCAAGAATATCATTTTATTAATGAATATGTGCATCAAATCATACTGTTTAAAATTTTTACCATTCTCATTGTATTCACAAAACCAAATAACAATTTTCCCACCAATTACTATTATATCTTAATGTTTTCATTGAATCCATTGAATGAATTCAAAACCACTTATAATGCAAAGTAATAATCTCACTAAATAAAAAGTCATAATAAACATTCATCATAACAATTCATATTCAAATGATGCAATTATTGATTTTGGATTTGATTTAAAAATAATTTATATGCTAAATATCAAAACATTCAAAAACCATTCTCAGACAATGATTACCTAAATAATAATTCTCATACACTCTATTATTTTTGCTATATCTCAAATTCATACAAGAATACATGTTGTATAGGAAAAGTCTTTCCTATAATTGGAGAGATAAAATATCCACCAATATCTCTCCTAAATCTCCCTATTATAAGTCAAACACTATATATGAATATATTGTTAGTAAAAATATATTCGAGTAACTACCAACTAACTAATAAAAATCAACCCCATATATTATTGTTATGCATAATAACAATAATATAAGAAATAAATATTAACGTATTAATTTATATATAAAAATAATTATGCTATTACATATTAATAATGTGAACATACCTCAATATTCAGCCCCTTATGAATAGTATTAATCTTATCTACACCTACTTAATGTGAATATAGGGAAAACAATTCTCCCATATCTACACTTGTACTCATGATTCTATGATTTTTAGAGAAAAATGACAAACCTTACAAGATGATTTTACAAGTGGCTTACTATAAACCATAAAAAAATGGCTTTACAGGTGGCTTACCACAAACCATAAAATAATGGTTTTACACATGGCTTACCACAAATGACAATATAATGGTTTTATAAGTGGTTTACAATAAACCACATCATGATTTGTAGTATAGTTAAAATATCTCATCAATATCACATTTTTAGAGAAGTTACATAGGAATATTCAGTTCACTTATGACAAATTTGAACATGTATACAACATTTATTCTTATTTTAAACCACACCATACTGAAAATAACACACAACTAAAAATAAACATGTCATTAAAGTATAAAGTGGCCCCATCACTATTGACTAATGAGAGGATATGAAACCTCCAAACTCCATTTAATCCTTCCTCTAGTATAATAATATTTTTACTTAAGAAATTAAATAACCGGTGATAGCCTTGGTGCCTTCAGAAATAACATGTCTAGCAAAATCTCATGGCAATACATGATGTACATCTATCTAGATTTCCCTAGATATAATAGTTGTCTTCTTATTATGGTAATCTATTATGGATGCCTCTTGAGATAATTTATCAAATATATTGTTAATTAAATAATTCATTATACACATACCTTTGATATAAATATCAACATCTAGGTGCATTTACTTCAGTACCTTAAATATGTAGAACTTGTAGTTTTATTCATTTCACTCTTCATTCTTTTTATTTTCTATTTTACTCATTTTATCTTGTTGATGCCTCTATGTGTATCACAGGTTCTCTTAGTGTTTAAGAACACTTCTAATTTTAGAATTTATAGAATTCATGGCATGAGTATCAAGTTCTAGTAATTTAATTACCTATGGTGAAATAGAGGTAGAGAAATTTAAACTATTCCATAAATTTATATTAATTGATGGTTGGGAACCATCATAGTCATTGTGAATTTTGAAGTATTTGTGTTAATATTAGTGAGTTATGACCAAATCTCTACACTAAAGACTAATCTAAATGAATATTTATAGTAAGATATATACTAAAGTGATTTGGTTAAAAAGAATTAAAAGAGAATGGTATGGAAAAAATAGAATATTTGATTATTGATCCTTGAATTAAACATTATGACAAAGTTTCAATTACAATTGAACATGAATTTAAGTAATATATAATGCAAAATAGCATAAGTTCAGATCTCACTATATACCAAGCAAACTTCCAAGGATAATATGAAGGGATACAAGTAAGAACTTAATTTACTTAAAAGATTTGTTACTACATTCAAATAGCATTTGCACATCCTAATGTAGAACAAATGAAATGAATAAAATTCAAGATCATTCAACTAATATAGCACAAGCATAAATTATAAACCTATATCAAAGATGCAATTTAAAAATTCATGAAATAATTCAAATTCAAGACAAAGAACAAGCAATTGAGAGAGAAGTCATGCAACAATTGACAAACAAACTTGAATAAACTTTTCATTATTCCTTGTCTATATTAATTGTTCCAAAGTATACAATTTTTGCTAAAAACTCTCTCTTTACAAAATGGTAGTAATGCCCTTTTATCTAAGGACAAAGGTAGTATATTAGTCACTTACAAGATACAAATGTATAAAGATAAGGATAGTTGTCATTTTTAACAATTCTAGAATACATTTGCTTTTCCAAATGGATTGAACTAGAGGCAAATATGTTAAAAAAACTAGCATATTCCTTTTCAAAAGAATATTCCACATTTAAATATTAAAATTCTTTTATAAAATGGAATATTAATTAACTGGTTGGTGGGTCCTATTCCTAAGGACTCCCTTTCTACTCCTAGAGATGCTCCATAGATTTTTGATGTTTCTCTTTGACAAGCTCCAAATCAATAGATGGATTCAAGAGATAGACATCCCCGTGATTAACTAAGTTATTAAAGTCCCTATCATCCCTTATCATAGCCTCCTTGATTCTTTTGGCCTTTGTTATCTTCTCCTCATTATTGAAGATGATGCCTTGGATTCTACTATTGTCACTCCCTGACTAGCCCTGGCTTTTACTATGCACTTCTTGCATCACCAAAGTAACTTTATGTTTATATTTTTCATCATCAATGAGTTCTAGGGTGGTAAAATTTATGGGATTAGACAACTTGGTACTAAAGATATGCTTAATTTTGTAAATTATTTCTTCATCATCCTTTATGAGTTTATCTAAGCCTTTTGATCAATCTTTTAAACTCTAGACCTTGTCAACCACTATCCCCAATATTGATTTTAAGTCAACTTGGGTAATGGTTTTGAATTTAGGAATTTTATCCTTGATCAAGATATTGATAATATCCCTTATCTTATTTTTAGAATCCTTCCATTGGGTCATCAATCCTTTAGCTATCTCACTCTATTGGCTCAATGCATCTTGCCTCAACATCATTGACTTTAAGGAGTCAAACATGTCAAAGAAGGATGCTTAAAACATCTTTATTATGGACTCAAGAACTAATAGGATAACCATTGTCTCTAAGTTCTCCTTTTCCTTCTCTATGTTGTATATCCTTTACTTCATACCCATGATGTCTACTCTAACCTGAGCTAAGTAAGCCTCAACCAATCCTTCAATGTCTTCTTTATGAATGGGGTGCTCACAAGGCTATTGTCCCCCAACTGGAGTTAGGCCCACAAATGGCTCAAATCTTTGAAAGGTGAATTATTCACCCCTAACCATGGTTTTCTTGGTGCTTAATATTTCCAAGCCTGTTGTCTCAAAGTTGAATTGCACCATGGTGGATGACTTTATAACTCTAGGACATTTTGGGACCTCCATCCTTGAGCTTTTTTAAGCACATGGGGTCTCCATTTATGTTCAACTTGATGTTTCTATGGAATCTATTCTTCTTTCTTATTCTTCCTTCATCAAAGCCAATATCGATGGATTGATTTATTCATGGACATCAATATTAATTGTCTTTGTCAAGGCCCAAGAATGGGATAAGGTAGGATTTTTTTACATTTTCTTATAGACAAACCATTCAGGGATAATAGGTCCATGAATGGGATGTTCCTCATTGAAAAAATTGACCTTATTCATGGGGTGGGTGAAGGTCAGCTTGGGCTTCTTCCTCCCAACTGGGACCAACATTAATTCTACTTTTCTCTTCTATGGGGTTACTAATTAAATTAAATCCAAAGTAACTTATATTCTTTTGTCTTATTAAACCACATATGCCTAGGCTTGGGGTTATTCTTTTTGTTCTTATTCCTCCTCTAACCCATAAGCTTTAGCTAACACCCTAAGTGCATCCTCCACTATCTCATTTGGTTCTAATGTAGCCATATCTAGGAAATCTATGGGAGAATTTAGTCTAGCAATGGGGGTAGAAGGTGATCCCTCCCTTGGTATCTCTTCCAACTTTTCTTTTCTAGGTCCTTATACTTCTTGTGCTAAAAGTTATTACATTGGTTAATATGGAGGGGTTGAAGATGAAGGTCTAGGTAATAAGTGATATGTTAAGGGTCCCATTTTACATGTCTTATCTTGTGGCTTTTTATCTCCCCTATCCAATCTAGGTTCTAGCTTGATGTTATGATTTTTTAATCTTGCTAATACCTCTATGAAACTAGAGGTCTTGATGTAAAATGGGTCATGAACACTAGGCTAATGTTCATATGTCTTGTTTGTGCTCTTAGACTTTATATGCTAGGTGACTACCCCATTAGGATCCCACTATCTCAAATAATCCTTCTGGAAGGTGAAGGATTCCCTATGTCTAGCAATGACATTTACATGTTCTAATTTTTAAAAAAAAATCCTACTAATTGTTAGCAAAAGGGGATGGGGAATGCCTTTCCTCTTTTAATTTCAAAACCCATATATACCATAAAGAAATTGATAGTCCACTTTCTTCTCTAAAAGCTTGGTTAGCACATAGATGGGCAACTTGAAGGGTTGTGTCAAATTTCTTTTAATCCTGACCACTATGTAATCAGGGTGGAACCAAATGTCCCTAATTAATTTCACATATTTCTTGATCAATGGACTGACCCTACTCATGGGAATTTTGGTGATGGATTCCACTAGGGCTAGGTAGACAAAATCATAGATGAACTACATATTGTGCCTTTAATTTAATATGTGTAGCTTTGAGTAATGATGGGAGATAGTGGGTCTTTCATTAGGGGATCAATTCTTGATATTTTTAATCTAGGTGGAGGCTAACAGGGCATCTAATAGATAGGACATCATGTAAAATTACTTTCTTTCTTTATTATTGATTACTATAAATTAGGATTTTAATTAGATGTTAGTCATATCACCTAGTTGGGGGTGAGTCCTATATTAACCATGAAATAGACATAAGAAACACAAATTTTGTCAATGTGAGTGGTGGAGGGAGCTCCACATAACCTATTCAATAAGGTCATTATTATCCTAATTCCATCCATAAATTAGACAATCGGTATTTTGCCTATGGGGTCCTAGATAACTTGGTTTCTAATGAACATCCATGGGGTAAGGATTGTGTTCAAATTGTGCTCCCTAATCCACTTTTTGTTCGTGAGTAGGTCTTCTTGGAGTTTACACAACTTATAATATCTCTCAAATGCTAGGGTATAAATTAATGTTATTTTATTAAATATATGTTCATGCACAATCTATTAATCCTCAATTTTACAATTAATAAAAAGAGGAGTAATGATGTCAATATAGTGAAATAACTCAAGCTTGGAGAAAACATAGTGTAGGCTAGACATCTGAATGGAAACTAGGTCATTGTATCTCCTTAGGGTGGTTACATTCCTCTATTCTTCCCTAGTCAAAGTCTATATCTCCTTAATGGTCCATAAGAGTTTATAACAATTATGGTTCCCATTATTCAACAGTATAGTGTCTAGGTCTATATCTTTAAAAACCCTTCCCTCATTATCTAAGGGTCAAGTACAACTCAATTTCACCTCTTTGTTATTGTCTGTGAATTTCCATGGCTATAAAAGTTACACTATTTATCAAATGGATTACAAATAAACTTTGAGTCAACTTATTCTCACTTAAATCATAATTGAGTTCCTCTCAGTATGATTGTGATTAATCTAAGTTTAAATTAGGGCTTTTATGGATGCTAGGGTTTTTTTTTAGACTTTAATGATGATGGTGATCTAGACTTAAGATCATTCATGTCTTGGATTTGATTTAGATGTAAGAATTTATACCTTTGCCTTTTCAAGCATAGAAAATATCCAACTTTGTCATTTTGTGCTTGCGTGGCACCCATTTGGTATCTATTTGACAACTTTCATGGCAATTTTCATAATTATCCTAAGGACCTAGCCATTATATTTTGAAAATATAAATTTTATTTCACATTGTTATATCTTAGTTCATGGATCAATGTGGGCCATTAATCATAATAAAAAGGCTCAAAAGTCATTGGCTACTTTATATCAGGCCTTATGGTTGTACCACTTGGTACTTTCGTGTGCCTCTTGAGCTCTGTATTCTATTCATTAGATTTGTGCCTGACATGTCCCATTATTTTGGGAATTTAGGTGTTCATTGAAAATTCATCGATAATCTTGTTCCATTTGATCATCCCTACATGAGAAAGTTCAGGCCATTAATCTTGATCTGAGTGCTTACACTTGATTTGTCCAATGAATCAAAGTTTTGATTTACCAAGTCCTTCACTCCATTTGACTAATATTTATGATGAAGTGCAAGGCATCAATACTACAAAAGGTTGAAAAATTTAGTTATCATCAGTATTTAAGAGGGGACTTAGGTTTAAACACCATAGGCTAAGGTTTATTTCATGTTTATTAAACATGAAATAAACTTTAGGCTAAAGTGTTTATGCCTAGATTTTTTTGGGATTTATATATAAAAAGGGACCATGGCTAAATATTTTAGGCTAAGGTTTATGTTATATTAATAAACACAACATATACTTTGGACTAAAATATTTATGTTAAATTCCTAGAATATGTCCAAAGGGGTCACAATAATACAAGGACAAAATGTTGGGTTTTGACCTAGGGTTTCATTATATTAATAAACATGATTAAGCCTTAAGATGAAAGCATTTTAACTAATTTTTATGTCACAAGGACCCTTTTAAAAAAATATTTAACATAAGTCTCTAGCCTAAGGTTTATGAAATTCAAACAAATATAATGGAGACCTTAGGATATAAACTTAGACTAAGCTAAATTCTACATATATTTAGGATATGAGATCATTTGATTATTTGTAGTTTAAATATCATAAGTGTTTGACCATCTTTTTAGGGTCCCATTGATCTATAATGTAATCCATAATATTTTAGAAATATTTCTAGAGTATATCTTATGTCTAAGACAAATAATTGATTATCTTAAATTTTATGTTCTCATGGACATCAATGATGACCTCATGGATGTCAAATGATAGTCATGAGAATGTCAAATTTAATTTAATAAATCACTAGGTTTCATGAGATTAAATTTGATGGTCCTACAAACGTCAATGATGGCCTTACAACCATCAAATGATGGTCATGTAAATGCTAATTTTAAGCTCATGAAGCCCTTATTGTCCATAGACCTTATATTTGATATGATCTATTATATCAATCTTTTTGATGAAGTGTAGACCATTGATCAAGATCCAATCAGTTTCATGCCATTAGTTTAATTTAATATGTGGGACCCTTTATTTCCAAGCTTCTAATGTCAGAGTGTCATGTAGTGACTCCACAAGGCTTCCTAACCTTTTGAATTTTTGACCCTACATTCACTCTATTACATCAAACTTTACAATGCAATGTATACCATTTAATAAAGATCTAGATGCTCATACATGATTATCTTTCTTTCATATATATTATAATCACAACAAAAGTTTTATTTTAATGTTTCATTATATTGGTAAATACAATGAGACCTTAAGGAAAAACTTAGGATAATTTCATGCTTAATTAAAGAGGTCCTTTAACTTTATTTATGATCTCACATCATTCGATTATTGGTCTCATTGAAGCATAGATTGTCGATCATGATCCTGGTGATCTCATGGGATTGGTCTGAAGGACCAAATGCTCATATTCATCAAGATTTATTTTATCTATTGGATAATTTCCTCATGATGAATCATGAGCCACTATATCTACATAAAATTAAGGCATTTAAGTTAGGACTTAGGTAATTAAGACTAAGTTTTTGATCATGTTGATAAATATGAATAAGGCCTTAGGGTTAAGACCTTAGGATAAGCTTATTCAAAATGGGATGATGATAAAATAAAAGGTAAACTACTAATTTAAACATTAGACATTTTTAGACATATAAATAACAAAGGGGAAAAATAAAAGAGACCAAGCGAGATTTAAGGTTTGGTCATGTTGAGAAACATGACCAAGCCTTAACATGAACCAAGCTTGGGTATTGCTCTACTACTAGCTATAAATTTGTAGCCCTAATAAATATACATTTGGCTCCACTCATGCCCTTTCTCCACTACTAGCCAAGCATCCATAGGCCTGATGGAGATTACCATAATCACCTTTACTTGAAAAGTTGTTTGATCTTGTAATAAGATCTTGTTTTTTTTTGTGTTTTTGGGTCTTTTAGGCTTTTAGTAAAGATTGGGAACTAGAGTAGCTAGGTTAAAGGATTTTTTCAAGTGTTTGATCCTTAGATAATCATGTATGATTTCAACCTTTATCCTAGGTAAGGATGTTTGCTAAGTGTAAGCATGCCTATACCTTAATGGATTGAACTTTCATTCTACATGTGTAATTCTTCTTAAAACTAGGTTTAGGTCAAGATAATGTTTAACGTCTTATGGGATGGGTAATTTATTCATGGGTCCTTTCTATTTTTTCTAAATCATAACGTTAATAGCCTATCTCAAATATATGGTAAACACATGTATGAGGTTCATACCAAGATTTTTGAATTTTTGGAGTTTTAATCACACAAAGGAGTTTTGAGTTGAGGGTTGTCTAAAAGGACTTATTTGAATCAAGGAATGGGATTAAAAAAGAAAATATATAGAACAAAGTACTAAAGTAAGAAATAAAGGGTAAGAAAACAAATACATACATGCTTATGTACAATAAGGGATAAGAAGGAAAGAATTAAAGGAAACTAACTAGCCTACATACACTAACTTTAATTATCTTACAGATTTACTCCATAAAGACCCCAAAAGTAACAATAGATAAATAATGATAAAAATACTACCCATTAATGGGTAGTATGAACTCTTCTCCTTGTAGATCCCTAAGTCTAAATGTGTTATCTCCAAGTGTATTTGCATTCTGATATGGGCCAATCTGCAAAGGTGCAAACTTGCCATGTTTGACCTTAGGATTAGATGCTTTATCACAAAGAAGAACCAAATAACCTTGAATAAACACCTTGATCTTTTATCTCTTGTCAAACAACCTTTTTAATATAGTTTGGTGCCTACTAAAGTTAGAAAAATCATTCTCATGTGCATCCTCCATTTAGACAATGTCTAACAGCCTTGAGTTTACAAATTCTTGATCCTACTCCATATACTCTTGCATAAACCTATAGGTTGGAAACTTGAGTGTGATTGGGAATATAGGATCCTAGCCATATACCATAAATAAATTAGATGCTTTAATATCTTTCTTGACATTTGTTCTATCTGCCCAAAGGACATACTTGAGAAGCTTGTGCCATATTCTAGGTTTGTCTATAATAGACTTTGTAATGGCTTTCATCAGGTTTTTATTTATTGATTTAAACACTCTAATACCCTAAGGGTAATGATTAGATAAGAACTTGAGGATTATTTTATTTTCATATTCCCATTCTATCATTTCTATGGATGTAAATGCTGAACCATTCTCACATACCAAAGAGATTAGAGTGCCAAATCTAGTGTATATGTTTTCTTCTAAAAACATGATCACCTCTTTTATTGTGCATTGTTTGGTGGCCACTACTTTATTAAAACTTGTATAATATCTAGTAGCTATTAGAACATACTTGTGAACTTTCAATTATTTGGGGTTTATTACCCCTACAATGTCTAGACCCTACTAGGTAAAGGATTTGTCGATCATAATTGGTTATAAAGGCATTATTGATTTTGTCTCCTTTGTGTTGAATATTTAGCATGAATGATATTTCCTTGCATATTTATGATCATCTTTGAAGATAATGGTCTAGTAGTAGTCATCCCTAAGATTTTGTGGGCTATGGTTCTTCTTGATGGATTTCCACCTCCTAACTTCTCATAGAAGATGATCATCATCTCATTTGATTCCTCCTTAGACACAATACACACCTTCAAAGTTCTTTCATTACAAAATCCCATTCTTGATGAGATAATGTGTTTCCTTGAGTCTTAAAAGTCTTCTCTTCTCCCTAGTTAGTCTTGCATGACAAGTGCCATTGATTAGTAAATGAATGATGAAATCATACCACTCACTATCTTTGAAGTTTTGATAATCAACTTGTATAATACTTAGCTAGGGTTGGTATTAATAATCAATTAGATTATCCCATGACCCTTACCAATTTTATATTCCTTATTTCTATGTCATACTCTTGGAGAATAGACATCCATTTACCTCTTCATTATACAAGTTCACATGGGCTTAGAATTAGCTTAGTAGCTAGATCTAGTAGAATATCATGCACCTTGTTCCTAAGAATGTAGTACCTAAATTTATTGACAACTTAAACTAATGAAAAGGTTTTCTTATCAATTATAGGATAGTTTAAGTTAACATTCTTCAAATTAATACTCATAAAAGTAATTAGATGGTCAAATCCTTCTATTTTTTGAGTTAACATAATAGCAATAGTGTGGTTAGAGGAGAAAGAGTAGAGGTAAAAGTCATTTTAAAAGTCATGAACTATCAAGACTAGAACCTAGCTGATTACACTTTTGATATCCTCAAAGGCCTTCTTGGACTCTTCATTCCATGACACTTTAACATATTTCTTTAGCATGTAATTCAATGGTTTGACTATCTCTACAAAGCTATAAATTAACTTTCTTACAAAGTTTATCTTACCAAAAAATGATTTTAATTCCTTTTTTATATTGGGAGGCTCCATCTTGGATATGGCTTCCACCCTTTTATGGTTTATGTAAATCCATCTTTAGTGATAACATGACCCCATAGTTTGCCTTTAGTAATAAAAAAAATGTTCTTCTCAGGGTTAAGAGAGATTCTGTATCTTCTACACCTTTCAAACACCTATTCTAAATTCATAAAATGGTCTTCTGTCTTCTTGGAAAAAATATTTAGATCATCCATGCAAATTATGATACACTCATTAATTAGCTCTTGAAAGGCATGGTTCATGGCCCTTTAAAAGGTGTCTCCTACATTTATCAATCCAAAAGGCATTCTTTTATATTCAAAGGTACCTTAATTTTGAAATCTATCTTCATTTTGTCTTCCTTTTCGACCAACACTTTGTTGTATCCTTAAAAACCATCAAGAAAAGATATCATGGATGAACCTGAAATAATTTATATTACCTGGTCAAGAGAGGTAAGAGGATAATTATCCTTTCTAGATGATTTATTTAAATTTATAAAGTTAATACATAGCCTAATCTCATCATTATTATTTTTTAATGGCACTAAATTAGCCACCAAGGTAGAGTGCCCAATAGGAAACATAATTTTGGCATCTAATAGTCTCTTGACTTATTTGAAGATGATGGGTTCTAAGATAGGGTTCACAAGCCTTTAATTTTACCTGACGGGTTTGAAACTTTCTTTAAGAGGTATAATATGGGTGATGACTCTTGGATCAAATATCTTCAAGTCATTATAAAACCAAGCTATGTCATTTTTGTATTTCATTAACAACTCTTTAGCTCTCTTATTTTTAGCACTAGTATAGGCTTTTCCAATGTTAACTAGCTAAGGTTGATCTTGAGGGCCAAGATAAACAACATTGTAGTCCTTTCCACTTACTTTGAGAACCTTCAAAGCTTTAGTTAAATTATCTTGATCAAACAATATTTCTAAGGAAATCATCCCCTTAGGGATCTTGTTATCATTCAACTAAATGACTTTACCATAAAATTTTCCTTCTCTAAATGCATTCTCATTAACCTCATCAATTATTTGAGCTTTAAATGATCCTAAAATATTCATGAAGTTTAGGATCTATTGAACATCACTAATGACCTATAGATGGCTCACATTATTTGGGATAGAATGGAATGGTATGAGATCAATAATAAAGTTAGGGGAATCTTGGTCAATCATGAGATTAGCTATAGTAGAGGCAAGCTCATCAACAACTTTATTTTCTTCCCTATGGCTAGAAACAATGTCGAAAGCATCAAAAGATTCCACTAGATCCCATACTCTAAACGTGTACCTCTTGAGGTATGACAATTTTCATTAGTACTTGATTTTTAATTGGTTCACTATTATTTTTGAATCACCATAGACTAATAGTTCCTTGACCTTGTTCTTAATGGCAAATTGCAAAACTAAGATGAGGACTTCATATTCTACAAGGTTGTTAGTATAAGGGAACTAGAGTCTATAAGAAGCATGGTAATTATCACCAACAAGGTCAGTTAGAATAATGCCTATTCTAGACCCTAATTTACACATGACCCCATCAAAATGAAAATTTCATAGCCTAAGAACAACATTATAAGGTTTAGGATGACAATCCTTGATGGTTTCTAGGGCAACAACCTATAAATCTAAATCAATTATGTTAACCCTTTCATTGACAAAACTATACTCAATGATCATATGCTTCATTCTTGGCTCTCTTTCAACCCTAATTTGGTTGGTCATACCCTTCCAATGCATCTATAGGTGTGAAAAAACTATGAACATATATCCATTCAAAGCCTTTATCCACTCTCTACTTAAAAATAGTCCATATGCATCAAATATATCTATGACTTAGACATTTATAAATTATTGGACATTTGGCTCAGAAGCCAATTACATATGGAGATTTAATAATTCTCCAACCACTTTGACTCTAGACTTATCTAGTTGGGTGACAAACCTATTAGAATTAATGGGGGTCAAACCATGTTGCTTACAAACACCTACAGGAATGATATTGGTAGAGGCACTAGAATCTATCAAACAATTATGCAAGTTGTTACCAAACATTCTTATTATAAGTAAGAAGGGTGAGGTCTCTATTTTATCTTTGTACATAGCTACATTGGTAGGATTTATTAGATAGGCATTCTATAAATAGATACCTTTGCTCTATGATTTATGTCAATTTATGCAAGGTGTTATTATCTTTTATTTTGTTCATGTCCTCTACAATGTTATAAATAATCCTATTTGAAGAATTGGAAGCATTGATACTATGTTTAGAAGTACTTCCCTTTGGAGGTTATGTATCACTATCCGAAGTGGTAATTGGGGAGTACCAAAGTTGTTTTGATGAGTAGAAGTAGTCAAAGGCTACCTCTATTATTTGTTCCTTAGAGGATATGTATTCTTCAATAAATGCTAGAAGGCATGGAATTCTTCAAGGACATCATCTAGCTCATTGTCTTCTTGGAAGGGTAAATCAAACATCTCCACCATGAAGGATTGATCAAAAGGCTTAGATCCTAAAGTACTTGTACCATTATCTTTGTTAGACACTACCTCAAAAGTGTGTAATTATTCTTGAAATGAATCAAAAGCTTTGGAAAATTTAATGTAATCAATCTCACCATGTTTAGCAATACAATATACTCTACAATAATTAGACAAAACAATGTTAATGAGATTAATATCCATAGTATTCTTATTTTTTTGGAAACTATCATTATTAAATATTTTATTTGGTATATTGTATCTTTGTACAAAGAATTTACTTCCAAAAGTCTCTCCAGTATTACCAAACTATTTTTGCAGTTGTTAGAAGTTAGTGCTTAGCTTTTGGACCATTTTTAGAATGGAATCATTCTCAATTTAGTGGTTTTTGAATTATGGACTTGGTTTTTATTGATACCAATGGATGGTACCAAGGTCCCTTGATTAGTTACATTAAATCCATTATTATCAGGGTGGTTTAGGAAACCCAAATATTGGTTAGGATCAACATGTCATAAAGGTAATTGGTTCAAATTTGGGATCTATTTGAGAGAAGGCACATTCTGGTTATTATTGGGAAAGACATTCAATGTAGGCATACATGGATTGACATTGGGAATAGAGTAGGTCATATAACCTTAAGGTTGCATTTGGTCATTTATTATCATAGCCTCAACATAAGCTAAATCTAATGTGTTCATTGGACCTACAACTCTATTTATGAATACAAAGGTCAGGGGATCAAGAACATCTTTATAAATTTCCAAGGCCAAGGCCTGATCATGATTATAAGGGTAAATGGTTATACTATACATATTGTAGAACCTAGCATTGAAATATCTTATGGGTTAATTGGCATACCTTTTAGGGTTTTAAACTTATTGTATGGGACACAAGGGCTGATTATCTTTCCAAATTGGTCAATGAAGATATTATTAAACACATCCTAGGTGGTGATGCAATCATCAAGTAGTTTTAAGAACCACTCATATGTAGCTTGTTTAAATGTAAAAGGGAAGAACCTACGTGATACATCCTCATGAGTTACATTCAACAATCTTAATGCAACCTTAAATGATTTAACATGTTCATCTATTGTTACAATACTACTAGGACTAAAAACTAACAAATAATTTTTAGGATTATGAGGGAGATCATGACTTGTACCTTGTACATTGATAGGAGAACTTCCCAATAATTCCATTCTTGGATGAAGGTTGAATACATTGGTACCTTGGAGTGGTAAATATGGAAAAAAATTTGAATACCTGCATCTACCTTTGTCTCACCTAGTTCTCCTATGGACTTCCAACTTAATTTGAGGTTCTCTTGTTTTTTAATGTGATCTTTTTTTAATTCTTGGCAGTTCTAGCTTGAGAACTTTGGAACTTGTTTGAAATATAATTTGTCAAACTAAATTTTACAAAGAACATGACTTAGATTTGTAAATTAAGCTAATTTTACAAAGATATATGAAAATAACATCAATGAGCATCAAATTTTAACTAATCTAGCTAAAATATGTGTCTAATTATGCAAATATGGCCTATATTTGAAAGTCTAAGCTCAAATGAACCCAAATATATGAAAGATACACCAACCTTTGATCAAAACAAGTTATTCTAACCTCAAATACTATGGATCCTCAAATCTTAAGCTATCTTTACTAGAATTAAGCATTTTAACCTCAAAGATATTTGATCTTTATCTAAAAGAAGTATAAAGATGGGTCAAATAAGATAAATATTAGTGATATTTATGATTTTAAGAAAATAATTTCACAAAAGTTAAAATATGACACCAACCTTAGATCAAAATAAACTAAGACTATCAAAGATCCAAAAAATAACTCTCCTTTTAGCACTGACAACATCTATTCCTGTTGATACCTCTATGTGTATCATAAGTGATCTTAGTGTTTAAGAACACTTCTCATTTTATAATTGAAATAATTCATGACATGAGTATCAAAATTAATTAATCTAGTTACCTTTGGTGAAATAGAGGTAAAGCAATTTAAAATATTTCACACATTTATATTAATTGATGGTTGGGATCCACTATGGTCCTTATGAATTTTGAAGTATATGTGTTAATCTTCATGAATTATAACCAAAGATCTATACTAAAGGCTAATCTAAATGAATATTTAAAGTGATATCTATACTAAAGTGATTTGGTTAAAAATAAGAAAAAGAGAAGGGTAGGGGTAGAAAGAAAATATTTGATTATTGATCATTGAATTAAACATTATGACAAAGTTTCAATTACAATTGAACATGTATTTAACTAGTATATAATTCAAAATAACATAAGCTCAAATTTCACTATATATTAGGCAAACTTCTAAGGATAATATGAAGGGATATAAGTAAGAACTGAATTTACTTTAAATATGTGTTACTACATTTAAATAGCATTTACACATCCTAATGCAAAACAAATGAAATGAAGAAAATTCAAGATCATTCAACTAATCTAGCATAAGCACAAATTAACAACCCTATAACAAAGATGCAAATTTTGAATTCATGAAACCATTCAAATTAAAGACTAAGAATAAGTAATTAAGAGAGAAGTCATGAAACAATTGACACAAAAAAACTTGGACAAAGTTTTTAGTATTACTTATTTATATTAATTGGTCTAAAGTATAACAATTCTGCTCAAAACTCTCTCTCTTTACAAAATGGTAGTAGTACCCTTTTATATAATGACAAGGTAGTATACCAGTCAGTTACAAGATATAAATGTACAAAGATAAAGATGACTATCCTTTTTTACAGTTCTAGAATACAGTTGTTTTTTTAAATGGAATGACTTGGAGGTAAATATGCTAAAAAAATTATATATACCTTTTCCAAAGAATATTCCACATTTAAATATTATATTAATTTTAAAAAATGGAGTATTAATTAATTTTTTGTTGGGCCTTGTGCTTGAGGACTCACTTGTTTCTCTTAGAGAAGCTCCATATCTATTTGATGTTGCTCTTTGACAAACTCCAAATCAATAACTAGCTTCAAGAGACAAACATCTTCCTAATATATTAAGTCATCAAAGTCCCTATCATCCATTATCATAGCGTCCTTGATTCTTATGGCCTATGATATATTCTCCTCACTATTAAAGATCATTCTAAATATTCTATTGTTATCACTCCTTGACTGAACCTAGATTTTGATTTACAGTTCTTGCATCACCCAAGTAGCTCTGTGTTTATACTCTTCATCATTAATGAGGCCCAGGGTGGTAGACTTTGTGGCATTAGCCAACATGTTTCTAAGGAGATACTTAATTCTATTAATTATATTTTCATCATCCCTTATGAGTCTATTTCATCCCTTTAACCAATCTTTTAAACTCTAGAACTTATCAACCACTATTCTTAATATTGCATTTAAGTGGCCAAGCTAATGGTTTTAAATTTAAGAATTATATCCTTAATGAAGATATTGATAAGATACCTTATCTTATTCTCATAATTCTTCCATTAGGTCATCAATAATTTAGATATATCTCTTTATTGGCTCAATGCATATTGCCTTAGCATCATTGACTTCAAGGAGTCAAACATGTCAAAGAAGGATGCTTCAAACATCTTCATTATATCCTTAGGAATTGATATGACATCCATTATATCTAAGTTCTCATTTTCCTTCTCTAGGTTATATATCTCCTACTTCATACCCCTGATGCTCACTCTAAATTGAGCTAAATGAGCCTTAGCCAATCCTTCAATGTATTCTTCATGGATGGGGTGCTCACCAGGATACTATCCCTAAACTTGAGTTAGGCCCACAAATGGCTCAACTCTTTGAAAAGTGAATTCCTCACCCCCAACCATGGTTTTCTTGGTACTTACTCTTTCCAAGCCTACTATCTTCTATTTGAATTTCACCAGGGTGGATGACTCTATAACCCTAGGAGGTTATGGAACCTCCATCTTCTTGCTGTGTCACTTGATGTTCTTAGAGTAACTATTATTCTTTATTCTTCCTCCTTAATCAAAGTCAATATCCATGGCTTGATTTATTCATGGACATCAATGTTAATTATTTTGGTCGAGGTCCAAGAAAGGGATAAGGTAGGAATCTTCTATATTTTCCCATAGATAAAAAATTCATGTATAATAAGTCCATGAATGAGATATTCATCACTGAACAAGTTCATGTCACTCATGGGGTTAGTGGAGGTCAACTTGGGCTTCTTCCTCCCAACTAAGACAAAGGCTAATTTTTATTTTTTCTTCTATGGGGGTGAAACTAGAACTAAGTCCAAAGTAACTATTTTCCTTTGTCTTATTCAACCTTCTCTACTTGGGCTTGGGGTTCTTATTTTTATTCTTCTTCTTATTTTGACCCATAAGCTTTAACTAACACTCTAAGTGAATTTTACACTATCTCATTTAGTTCTAATGCAACTATATCCAAGAAATCTATGGCAGACTCTAGTATCTCAAGTGGGGAAGAAGATGGTCCATCCCTAAGTTTCTCTTCCAAATTTTATTTTCTATGTCCTTGTACGTCTTGTGATGAAAGTTATTACATTGGTTATTATGGAGGGTCTAAAGATGAAAGTCTAGTAAATAAGTGATATTATAAGGGTACCATTTTCCATATATCACCTGGTGGCTTGTTGTCTCCCCTACCCAATCCAGGTTCCAACTTGATGTTATGATTTTTTAATCTAGCGAATACCTTTAGGAAACTAGAGGCCCTAATGTAGAATGGGTCATGAACATTAGGATAGTGTTCATATGTATTTTTTATGCTCTTGGATTTTATATGTTTGGTGACTACCACATTAGGATTCCACTATATCAAATCATCCTTCTGTAAGGTGAAAAAGTCCCTATGTCTAGAAATGACATTTACATTCTCCTAATTTTGTAAAATGGTCTTGCTGATTATTAATGGAAAGGGATGGGAAGGCCTTCCTCTTTTCCTTAAAAAACCCATCTATAATTTAAATAATTAGATATATCACTTCCTACTTTGCAAGATTTTTTGACACATAGATGGACAACCTAAAAGGCTATGTCAAATTTTTTTTAATCTTGATCACTATGCAATTAGGGTAGAACCAAATATCCCCTATTAATTCCTCATATTTCATGATCAATGGGCTGACCTTACTTATGGGAATTATGGTGGTGGCTTCCACTAGGGATGGGTAGACACAATCATAGATGAACTACATGTTTTGCCTATACATGAATATGTGTATCTTTGAGTAATGATGGGAGATAGTGGGTCTTCCATTCAGGGACCAATTCTTGATATTTGGGATATAGGTAAAGGATAGTAGGACATATAATAGATAGGACATCATTTAAAATTACTTTTTTTTTTTATTATTGATTTCTACAAATTGGGACTTTAAGTGGATGTTAATCATCTCACCTAGTGGGGGTGAGTCCTTTATCAACCATGAAATAGACATAGGATTCCTAGATTTTTTAATGTGTGTGGTGGAGGGAGCTCTACATAACTTATTCAACAAGGTCATTATCATCCTAATTCCCTCCCTAAATTAGATAATTTGTATTTTTCCTGTGGGGTCCTCAATAACTTAGTTTCAAATGAGCAGCCATGGGGTGAGGATTGTGTTCAAATTTTGCTCCCTGGTCCAATTTTTGATGGTGGGTGGGTCTACTTGGGGTTTAAACAAATTATAGTATCTATCAAAAGATAGGGGAGAAATGTATGCTATTTTATTAAATATACGTTCATGGACAATCCAATCATCCTCAATTTTATAATCAATAAAAAGAGGAATAATGATGTGAATATAGTGAAGTACTTCAAACTTGGTGGTATCATAATGCACACTAGCCATCTAAATGGAAACTGGGTCATTGGTTAAGTATAGCTTAGTTTCATACCTTTATTATTGTCTATGAGCTACCATGGTTGTGGAATTTACACTACTTATCAAATGGATTTCATATAAACTCTAAGTCAACTTGTTCTCTTGGTTTGATTGTGATCAATCCAAGTTTATATTAGGGATTTAATGGATGTTAGGGTATTTTTAGGATTTAATGGTGATGGTGATCTAGACATAACCTCATTCATGTATCATATTTTATTGAGACCCAAACCTTTATACCTTTTCCTTTTCAATCATAAAAAATATCCAATTTTGTTATTTTATGCTTGTGTTGCACCCATGTGACATATGTTTGACAACATTCATGGAAATTTAATAATTTACCTAAGGAACTAGCCATTGTCTTTTGAAAATATATGTTCTTTTTCATACCTTTATATATTTTTTCATGGATAAATGTGGGCCATTGATTGTGATCACAAAGCTCAAAAGTCATTGGCTACTTTATCTCAGGCCTTATGGTTATGTCACCTGGCACCTTCATGAGGCTCTTAAGCTTTGTGTTTTGTTCATTAGATGCATGTCCTCCATGTGTCATTACTACGAGCCTTTAGGGGATCATTAAAAAGTAATAAATATCCATGCTCCATCCAATCATCCCTATGTGATCAAGTATGAGATGTTTATTTTGATCAAGGTACTTACACTTGATTGGTCTGATGGAACAAAGCTTTGATTCACTAAGTCCTTCACTCCATTAAATTAACCATAATAATGAAGCACATGATTTTGATCCTAAATAATGTTTAGAACTTTAGTTAGCATCAATATTTAGGAGGGGACTTAGGTTTAAATAAATTAACCTAAGGTTTATTTTGTGTTTATTAAACATGAAATAAACCTTAGACTAAAGTGTTTATGCCTAGATGTTTTTAGGATTTATATATAAAAGAGGACCATGGGTAAATATCTTAGGCTAAGATTTATGTTGTGTTAATAAACAAAACATATAATTTGGGCTAAAATATTTATGTTAATTTTTAATAATATGACAAAAGGGGTCAAAATAATATAAGGACCAAATGTTGTGTTTTGACCTGGGGTTTCATTGTATTAATAAACATGATGAAACTTTAAGTAGAAAGCATTTGAACTATCTTTTATGTCATAAGGACCCTTTTAAAATAAGACTTAATATAAGTCTCTAGCCTAAGGCTTTTGGCATTCAAACAAATGCAATGAAGACCTTAGGATATAGATTTAGACTAAGTTCATTTTTGCATATATTTAGGCTATGAGATTATTCTATTATTTGCAGTTAAAATATCTTAAGAATTTAAGCATATTTCAAGGGGTCCCATCGATATATAATGCAATACATAAGATTTTAGAAAAATTTATATAGTATATCTTATGTCTAAGACAAATAATTGATTAGATTAAATTTGATGGTCTCATGGATGTCAATGATAGCCTTGTGGATGTCAAATCATGGTCAGAAGAATGTCAAACTTAAGTTAATAGATCACTATGTTTCATGGGCTTAAATATGATGGTCTCATGGATGTCAATGATGGACTCATGAATGTCAAATGGAAATCCCATGCATGTCATTTTTAAGCTCATGAAGCCCTTCTAGTCTATAGACCTTGGATTTGATATGCTCTATTGGATGAATCTCTATGATGAAGCATTGACCATTGAAAAAGAACCAATAAATTGTATGCCATTGGTTTAATTTAATATGTGGGATATTTTGTTTCCAAACTTTGAATATCGGAGTGCCATGTGGTGGTTCTGTGGGGCTTCCTAAGCTTTTGACTTTTTAACACTACATTTACTCCATTAGATCAAAGTTTGTGATGTAGTGGAGCTCATTTGATCAAGATCTAGATGCTTGTAAATGATTGGCTCTCTTTCATATATATTTTAATCATAGCATAACTTTTATTCTAAGTTTTTGTTATATTAATAAATATAGTGAGACCTTAGGATACATTCATACTTAATAAAATGAACCCTTTAAATTTATTGATGATCTTGCACTATTTGATCATTGGTCATCCTACAGTATAGACCATTGATCATGATCATAGTGATCTCACAAAATTGGTTTGAAGACCAAATTCTTAGATTCATCAAGCTTTCTTTACTCTGTTGGATCATTTCCTCATGATGAAGTGTGAGCCAGTAGATTTGCATAGAAGTAAGGTGTTTAAGTTAGGACTCGAGTAAATAAAAGGAGCTTAGGCTAAAGCCTTAAGACTAAGGTCTTGTTCATGTTGATAAATATGAATGGGGCCTTAGGGTTAGGACCTTAGGCTATGTTTATTACAAAGTGAACCATGCTACAATAAAAAGGACCTTGCTAATATAAACATTAGACCATGTTAGACATATAAGGAATAAAGGGGGAAATAAAAGGGATCGAGTGCGATTTTAAGGTTAAAGTTTGGTCATGTTGAGAAACATTACCAAGCCTTAACATGAAAATTTGGATTAAGTCTAAAGTAAATTTGAAATGTTCCTACCAAATGCATTCCTATCAATATTTGAATTTAAATGAGGGGTTTAAGCTAGGGTTTATTGAAGGGTTTTTTAATAACATGATTCTAAATATGAGGTTTTATTCAGACCAAAGGCTAATAAAGCCTAGATAGAACTAATATATGAAAATCCTAACATGATCCATTAAAGGGAGATCCATGAAACCTATAACTTAAGACCTAAAAGTCAATTGTTAGCAACATTAAGTAAGTCTTATACAAAACCATGAACAAAATGAGCCAGTTTCATCAAATGGGTTGATCTTCAAATCCTAGTAAAGTATAAAATATCAATATTTAGTGTTAAGGTTCAAGATAATCACAAGCATCCTTATTTGTTATAAATGGGGGTATGTTGACCTCAACATATCTATTATGACTTTAGACTGAAAAGGATGTTAGTTTCCATCGATAATGAATTCATATAAATAATTTGAGAAAATTTTACCTGTTAATCACCTAAATAAGATGCTAACATTCACCTAAATAGGACTCAATGACAAGATTCATAAATAAATTTGACAAATATGTTGGAAAAACTCTATAGACTTATATAATTTACTAACTTGAATATAACAAATCATAATGACTTATCAATTTTGACATGAACAAATAAATTATGACTATTTGTACCATGGAAAAAATAACTATATACAATATGTACCCATATTCAACTTTCATAAAATTACTTTGATGACACTTTTTAATTTTTTTTGAAAATATTAAAACAAAAAAAATTTATGAAGACTATTTTAATTATGACTCCTAAATACATAGTTTTTTGACTTTAGTATGAATAACAGACTTAAAGGGAAGACTCTTTAACTTCATTAAACTCAATCTATGACTTGTTATTTAAAAAAATGGGCAAGTGAATTACTTTTGTGCCAAATATAATATTAATACTTATAGGATTTAATATAGAGCTTTGATGGTGAAAGAGTGAAATATAAGTTCCAATGTTAGGCCCACTCAATGTGTTGAAATAACTTCAATCCATATCCACATAGTCATCAATAATTGAGTATTTTATATGTCATGAAAAAGATGTGAATATAGTGAAAAGTATTCAGATCTGACCAAGAATATGGGGTGTATAGATCATGTGTATATAGTCTTATTAAAATGCCAACAAATAACACAATAGAGGATTTGTATAATGGAAAAAGAGTATAAAATGGTTGTAAGGATTTGGAATATTTGCACAAAGTTTACAGATCAATAAGTTAGTATGTGGAGAAGACTTCAGTTGAAGAGATCTACAACATGAATATGGTAACACATGGTGAGAAGATCTACTTGTTTGAAAGTAGCATGGACTTCAAAACTTCACCATAAACTTAAATTGATTAATAACCCAAAGGATATTTGATGAATATCTTATGGACATATGACATGATATTTAAACTCCATATTAGACTATCAACAAATTCCAAAAGAACCACTATGGATGAAAGAATTACATGTTGGAAAATGATCGTGCCATTTTAGATTTTGTAGATTATGATAGTGTCATCTCAAATTTGGCACAAACTAGCAGTACAGTGTAAGATTTGGCAAATATAGAAAACTTTGAATTGGTGTATCTCCTTAATACTTGATTGAACCCTTTGAAATCTTAGATATCTACATGACTTCTCAAGATTTCAATCATACATTTTCCTTCCTTAATCTTGTGATTTCACAACCTACATGGTGTTAAGACTTTCTACAAGATAATGTTCTAGTAGGACTACATATGGAGATGACAACTATAGTAAAAAGACTCTCATTATGGACATAACAAGGATTTAATACTAGATATTGATTCTAGTTTTGATTTAAATAGAATCTATATTCTAAATATCAAAACATTCAAAAACCATTCTTAGATAATGATTACCTAAATAATAATTATCACACACTATATTATTTCTACTATATCTAAAATCCATGCATGAATTCATATTATATAAGAAAAGTCTTTTCTATAATTTAGGAGATAAAATTATATATATTAATATATTATTAGAAAAAATATCTTTTTAAGCATAGTCATTGATGTTAAAGACATCTTGTGGTACTAGTGAATTAATGGCAAAGTTATCATATTGATGGTTTGGAGAGTATTTGAATTAATGAGGAAATTTATGGATGATATTTATGGTATGGACATGTTGTAGAGATCCTATAGGATGTTATAAGTTCTTAGAGTGCTTATGAAAGTGAATAAAATTCATCAGAACAATCATCTTAATGTCTAAGCTCAAGTAGTCCTCTTGACAGATAAAGTTGAGTAAGTAGACTGATGACATTATATTTCATAGTGTTAATGTTTCAAGAGTAGTTTGATATATTTATATATTTCCCTATGTAAGTAGATCATATGGTTCAAATTTTAAATCATGAGGTTGAGTGTAGCAAAAGTTATTAAAGCGCTAAGTTAGCCTTTTAGGTAGACGTTTACTAAGTTACCATACTTATCCAAATTTTCAAGAAGAGATATATGGTGAGAATTTAATCATATCATATATATAATAATGAGTGTTTAATCTAACTAGATAAAGGTCCAATGGTGAGCGTATGATCGTACATAGATCTAATGGTGAACATATAATATGATATATGAAGATATAATAGTGAGTATGATATTATGAAGTTAAAAATCAATGACATGATTTAAGCCAATAAGTCAAAGGATTAATGAATTTCACATATAACTACCAAGTGTCACAAGCACATTGACTGAATGGTATATGGTGTGTAGAAGGCACATAGAGATGCTAAGTGGCACAATCATGGGAGCTTAGATCAAAGATTAACAATGAGTATTGTAAGGTAAAAACCTAGCTATTACTAAGGAGATCGATGGTGCATTTTTTTAAAAATATTCTAGGGAGTATGAGATGAGTTAAAATTGTTTGATGTTTAATGTTTACATAGTTACCATTGGCATTTGAATTTAATAAAGGAAAAACCAGTGCTCAGTATTTTACTTATATCTTTTGATCTCGGACACATTTCTTGATGTAGTAAAAGTAAAAGTTGTAAAGGAATTCAAGGCACATATAGATAAGTTTATTAGAGGATTTTAATGTTTGTAAATTAAAATATATTGAGATCCAAATTTGACTATGTTTGACCATGGTCTGTAAGTGATCCAAGAAAGATGTTTGAGTTGTTCTTGATAGTGTCTTGATGTTTCCAGATTAAATATCTATTAGAGAGTCTTATAATATCTATGAGTACCATATTTTTGATTTTTTAAGTTTGAACAATCTATATTTAGTGTGAACAAGGGCCTAAAATTTGACTCTATTTGTTAAATACAATAGCAAATTGAGTGACCATCTTATAGAGGTTTATTGAAGGTGTTATGAGTTGATTTAAAGAATAAAATTAGTATGGATATTTTATATAAGCCTAAAAATATTATAATAAGGAATTGGATATCATATTTTACCCATTATAAGATAAGGTGAGTCAAAATAATATGACTATATTTTGACTGTGTGAGACCAATTTGAGTGGTCATTCTAAGAGAGTTGAATTAAGTGATTAAAGCATATGTTGAAGTGTCTAAAGCACATATAGGTGTATTGTAGGTGATGAAGGGTTATCCCATTTGATATAATAATATGTATATGTGAAATACTTGAGTGTTTTATTTAGAATTTTGAAACTATGTTTTATATGTATGAAGGCCTAAAGAGTAAGGAGGCCTAATTGGTAGGTTTGAGTGTTAATTTGGTATACTAGGTGGCATGGAACCATATGGGAGTAAGAAATGGGATATTTTAAATAGGTTTGATGTGTTCAAATAATTTTTAATGTATGAAGGTAGTCCAATTAGTCTCACATGTAATGTGTGAATATGAAGGCCTAATTGTTTTAGGTCTCACCAAGACCTAATGGTGTTTTGGTGATAATAAGGTAATAAATAACATATGAAGAGTGTTTTTCTCACATATAATGTGTATATGTACCTATTTTAAGTGTGATTAAAATATATAAATAATATTGGCTAACCAATATGGGTAAAATAAAGAGAATGGTATAAATACAAGGTCTATTTAAACTAATTGTGCTAGTTGTGCATGTGTGGATTCAAGTGAGGGAAAGTGCCTTTAAAAGAGAAGGTACAAGTTATTGATGACCATAAAAGAGTGAATATGATTAGTCATGATTTTTTGATCAATTTTATTTAGAAGGACACACTATACATTAGACCTAATGAGCCTAGAAGAGGTAGTTTCAACAAGTTAGCCCTAGAGGTAGCTTAAGAGAGATTAGAGGTGAAGAGTGTACACAA
This sequence comes from Torreya grandis, assembly GCA_037957365.1. Lineage (NCBI taxonomy): Eukaryota > Viridiplantae > Streptophyta > Pinopsida > Cupressales > Taxaceae > Torreya > Torreya grandis. Next base: position 387,806 of record JARHVA010007434.1, read on the forward strand.
AGGTGATCATCATGAACTAAAGAGTAAAAATATGTTTTTAGTGTGATATATTTAGGTAGTTCAATGGGTTCTTAGTTTCCTATTGGGTTGGTTCCTCCTTTCAATATTAATCTTTCTAAAGGGTTTAATTATTGTGGGTTCTCAACTAGACATGGGTAATAGCTCCTTATAGGATTGGTGTCTCACTAAAATAAGGGATGGGTGTTTCCTGATTAGTTGGTATTGGTCTAAATGTTAGATCATGTTATTATAAGACTATAATCCATCTTCCAAGGTTTAATGGGTTTTATCCCCCAAGAGTGTTTTCCACGTATATGATGTGTTCATGTGATGTATGCTTTGGATATATGTGATTTCATGTTTATGTTACTTGATTAAGTTGATGTATTCTAAAATTTTTATATTTGGGAATTGAATTGGATTATCTTGCAACATTTATTCACCCTCCCTCTTAGTGATTATACCTCTAAAAATTGGCATAAGAGCAAGACCGTCTATGTAAGTTTAACCACTTGAAGGTGATCCAAGGTAAAAAGATGGCTAAACAGTTGAGTAAATAAAATCTTGAGTTGAGATAAAGGGTCAAAATTATTGAATAACATATTATATATATTTAAACTAGGAAGAATGATTCCAATTCTAAGGATGATGAGCATGAAATGAAGTGTGAGGAGCTTAATGAATAGTTCATGAAACATTGTGAAAAGATAAGTCATCTTCAAACCAAGTTTGAGAGATTAAGTGAAATAATCAAAGAAGATAAGATGACCATGTAGGACATTGAAGATAAATTAAGTGTTAAAAAGACTAATTTGAGTTCTAAATAAGAAGAATTAAGACATCTCAAGACTTAGTTTGAAGAAAAAAATGGTAAGTTGAGTTCAAAGAAAGGTGATCATGATGAGTTGAAGTCCAATCTTGATTTTGTAAAGATTATTGAAGAACAATCTTGTAGATTGAAATATGACATGGTTAAAGAAGGTAAGAGGGATAATAAGACTATCCAAGTCATAAGAATTTAGTTAGAGTCTGTAAGTTTAAGTATGAGAGCTAAAGAGGATGAGAGTGTTAAATTGAATATTAAGATAGATTCATTGAAGGATGAATATGAGAAATTTTTTCTCAAGGTAAAATACATTGAGAAAGAGAAAGAGAGGTCATCTCAAGACAAAAAGGATGCAACCACCAAGATCAATAAGAAAATATCCATCAGGAAGCCAAATAACCTAAGGTATGGAAGATATTTTAATGGTCATTATTATGCTTGTCACAAGTTTGGACATAAGGCAAGAAACTATAGAAAGAATAGCAACTAGTCAGCTAGAGGTATGGATACATAAGGTAAGAAAATGTAGAAGGAAGATCAGGTAGTCAACTAGAGGTATGGATAATTTAGTCTACTATAATTGTCATGACATGGGACATATTGCTAGATTTTACCCTAGAATTCATGGTAAAAGACTAACCTAGGTATGGAGACCTAAGATAGTCAAGCTTGAACATAATGAACCTATGAGACAAGATGGTATGTTTATTGAGATTCATAATATTCATCAAGTAGAAGGTATGAATGATGTTATTTGTTTTAGTTATCATAAAGTTGGTCATATTATAAGATATTGTATAATCAAGCTCTCAGGTCATAAGATGGTGCATGGATATCCTAGTGTGTTCAAGAAATGCCAATCCTTGGTATGGAATCCTAAGGAAGTGAAAACCAAAAAAACTAATTTAGTTGAGCTGAAAGATCAATGTGGATTGCCTACTAAAACAAAAGAGGAATTAGTTATGAAGAAGGTTTAAGAATACTAGGAGAATGTGTCATCTATCTAGATAGAAAATAAGAATCAAAATTCAGTTCAAGTCAAGCTCAAAGAAAAGATTAAAGTGATATTTGAGGCTAGTTTTGAGGTATGTATGGATTCAAGAGAACATCCTGCTATTGTTAAGTAAGTTTCATGCAAATAAGATCAATTTTAAATGCTTATTGATGAGGTTATTTCTTCATATGAAAAGGTATGTCATGAATATTTATTATCTCCATGTATTTTAAATTCATTCTTAAAAGAAAAGGAGAATATCATAGTGGATGAACACATTGCTTCTCTTAATAATAAGAAGAAGAAGAATAAATATTAGTATAAAATGACCAAGGAGGAAAAGGAATAAGAGAAGTTATGGGAAAATCCTAGTTTCACATTATTTTAGGACATTATCGATTAGGGTGTCTATATCTATGCTTCAAGGAGACACTTGACAAATAATAGGAAACATGGTGATGCTAGTTGAGTTTTGGTTGATGTTTTAGGAAAAGAAATATCTTTTAAAAATGTGATTTGATAATGGGGAGAAATGATTTGTATGAATCTACTCCAAAGTGTTGTGATGAAATAATTCATAAAATATATTCAGGGTTAGTGATCCTAAAGTCAAAGTTTTGGTCAAATATTTGAAGGATGATCTAGTTAGTCAAAGTGATGAAGAATGAAGTTATGTATGTAAGATCTATAGGTAGGAAATGAAGATCTATAGGTGTCTAATTAAGGATTTATGGATAGTGTTGAATAATTGTTGGTAGACCCAACTCATTGAGAAAACTTGTTGAAGATGTCATGATCTAAGTGATGCATGGAGTTAGAGGGGACTAACTTAGATAGTTTGAAAGGCTTAAATATTTTTGCATAATGTGAATGGGAGCATATGTGAGATATTATAGTCATGGTGGAGATGTGAAGATGTATGTTATAGTTATGAATTCAAGAATATTGATATGATGAATTGATAAAACCAAGTCATATATTTAGACAAGGTGTTGAATCTTCATGCATAAGTAAAGGGAGCTTATGAGTTTTATAGATTGAATGGTCCAAGGATCAGAAAAGCTCAAGTTTATATTGGTGTATGTCAAAAATTAAATGACATGAGATGGAGATTGATGTTTGGGGGAGATTTATATGTTTTGTAAGTAGTTATTTAGGTCAAAATATTAGAGAAGTCTAACATCAGATTGGTACATGTCAAAGGGGAATTAATTGATTCATATGCTTGAAAGTATGTAAGCATCCTAACCATCTTAATTAGTATTTGAATGATTACATGATGTTGAGGAATGATTATTGGAATTTTGAGGAAGATACCCTTTATCATAATGAAGGATTTAAAATGAGTAAGAAGTCATTTCAAGGATGTTTTCTCATCAATGACAAAGGGGGATATTGTTCAGCATAGTCACTGATATTTGGTTGTCATTGATGTCAAAGAGAGATTTTGGTACTAGTGCAATAATGAATAAGTGATTAGATTGATGGTTTAGAGAGTGTTTTACTTAATGAGGTAATTTATGGGTGCTAATAATGGTATGGAAATGTTGTAGAGACTTTATGAGATGATATGAGTGCTTAGAGTGCTTATGGAATTGAACAGAGTTCATCAGATCAGTCATCTAAATGTCTAAGTTCAAGTAGTCATGTTGATAGATAAGGTTTATTAAGTATATTTATGATGTAATATTTGATACATGGGAAGGTATAAAGATTATTTTGATATATGGATATATTCCTCTATGTAAGGAGATCATATGGTTCAAATTTTAGGTCATGAAGTTGAGCATAAAAAAAAGTTATTAATGTGTACAGTTGACATTTCAAATAAAAGTTTACTAAGTTCCCACACATAGCCAAATTTGAAAGAAAATATCCATGGTGATAATTTAATTATATCATAGATATAAATATGACAATTTAATTTAACTAGATAAGGATCTAAAGGTGACTGTATGATTGTACGTAGATTTAATTGTTAGCATCTAATTTGATAGACAAAGATACAACAGTGAGTGTGTGATCAGGTAGTTATAGATCAAACCCATGAATTAAGTCAATAAGTAAAAAAATTCTTAAATTTCATGCATAAATACTAAGTTTCATAAGCACATTGACTAAATCGTATGGGGTGTGTAGAAGTCATATAGATCTACCAAGTGGCATAATCATGGGTGCTCAGATCAAAGATAAATGATGAATATTGAAAGGTAAAGACCTAGGTAATCTTGAGGAGATAAAAAGTGTGTATTTGTTCAAAGTTACTAGGGAAAAATAGATGAGGTTAAAGTGTCTGATGTTTAATGTTTACATATTGACCATTGGCATTTAACTTTAAAAAAGAAAAAAACCAGTGCTTAGTATTTTGCTTATATCTTTTGATATGGAGGAATTTATTGATGTAGTAAAAATAATTTTTTAAAAGGAATTCAAGGTAAATTAAATAAGTTTGTTATAAGATATGAATGTTTGTATAGTCAATTATATTGAGATCAAAAGTTTACTATGCGTTTGGTCATGGTCTGTAAGTGATCTAAGAAGTATATTTGAGTTGTTCTTAATAGTGTCTTGATGTTTCAAGATGAAATATATATTGGAGAGTGTTCTAGACTCTGTGAGGAAAATTTATGTGTATTTTTTATGTTTTAACAATACTTATTTAGTATAAACAAACTCTTAGAAGTTGGCTATGTTTATTAAATGCACTAGCAGATTGAGTGACAATCTTGTAGAGGTTTGTTGATGGTGTTATGAGTAGAGTTGAAGAATAAAATGAGTATGGAAATGTTTTATAAGTATAAAATTCTTATAATTATGAATTTTATATCATATTTTTCCCATAATAAGATAATTTGAGTCAAAATAGTAAAATTGTATTTTGACTATGTGTGACTAGTCTGAGTGGTCATTTTAAGAGAGTTGAATTGAGTGATTAGAGCCTATGTTTAAGTTTTTAAATAATATAGAGGTGTATAATAGGTGATAAAGGGTTCATAAATGTGATATAATCTTATGGATATGTGAAATAATTGAGTTTTTTATTTAGAAGTTTGAAACTATGTTTTCTATGTATGAAGGCCTAAAGAACAAAGAGACCTAATTGGTAGGTTTGAGTTTTGAGCTAGTGTTATAGGTGGCATAGAACCATATGGGAGTAATAAAGAGGATATTATAAATATTTTTTATTTGTTTTAAGTATTTTTAAAGGATTAATGTAGTCCAAGTAGTCTCACATGTAACGTGCGAGTATGAAGACCTAATTGTTTTATCTCTCACCAAGACCTAATGGTGGTTTGGGGATAAAAATGTATTAAATAACATATTTAGAGTGTGTTTATAACATATAACATGTGTTTGGACCTATGTTAAGTGTGGTTCAAATATGTAAAATTTCTTGGCTAACCAAGATGGCTAAAAGGAAGAGAATGGTATAAGTACAATGTCTATTTGAACTAATTGTGCTAGTTGTGCATGTGTGGATTTAAGTGAAGGAGAGTGCCATTGAAAGAGAAGGTACATGTCAGTGGGGAACATTAGAGAGTGAAGAGGATAAATCATGATTTTTTGATCAATTTTATGTAGAAGGACACACTATTCATTAGACCTAATGATCATATAAGAGGAAATTTGAGAAAGTTAACCCTAAAGGCAGCTTGAGAGAGTTTGGAGGTGAAGAGTGTAGATAAAAGTGATGATCATCAGTTGAAGATTAGAAATTTTATTCAATGTGATATATTTAGGTAGTTGAGTTGGTGCTTGGTTGCCTAGGGGGTTGGTTCCTCCTTACAAAGTTAATCTTGTTAAAGGTCTAGTTGGTGTGGGTGCTCAACTAGATAGGGGTAGTAACTTCTTATGGGATTGGTATCTCATTATATTAAGGGATGGGTATTCCTTGATTAGTTGGTACTAATATAAATGTTGGATATTTTTATTATAGGACTATAGTCCATCTTGTAAGGTTTAATGGATATTATCCCCCAAGAGGGTTTCTCACATATATGATATGTTCATGTGATGTATACTCTTATATATGCTTGGATGTATGTGCTTTCATGCTTATATTTCTTGATCAAGTTAATGTGTATTGAATGTTTAATATTTAGGAATTGAATTAGATTATCTTTCATCATTGATTCACCCCCCTCTCAGTGATTATACCTATAACATATATTTGAGTAACTACCGACTAACTAAAATAAATCAACCTTGTATATTATTATTATACATAATAATAATATACCAAACAAATATTAATGTATTATTATTTATATAAAAATAATAATGTGAACATACCTCAATAGCAATGAACTAAGACCCCCAGTTAATAGTTTTAGATGTTATGAATTTTTTTGTTAATATGACATAATCAGTTTAAAACACTTGGTTTTTTTAAAAGAAAAAGATGGGTGTCAAAAATAGGCTCAACACTGGTAACCTTACTAGCTTATTTCAGAAATGAAATAAGGTATAAAAATTAAAATTTGCCTATTTAAAGATAAACACCTAAGAGTGTGATCTAGGATAATCATTTCTTAAATATCTAGATGTGAACCCTTTTGATAATAATACTCTTTTTAAAGGATGAAGTGTTTGATTAGCATGACAAAAAAAAAGATAGATTAGAAAGGGAGTTTTAAGCTAGATAAATAATCAAATTTAAAATCCTTAAACACAAATTACAAAAGTAAGTAATACTTTAAACACATTAATAACCATCTCAAGATTGTTTATAAAGAAAAATATGAATTATGTCATGTAAATCATCTTACCATGATTATATACTTACAAAAGTATAGCAGTCTCAGTGTACTTTTTTATCATCTTGATGAATATTTTTTTGATGTAACTAGAATTGATCTAATCAAAATAAACATCAATAAAAATAAAACACAAGCCAAAATTGAAAAAATAAATTAAACAAATAAAGAAAAGATTTATTGATGAAATACTTTAAAATGATGCCCATTGACTAAATAACACAACTAGTTTCCTTCCTTATTGTGTAAGTGAAAAAAATATATTTTAAGGATAACATTAATATAATATGGTCCCAACCTAAGTGAATCAGATTTATTATGCTTACCTAGATCTTCATGAGCTTTATCCAAATAAATAACAATATCACCAACTTGAAATGTTTTTCTAGAAACTTTTTTAATAAAAAAAAATCTTTGAATTTATTTTATCTTCTTCTAACTTTTGTAAAGTAGTATCTTACTTTCATCTAAATCTATTAAATTATTATGTCTTTGTTCAATTAAATTTGTATATTTATGATAAAAATTGTAAAGTAGTATGAGAAGATGAGATTTGCAGCTCTATTAGTAATGTAGATTCAAAATGATAAGTCAAAATGAAAGGAGAATATCCTATAGCAGCCTTAACAATAGTGCAATAAATCCATAATGACTCAAAAATCTTAGTATGTCAATTTAGTTTATTCTCACAAACTATTTTCTTCATAATGGTAATCATATTTTTATTAATAGACACAACCTATCCATTCCCTTGAGGGTAATACTTATAAGAATGACTATAAATAATATAATATTTTCCTATAAATACTAAATATTTATTTGAAACAATCTCATAAGACACACCAAATCTATAAAAAATCTAATTTTCAGGGAATGAAATAACCTCATATGTAACTAAACATTATAAATCTTTTGCTTCAAGCCATTTTGTAAAATAATTGGTCACAATTAGTATATATCTATGGCTAGAGGAATAAGGAGGATGAATGTCTGATATAAAATCAATTAACCATTTCATAAATAGTTTTTCAGTAATTATAAGATTCAAAGACATTGCTGGTAATCTATCCCTACCAATAAATAATTGACAAGGCATGTAAGAACATACTGACTTATAAGCATATTGAAACAACGTAGGCTAATAATAAATTGTATATAAAATCTTGAGTTATAGTTTTTGAAACATAATTCCCACTAAAACTGCCTCATGATATCCCCTAAGTACTTTCTACATTTGATCATGAATAATACATATTAGCAATACTCCATCACGATTTCTATAAAATTGAAAGTTTTCAAGTAAGCAAAATTTTAAACCTTGCACTCTGAATGATCTCCTTTATCTTTTATCCAAAATTTTAAGGCAATCCTATTTCTTAAAACTATATATATATATATAATCATGGTAGCATTTATATTTAACTATTAAATAATCCAAATCTTTCATTTCAAGCCCAAACTTAAAAGTTTTTGATAAACTAACAACCTTTATAGACTGAAATTGAAGTTTTCCATTTAAATATTTATCAATAGGTAAAATCAAAATATTAATACTAGAAAAATTATTTTCATCCAAATGTTTTTCTAATTCATTTACTTTAATTATTTTATAAATTTCAAATTCAAGGTCATACTCTTGGATTATTAAAATCCAATTTACCAACCTTCCTTAAATAGTAGGTTTTTTTAAAAGATAAGATAAAATAGGTACATTAGATCTTAATAAAACTTTATTTACCTTGTTTAAAATATAATATAAAATAGGTAAATTATATCTTACTATAAATTTATTTCTCATTAAGAGATGACAAAATTTAATTAATGAAAAAACTAAAGACAAATCAAATTTCTCAATAAGAGGGTACCTAGTTTTTATGTCTTTTAAAACTTGACTCATATATCTAATGGGTTTTTTATTATTATTTATATTTATTTGAATTATAATAAAACATATGGATGTTTATATTAAATTAACATAAATAATAAAATACATAGACAAATTAGGTTTATCAAGTACCGATTCATTTTTAATAGCACTTTTCACATTGTTAAAAGCATAATCAATTTCTACATCCCACACATATGAGAGGTTTTATTTAACAAAATCCACAAAGGATTTGATTTATCATAAAATATGATGTAAAATTATGCAAAAAATTAATTTTTTTAAAGAATTACCTAATACCAAATTTATATTTAGGTGGATGCAATTTTTTGATTAACATGTTCAAGATCAATTGAAATACCATCTTTTGAAATAATATATCGTAATAACTTGTCTTCATTAACACAAAAAATAATTTTATTAGAATTAATGGAAATACCATATTTTTTACATCATTCAAATACTTCACGTAAATGATCTAGATGTTTCTTTCTCTTTTTAAAATGGATTGTAAGGTCATCTAATTAAACATGCATGACAATATTGATTAAATCATCAAAATCTACATGCATAACTCTTTAAAAATTTACACATGAATTAATAAGACCAAAATAAATTATATTAAAAGTGAAAGTTCTTATTAAATTAGTGAATTTTATCTTGTGCCTATCATCTAGAATGACAACTATTTAGTTATAACCATAAAATCTATCAAGCAAAGACATCATTTCAGATCCTGTAACTTGTAGAATTTGATCAATACATGGAACAGGAAAATTATCATTTACACTAGCCTTATTAAGATATTTAAAGTATATAAAAAAGTCTAATATCTCTATTTTTTTATGCATAGGTACTATATTAGCTACCCATTAGAAATATGTTATAGGAAAAATGACACCAAGATTAAGCATTTTATCAATCTCTTTGTTTATCTGGTGTCTTCCATCTAAGGAATTATCATTCATATTTTATGCCTAATGGGTTTAATACTAGGCTTAATATGAATGTCATGTTCTATACAATTAATGTCATACGCTTTAAAAATATGAATAAATTCATTAAAAAAATTAATAAATTTTACCTTCTCATCAGCTGTACATTGTATTATCAGATAAACAACCTTTAGTTCTTCTTTAGTTCTAAGATTTATTAGGATGGTCTCTCCAATAATTATCCTATAAATTTATTTTTTACATGAGATATTAGGCTAACCATCTGAAGTAAACATGGAATCCAACTCACCAAACTAGTTAGTAACTTATTAGTATTAAGATGTAAATAATATGCATAATTCAAAACATAATCATCGTTATCAAAATAATTACCTTTAATAAAGGCATCAATATGTTCATCACAATAAAAAAACATGCCAATTTTTATTTAAATAACGAATTTTAGGTCTAAATTTTTTAAAAATGAGAACTCAGTAGTAGGTTGTATATCACTCATGGTAAGATTAGAAGAAAAAATATAAAGTTTATCAGATCATAGATTAAATTACCTGATAATATGGGTGATATTAAAATCTTCAAAAAATTCATGTAAGGACCAAATTTTTTGAGTATATATATGAAGGTGAGTTTGGGTTATTTTATAAACTTTATTTACATATATAATAACTAATTCATAATCATTAAATACCTTTAATTACTTTAATTTTAATTTTATAGCCTTTTCTAAACCAAGACATAAGGCTTAAAATTTTACTATATTATTTGTAGTATCAAAAGACAATTTATAGGCATAACAAAAATCCTATCTATAGTATAAATGAGACAAATTCCTACACCACTTCCAACTTATGAAGAAAACCATCAAAATATGAACTCCATAAATATTTCTTAAAAAGACATATTTTTATTACTATTTAGGTTCATCAAGGGTTATTAACTCATATGTACCAATTCTTGTTTCAATAAAAGCGACAATCGGTGGTATAGAGTCAATAAGATTACCAAACTAGTCTTCCCTTCAAATAAAAGCAATTTCATTTACAATTGCAACCCAAGTAGTATCTTTTACAACAAATAACCCAATTTATCCAGACCAATCTCTACACAAAAAAATTACATAATTGATAGGAATATCCATAATTTAAACATTATCCATACATCTAATTCTTTCATCTTGTGTAACTTTAATCACAATATCTGAAAGTTACCATAATTTTTTGTTTGACATGAATAAAAACTTGTGATCTTTCTATTATCTATTTCATATGAGATACCTAATTGATTAATGATAAATTTGGGCACAATATTATTTGATGCACATATATCTAGAATACAATTATGTATAACTTTATCAATAATTTTGATAGATATGTATAAAGGTGGTGTGTAATCTATAGGAGGATCATATATCTAAGCAAACACTACTAACTAATTTTGTTTATTATTTTGATTTCTCTTAAAATCCTATAATATAATTTAGCATTTGGATTTTTGATGGCCTCATTGATTTTGTCAAATTGTCCTAACAAACTAGCATCCTGTAATAATAAAAATCTTGCTTTTATGAAAGACAAATCATCAATGATATTATAAGCCCCTACATATGAATGATGTATATTATTATAATTTTTAGACTTATAAAAAGTATATTGAGAATTATTAAGACCCGTTGACAAAGGATTATTATGTTTAAAATTCATTGCACCATTATTTGATGCATAATTATATATATTTTTACCTTTATCTTGATTTTGAGAAGATTTTTTTATTACTTTTAGTTATATTAGAATTAGAATAATATTTTTACTAGTATTAACAATGTAAATGTTTGTGGTTTTAATGTCATCCAAAGATTCATTAATCCCACACATGTTTATATTATCATCTAGATCAATTGAAATACATTCATTTCCCTAAATATATATTTTGAATTTTTTAGAAACTATACAAGTATTTGGATCATGATCCACTTCACAATCATTGTTGCAAATAAATTTTCTTTAATTTTATATTTCTAGGTAAATGATGACTTACCTAATGAATATAGATTATCATTTAATTGTCTCTTGATAGAAACTAGTTCATTACTAATATTATGGATGGATTTTAATTTTTTTTTTCATTATCTAAGTTTACACCTATTATAGTTCTATCATTAAAAACAACTAACTTTAATTTATTTTCATAATCTATACAAAAAGTTACAATTTCATCATAATCCATAATATCTTTATCCTCTATAGCCATTTTATATTTTAAAGGTAAAGCAATATAAAAATATAATATTCACACCTTTTTAGATGGTTTAATGTCAAGTGGAATTTTTTAATGTAACCTAGTAAATCTAATTATAATCCCATAAATTATCTCACCAAGAACTATTGAGATATTAACTAGTTCATTGACTAAATCTATTTCATTTTTTTGGTTTACTAAAACACAACTCTAACCAATCTTTAATATCTTTGTAAGTGCTGATAACACTTGTTGAAAGACTAATAGATGCTTGATAGGTTTTACCTTTCAAATTCTGTGAGAAAACTCTAACAGAAACTTTTGTATTAACAATACCAATGGTAGTGAAAACTAATTTAAAAATATCTAAGTGATCTTCTCATGCCTCACTAAGGCTTCTAGGAAACTTAGGGATGACAAATCCATTTAATGAAGGTAATGTAACTAGATGAGTATGAATATTTTTTTTATTTCATGAATCCAATGATTGTCTAAGGTCTGAGCAATGTCTTCATCTAAATAAATTTATTCATCAGTTGCTTCAACTTGATCTCTATTGTTTTGAATGTATAGAATCAAATCCTCAACCCTCTGCTATTGTGCTTGTTCATCTTCCATCTGAAGTTTTGAATATTATCTTCACTTGATTAGGTTAATTTATATTATGATCAACATGAGCAATAAAATATTTAGGATGAATGGAATATGAAATAAAATTAATTCTAGGTCAAGGATTAACATGCAAAATATCTTCAAACTCAAGTCTAATTCTATAATTATTTTCTTGAATATTGTTTAGTGTTTGATATGTAAAATTTACATGGATGTTAATTTTTTATTCTTATAATTATTTATTAAGTACTTCAATAATATGAAATAAATAATAAGGTTTATTATTCTAAGCAAAATGAGTCAAACTAGAAGTAATGCTGATAGGATCTTCAAAAATATCAATTAGGGGTTGAATAATAGGGTGTGAACCTCCAATTGTCATAGGAAACTACAAATTAAACAAAAAAGAAAACACGACTTCTAAAAGAATCCCTAGTGGAGTATCTAATATTTTTGGAGATCAAAATTTTCATGTCAACTAGTCTTCCCTTTTGCCTATTGTGAAGGTTATGGTGGAATTGTAACCATCTAATTTTTAATGTTAATAGGTCATAAAGCATATAAAATATGCAAAATGGGTTTTAAATGTTCTAAGAAATAACAAATATGCCAAATATCAATCCATACTTCATTATAAATTTAGAAATCAAATATTATCTTTAAGTATGATGAAAGAAATAGAAGTGGATATATAATCAATCCCATTCAATAGAGAAGACCTATGATAAATATAATATCTTGAAGAAAAGATTTTTTTTTCCTTATACATATTTTTGCTTATTCAAATATCTTAGAATCTCCACATTTCTATCAAAATGATTAAAAAAAAATAATCACAGTCTTAAAAGATAAGAAAATAATATTGTAATGAATGACAGAGAAAAAACTCAAGATAATAATTAAGATACTCACACAAGAACTAAATCTAAAACAACAAACAACTAAAATAAAAACTAAAAACTAATCTAATTCTCATCTTAAACTAAAACAAATTTGGGAATAAACTGAAATAAAATATCCAAAAATCTAATAAAACTTAATCTAATCTTACATAAAAAGGAAAAAAAAAACTAACTCTAAGAAAATAAACCTAAATTGAAAAATAAAAAAATAACTTGAAGATATAACTAAAAAATTTAAAATTATAAAATCTAACTATCAAATCAAATCTAATGATTACAAAAAAACTAAGAATTTTAAGAAACACAATAATCTAGACTAACCAAAGATTAAAATTAATAAGATGAATTAATTAATCTAAATTTAAACTAATTAATTAAACTAAATAATACAAAAAATAAAATAAGTAAAATAAGATAAGTGAAAATAAAATAAAAGATTATGTGTCTTCAAAAGAGCATCGTCTTAGCAAAGATGAATAAAATTTTATTAAGAACCCATATTTTTAGTACATACATCCTTGATATAACAACTAATACAATCTGAATGGATCAACAACATGTTACATACAATGAAGTATTCATTAGTATTTGGGCCAAGCAGTTCAGATATTGCGCATATGACTACAAATATACAATCATCATAAGATATTAAACTAATATCTTTCAGATAATCAATTTATAAACTAAATAATGAAACCTAGATTTACCTATGCTAACTAAGCATATTACTTAACCATAAGAGAATGTGTATAAAAGTTTTTGTATCTCAAAGATATTGCACATAAAAGAGTATTATGATAAACTTTGAACCAAATCAGAGTCTTAAAAAATATTGTGTAATGTTCTTCCTCTTCATATGTCACTTTGATCTTATTTTATAATCTTGTTCTCAAGAGATGGTTGAAGGATAAGTTATAACTAACTTAAGTTAGTTATTAGTTAAGTTTTAATTGACTTTAATTAAGTCAATTAAATTTTAGCTATAACTTAATTTAAGTCTTTAAAATAAGTCTTAAAATCAAAATAAAAGATTAATAGACCAAATGTGATAGAATCTAAATTGGTGAGGGCCCTTATACATCACACCATATAAAATAAACATTTAAAAAAGTTAAAAAACATAAACAATTTATATGAAAATTACTACATCTAACATTTAACCATATGCATTATCCATAAGTTCATTTATTCCACATTAAAACATATATACTTTCTAAAATGATTTTCAACCACTATCAACCACTGTAAAAAAATAAAGTTTTAAATAATACTAAAGCATAAATAGTATCTAGAAATTATCAAAGTAGTAGAATTAAACAGCATTCCAAATTTAATTCATCATCTGAATTAGAAAGCATTTTTATCAATGGATATCCCTTATCAGTTAAATACTCTATATAACTCATGATTGTTTTAGGAAACTTTATTAGCTTGAAAACTAGTTTATTATCTTCATCGTACACTTCTAGCTTAAATTTATTTACCATCCTAGTGATAGTTGATGAAGTTGAGGGATTTATCTCTTGTATTTTATAGTTAAGAGGCACTCAGCTTTCTTTTTAGAGAAAATGACAAGGGAACATACAAGATTAAATTTTTAACAATTTTTAGCTAGATTAATAGCTTTAAGAGATGGACCTTTACTGTTAAGAGGCCTAAGGCATGAGAATTCAATTTATCAACTTGATGCAAGTCATTTTTAGGCAATGGATTATTGTTTTGTGGAGAATGTCAATAAACTAAATTATGTTCAAACTGTAGAGCTATTTTCATATGTTGAGTTGAACCAATTTGATTTACACATTTGTGAAGATGAGTACTCAAATACAATCTTCTAAATCCTTGATTTCCTCTAGTATTTTCATAATTAAATAGAAAATCATTGAGAACATTAAAAAATGTGGTATCTAAGGCATCAAAATGAATGGACATTTGAGTTCGTCTATTAAAGGGTATAGGGAAATTCCTACCAGGCCTTCTACCTCCAACATATTGACCTATATAAGAAAAAATACGAGAATATGAATTTTATCTATTTCAATTTTGATCATTCCTCCATACATTACCATGAGAATTATTAGAATTATGAGGTGTCCACCCTGACATTTTTAGAAAGATGAAACAAATCAAAACCTTGACTACTTGCTTGCAATGAAACTATGCTCATCCATATATTAAATCCATATAAAACTATATCACAAATCTCTATAGAATGATTGATATTTGAAAAATCAACTCAAAAACATAGTTCAAATAAATGACCAAGGGTTTTCTCTTGAATTCAAATAAATAAAAATCTACCTAAAAAATATATGAATAAACAAAATTATCGTAATAAATGATCAAGGGTTTCTTAAGAATAAATTAACACTGCTAAAAAATTCATTGATATAATTTTTTTCTCAAACCACTAATTTTCCCTTTGAAATTGATATCTAACAATACTGCCAATTACTAAAATATATAAATTAAATTTCTTTCTTGCAAATGGTTATGAATGTCATAACAATCTGATGCATGATATCATCAAATTGAAAAAAATAAATTACCTCCTCAAATCCATTTATAAAAATATAACTAGGCTGAATAAGTAATTGTTACAACCCAAAAATGTTCACTGACTTTGTATGGAAACCAAAAATATTTCAAGCAAGGATAATTTTCTCATATCAAAACTTTTATGTATGAAAATATAATAAAACATATAAAAATATTATATGTATTTATCACCTCGTGATATTAAAACCATTTCTAAATCAAAACTTACTTATAAATTGGAAAACTAACTCATTCAAACAACATAATTTAATCATATCAATTTGCCATTTAAAATTTTGAACCAAACCAAATAAAAAATGACATAACATAAAACTGAGAATTCAAATACTTTTATGAAATAAACTAACATTAACACCCAAATGTCATATTTATCTACCATAAATATTTCCAAATAGACCAAATATGAACCTCATAACTCATATTGGAAATGCCACAAAAAAATCAATGAATGACTCTCATATTAAATTGCCATTATCATTTTTAATTGATACAGATAGATAACACACTTATTTCAAAAACTCATCACAAACTATAGAAAAATTTAGGCATGCATCATCTATGTGTCATACAAATATATCAATCACAAAAAAACTATCATATTAACTTGTTGAAACATTTATCTCACATTCACTAGCCAATAATAAAACAAAACAAATTCCAAACATTAGATAACTAAAAATTGAAACAAAACTCATTCACGCAACTTTGTTTATGCAATATTCACCAGACATCAATAAAACTATCATATTATCTGATCAAAACCAAATATTACTCATAAATAAAAATAAACTTGCAATTTTTAACCATTATTCTAAGTTGACCAGCCATCAAACAAAAAAACATGTCATTTTCATGTGTCAAATAACCTTTAACTGAGATTCATCTATGATCAACAATATCATAAAATTGAAAACACTAATGCATGCATTTTAGTTTTTTTAGACAAATAATAACGATACGTAGTCATCATCTACATCATTTTCCCCATGAAATTATTACCAATTTCATGCTTGAACATCACAAAACTACCTTTTGCAGATTGTATAGTATTAGTATAAGTAATCTAAACCATAAAAAGATAATATTGAAGGTGATAAGTCTCAAAATCTTACTAGTTATGCAAGTTTCCAAACTCTTCCAAATGTTCTTATCGCTTAAATAATATTACTTCCACCCAAAGCTTGCCAAGAATGATAATCAAATGAATTAAAAATGCATTTTATATTATTTTAAAATTCAATAACTAACATTTATACATGTTTCAAACATATTGGATAGTAAGTTGTCAATTGTCTAGTACCAACCCTATTTAATTTGTTTGGTAACTCTGATAAATTTAAACATGATTAATGTTATCACCAGATCTGTTACTAATATCCTTTTAAAAATGCATATACCTCAAATTTTAATTCCATAAATTATATGGGTTCAAAACAAACTCCAACTTTTCTTCCATATCTTTAAAACATTAAATACACATAACCTGCCATTAAAAATGATGTCAAACCAATGCTTCAAACCCAATAGTTAACACTAATCACCTAGGTCATAATGAGTTTCATTATGCCACCATAAGCCTTATTAATATTTCTACTTATATCAAATTAGATTCTATCCTTGTCCTTAGGTTTGAGTCCATAAGTATTTGAACCTTTAATATACAATGTTCTTGATACAAAATGTTCATAGGTTCTAGTGTTAATATATTAACATCAACCCTTAAATCTTAGGCTATAAAACCATGAGGTTTAGCAATAATTAAAATTAAAACATTTCAAAGGTTATGTGCTTCATCCACATATATAGTGAAATTTTAAACATTACCAATATAATTCCATCATAGATCATTCATATATAACCATCATGATCAAGAATATTGTTTTATCAATGAATATGTGCATCAAACCATACTATTTAGAAATTTGACCATTAGCATTATATTCAAAAAACTAAACAATTATTTCCCTAATAATTCATATACATGTTTAATGTTTTCATTTAATCCATTGAATTATTTTGAAACCACTTATAATGCATAGTAAAAAAATTACTAAATACAAAAGTCATAATAAACATTCATCATAATATTGCATATTCAAATGATGCAATGAATTAATACCCCTAGCTAGCAGTTTTATATGTTACAAAAAAAGTTGTCAACATGATAAAATCAGTATAAAACACTTGGTTATTTTTAAAAATAAAAATTAAGGTGTCAAAAATAGGATCAACATGTTGTATTCACTATTGAAGGTGAAAAATCAACAAATCCAAATGGTTTCCCTCCAATTTTATTCAAATAGTTTTGGAATATTGTTCAAATAGACATGGTTGTAGTAGTGGAATAATTTTTTCATTCAAGAAATATTATGAAAGAAATCAATAATAATTTTATATACCTTATTTCTAAAACTATAGGGCAAAAATAATTAAATTAATTTAGACCAATAATTATGTGTAATACCATGTATAATATTTTCTCTAAGACCATGGATTTGAGATTCCAAGTCTTATTACCTATTTATTTTTATTTTTTTATTTGATTGGTAAAATTTAGGTATTAAAGGGACATGAAACCATAGTTCAACATGAAATAAATTAGAACAATGAGATAGAGAATTAACAAGCCACTCTGGACTAATATATGCTAAACGTCGACAAAATTATAGTAAAAATACCCAAGAAAAAAACAAGACTAGAAACTAAAACACCTTCTATATTTATTTAGGAGTCATCTTATTGTTTCTTCTAGATTTATTCTTATCATTATTAGACATGTCTTTGGTTTGAGTGTCATTTCATTTCATCAAATTTCTCCTGCACTCTACCAACCCTTTTTCCTTCTCATCTCTTACTTTTTCTTTCTTGGAACTTCATGGGGTGATAGTGAGGATGTCCTTTCCTTTCTTGTTAGAGGTTTCCTTCAACCTTATTTTGACACCTTTCACCATATTTAGGTTAACCATAACTTCCCTGATTAGATATAATTCTTTTTCAAGTTTATTACATTGCTCCATAAACATGACCATTTGTCTTCCCATTTTCTACAACTTTTCATGAAAGTCTATCAGTTTCTACCTAAGCCCATCTAGGAATTTTTTCATATCACTACCTTCATACCTATTCCAAACTTCCACTTCTTTCATTTTGTATATTTTGAAATTAATGTTTCTAATAGCCCATGATAACTCAAGGATTTCTGTTTACCTTGTTTTCCACACTCTTCTCTAAGGTAGGAGTGTTTCAAAACTTCCTTTTTTCCTTCTTGTTGACCACTTAGAGGAAAGGAACTGAGTGTGGGGAAGGATAAGATTCAGCCTTCCCATAATCATTTGAGTTGTTTGGGGCCTCCCTAAAGCTATTTTCCTTAATATTATCCCAAATATTGATCTCAATATTCCTCACAAGTGTCCATTTCTTACTAAGTAAAAAAATCAACCCTTGGTAGATTAATTTATAAGAGGGATTATATTTGAAGGATAAAATAGATGATTTCAATGACATAATAAGGTAGTATCAGAATCTTAGACTAATACATTTTAAATGATTTAAAAAAAATAATGTCATAAAATATGTGTATACTTTCCTTCTAGGGTTAGATATCACATTACTTCAAGGCATATATTAGGTCATTTCCTCAAAACATTGGCCCTAGGGAAGCCTTTTTGTCAGTTTAAAACATAGAATCTATCTCAAAAATTATTTCCCAAGCTCCTACTTTTTCATTTTATCCTTGAAGGCTCTAGTGCCTTCATAGGACATTTGAGTAACATCCTCAACTAGTTCTTCAGTGACTTCCACCCTAATTAACCTAAAGGTAACTTGTCATTGTTTCCATCCCATAAAAAAATTCCTTGTCAATAACTAATCATGACCTTCAATTCATAACATAAATTTAGTAACTCCATTTTTTAGCTTTATCCAAACTTTGTAGTTTATCTAGACTTTTACATAACAGATGGGATCACACTGATACTTGTCTCTCCCCATAAATCTATTATTCCTTAGACTTGAGTGCTAAAAGTTTTAAAGAGATCAATAGTGTTTAATGTATCTTTTGTTTTATTTTATCCAATTAACATTACCAAGATGATATTTGAAATGACATAATTTTTCCCTAAATTTGAATCTAGTGTCATAATCATGACACATGGTGTGACCCAAGTTTACATAGGCATTATCACCTATCACATGTGTGTCTCTACTTCTTGATTGAAAGGCTAAAATTTATAAATCATGAGTGATAAGGGAAGAGATAAGGTGAGGATATCAGAGGGTCCAATCTATTTGGGTAAATTTGGGCTAAACATTCCAATGTTTGTAAGAGCCTTGGAAACTATGCTACCCTCCCAATAAATGTGGGTGGTCAAGCACTCATTGGTTGACCAAAGGAGACTAATGGAATTAGAAATTATTTTAATAATAATTTTATAATAGCTAAAATTTACTAAAAGGGTATTGAGTATGTTAAATGAATCCCATTTGATTGCAAACTTGGTGATGTTGAGCTGGATTGCCAACTATATTCCTCATAGGGAAGATTTGGCCTTGAACATTTCATTGGTTTGAACCCCCATAAAACCTACATAGGTTGAAATATCATCCCTAATGACACCACCTCCACTTGATTTGTCTAGATTACCCTTGGATGTACCACTCATCAGGGATATTTTATCATTGAAAAATACACTGAGTAATATAATTACTATTCATAGATCTTTACACTTTATAGATACATATAAAAGATATGACATGGTTTTGAAAATTAACATGAATAAATCTTATTATAGGGCATTTTGGGTACTTTGAGGGAATATTTTAGAAAATTGGAATTCCATCAAAAGTTTAAAGAGATTATTTTCTCTTGCATTCCCAACTAAATTATTTGTATCTAAAAAAAGAATAAGGCGTGGATATCCTCTATCTTCATACCTTTTTATCATCATGGTTGAAACATTGGGAAGATGTTTTGAGAGAGACAAGAACAATTACACATTGAGATATCTTCACATAGATCATAATTTTATTTTTATTACTCATCAACATTTTGTGGATGACACCTTCATTATTGGTATATCCTTGATTCAAGAAGATAAAATCATTATAAAACATTCTTAGCAATTATGCATAAGTTTTAGTCTAAAGTATTGACATGAGAAAAAGTTATATTTTATTTATCAATAACCGACATTAAAATAAATAAAATATTTCAACCATTATAGAATGGAAATAACAAGTTATCCCTCCTACCTATTTGGGTATGCCCATATTCAAATTAAAAAGGATAATAATAGATGAAACATCCCTATGGATAGATTCTGATAAAATTTGGTAGCTTGGATTGGCTGCCTTCTCTCTCAAGTGAGTAAGATTTAATTAATTAAGAGTTATCTTAAAAGTTTACCCATATATCTTATGTCCCTTTTTAAAATTCCTATTAAATATTAGAAATCATTAAAAAAAATTATAAAATATTCCTATGGTCTAGGACTAAATATAAAAATACAATTCCTCTCAATGTATAGGATAAGGTTGGCTTACCTAATACCATGGGAGTCTTGGTATAATAAAATTTAAAGTGATGAATGAATACATCCTTTCTAAAATGGTTTGGAGATAAATGAATAAAAATTAACTTGTGGATATATATTATTAAGTCTAAATATTTGGAAAGTAGGGATGTTATGTCACATCATTTCTTACTCTTAAAAAATTGAACTTGTTTAGGCAAAAGGAATGAAAGTAGTGACTAATAGTTTCTAATTTTTATGTTATATTTGGGCCCACAATTTTTATAGTTAACATATGTACTATTTTATTTCATGATCAATTATGATTAGATGATATTTTCATGTGAATTTTGAAGTATTATATTATTGTGTATTGGAATATTATATGGATGTCACTTCATTTACCAAATAAAATTATAGTTTATAGATCCTCCTAAATTTTGAGTACTTTGTTATTCTATTGCAAACTTAGGCTAACTACCTTTTTGTTGACCAAGATGTTTGTAGGAATATGTTACCCTAATAGAGTGGAATAGAGTGAGAGTATCATTAGGGAGGAGGATGAAAATATCAACATTGGGGATAGAAAGAGTGAAATTGAACCTGCACACACACACTACACACTTGACTACTTAAATGAATTTAATGCTAATGATGTTTTAAAAAATGTTGAGCGTTTAATTATCATTAACTATCTTTGTGGTTAAAAATGCATGCTCACATTGATTATGAGTTGGTTATTTGTATTAGATGTTTTTTATTAACATAATATATTAATTTCATGTATTAACTATTTGAATATCCATGAAACCTCTATGTGGACTAAACCTTGATGATTTATACTTATGGTAGACCATTTTATAAATTTCATTTCATAGGAGTATTGGGTTTTTAGTGAAATTTTTATAAGTTTATAGACTTATATACTCCTTTTTGGTGACATATGGAGGTGAAAATAGGGAAAAAGGGCACCCAAGAAAAATTATCTTAATTTTTTTTGTAATTTAGAAAAAATGGGGTTTAGTTTTGTAAAAGGTTCTAATAGCTATATTTCCATACTATTTTCAAGTCAAAAGGAATCAGGTGATTATGGGAATCTTGTAAAGGAATTAGCTTTTTTTCATTATGATTTTGGGTTAACTTTGCAATTTGGTAAGAGGAGGAGATATTTCATGAAACTACCATGCCCAAAGACAAGTTTATAGACTAAAAGTGAATGAAAATGGTAGTAGATAATGCATTAATGAATTTGAGTTTCATAATGATAAACTTGAATCATTATAGGAGAACATGTAAGACATGTAAGATGTGGAGGTGGAGTAGAGATAGAATAAGAAGGAAGAGAAAATAATACAATGGAGGATAAATCAAGAATTAGTAGGAAGGAAAGAAGCTACCAAAAAATACATTTTAATGACATGAATTATAGTAACCACGTAGGTCAATCTTTGAATTTTTAATTAGAATATGCATGGATTTTTTTTGCAAAACAAGTTTCTATTTGAGAGCAAAATAATGAATGTTTCCTTAATTAGGTTAGTTTTTATCCCTTTTAACTGTAAATGTTAGTAGATCTATTTAGAAAAATTTAGGGTTTGATATTTATATACATGTGGATGAAACTTGGTTCCATGCATAGGCTTATATGAATGATATTAAAACATTTTTTAAAGCATCTAAATGTATAAAGACTATTGAATCACCTCTATGAGACAATCTTTTTAAATACTCAACCTATGCATCTTTTAGGAAGATAATGCTTTGTGAATTATTTTAAAGTGAAACTTTCTTTTGAATTTATGGTAAACATGTGTCCTTGATCTACTTTTGGAGTTGAGAACCTATGAGAAACCTTCTCTGACTATAATTTTTAGATAACGAAGTAACCAAGGATACCAAAATTTGATCTAAGGGATACTACAGTATAAAGGACTTCAATTTAAGTAATTACCTATAGGGTATCTTTGCACATGATTAATAGGTGAATTATTTGAGAAAATGAGTAGTTATCTATAGCCAAAATTATATTTACATAAGTGAATACTGCATATTTATTTAAGTAACTTCTTATGTAGACTTGTCTAATAAGAATGTGAGTTATAGAGTTTGAACATAGAATATGTATTGGTAGATGGTTGGATTATATAAATTGTGATAACTATATTAAATATTTAGAAAGGAATGATACACGTCATACAGGTACATATGAATGAATGAACCCTCAAATAGTTTACCATGTTTTTTTTGATAAAATTACACACACACACACACACACACACACACACACACACACACACACACACACACACACACACACACACACACACACACACACACACACACACACACACACACACACACACACACACACACAATTGTTCTTATTTTAGAGCATGATCTCAAGTATAGTTATTCAATTCTTAAATTAAAATGCACTTTTGTCATTATTTTCCATTTAAACTAAATATGAATGCACACATACTCATGCATGCATGCCCGTGCACACACACACACACACACACACACAAACCCCACCCCCTTACACCCTGCACCCCCACCCACACACACACACACACACACACAAACTTTTTTTTTTGTGTGTGTGTATTAGAACAACTGATTTGATATTTGGTAGATCCATTATACCTTAATAAGCCTATAGTTTTACCCTATTTTATTAATTACCATTATACCTTATTAAGCCTATAGTTTTATGCTATTTTATTAATTAGTCTCATGATAATGTATTTAGGCTGAATGTAGACTATACTTAAGTTATTATTCTTTTGAACTAAAAATAAACATATACACACATATATTTATATATATATGACCATGTGTAATATGAGATTAGATTTTTGTAACATTAGTGATTAAATTGAGATTAAAGATACATTTAATAGTAAATCATACATAAATATAGGAAGCTATAAATTATTTACATAGTACCATATGGTGGTTACATACGTGGGAATTTTATAGCCCATTTGATTTGATGGTTTTTTAATTGTTAATGAAATAGAGCCTTAATAAAACTTGATTGAAATTTATACTTTAAAATGTACTTTTATGTGTGCATATATCTTTATAAGGATCCTTTAAAAAATATATGATTGCATGGAATAATATGCATATGATATGCACAAGTGTGAATAGTGTTTTTATAATCATCAAAATACAAGCTTTACTTGATTATGGAATAATAAAAATAGGACATAAATCTTACTAACTAGATTCATATCAATAATAAATCCTTGAGTATGTGAAAATTAACTAATTAGAGTTCTATCATATCTTAGTCTCAAGTTGTTTTTTATTAAGAAGAAAGTGAAGGATGTGAAATTATTGTAAAATGAATCTATTTATCACTTGGGTTATTACAGCCTAGTCATATGGCTATATTTTGGGTTTTTGAATGTTATTTGTTGATAAGAACCTGAAATCAATATATATGTCAATAGTAGTTGCGTTATGGTAAAACAAGATGACCTCTTTATATTAGATGGATGTTTTGATTTTATACTGAATGGGATAAGTAAATATATATCTTGATTTGATGAGTGGTAGTATGTTGTAAATATGTATTATTATATTTTTATATTAATTGACAAGATGTTACCATGCATACTTCATTTGATAGTAGGTAATAGGTATAAGAGGTTACTATCATGAAATGTATATAATTATCATCTAGTATTATATAATAGATCTAGATTCATTAGCCAAGAGTATGTGTGTATAGAATTGACTCAGATCCATGAGATATTTGAATTCTACAATGAAAAATTTGGCCAATGTAATGTTATAGTTGAGACATTGTCATTCCACTATCCTCTCTAGTTTACATGTCTATGTGTGATGTCATCTTAGATGGAAGATCATTTTCTATGGTCTATGTGACTATTTCATGCATAATTGATTGTAGAACACATATATTTTAGTTTAATCCTTGATATTTGTACTATTTTTATATGCCCCTCTATGAATAGAAGGGCCACTCCTAGTGGGGATGTGTGTGAGAGATTGATGGTCTGTGGTTAGAGGAAACACACCCTAATGATTCTCTCCCTCTCTTCAAATAATAAACCTAATTGGAATCATAATCATGGCTATTTCATTGATCTTAGATCCATCTTATGAGGCTGATATTTAATGTTGTACACACACACACACACACACACACACACACACACACACACACACACACACACACACACACACACACACACACACACACACACACACACACACACACACACACACACACACACACACACACACACACACACACACACACACACACACACACACACACACACACACACACACACACACACAAACCCCACCCCCTTACACCCTGCACCCCCACCCACACACACACACACACAAACTGTTTTTTTTTGTGTGTGTGTATTAGAACAACTGATTGTATATTTGGTAGATCCATTATACCTTAATAAGCCTATAGTTTTACCCTATTTTATTAATTACCATTATACCTTTTTAAGCCTATAGTTTTATGCTATTTTATTAATTAGTCTCATGATAATGTATTTAGGCTGAATGTAGACTATACTTAAGTTATTATTCTTTTGAACTAAAAATAAACATATACACACACATATTTATATATATATGACCATGTGTAATATGAGATTAGATTTTTGTAACATTAGTGATTAAATCGAGATTAAAGATACATTTAATAGTAAATCATACATAAATATAGGAAGATATAAATTATTTACATAGTACCATATGGTGGTTACATACGTGGGAATTTTATAGCCCATTTGATTTGATGGTTTTTTAATTGTTAATGAAATAGAGCCTTAATAAAACTTGATTGAAATTTATACTTTAAAATTTACTTTTATGTGTGCATATATCTTTATAAGGATCCTTTAAAAAATATATGATTGTATGGAATTATATGCATATGATATGCACAAGTGTGAATAGTGTTTTTATAATCATCAAAATACAAGCTTTACTTGATTATGGAATAATAAAAATAGGACATAAATCTTACTAACTAGATTCATATCAATAATAAATCCTTGAGTATGTGAAAATTAACTAATTAGAGTTCTATCATATCTTAGTCTCAAGTTGTTTTTTATTAAGAAGAAAGTGAAGGATGTGAAATTATTGTAAAATGAATCTATTTATCACTTGGGTTATTACAGCCTAGTCATACGGCTATATTTTGGGTTTTTGAATGTTATTTGTTGATAAGAACCTGAAATCAATATATATGTCAATAGTAGTTGCGTTATGGTAAAACAAGATGACCTTTTTATATGAGATGGATGTTTTGATTTTATAATGAATGGGATAAGTAAATATATATCTTGATTTGATGAGTGGTAGTATGTTGTAAATATGTATTATTATATTTTTATATTAATTGACAAGATGTTACCATGCATACTTCATTTGATAGTAGGTAATAGGTATAAGAGGTTACTATCATGAAATGTATATAATTATCATCTAGTATTATATAATAGATCTAGATTCATTAGCCAAGAGTATATGTGTATAGAATTGACTCAGATCCATGAGAGATTTGAATTCTACAATGAAAAATTTGGCCAATGTAATGTTATAGTTGAGACATTGTCATTCCACTATCCTCTCTAGTTTACATGTCTATGTGTGATGTCATCTTAGATGGAAGATCATTTTCTATGGTCTATGTGACTATTTCATGCATAATTGATTGTAGAACACATATATTTTAGTTTAATCCCTGATATTTGTACTATTTTTATATGCCCCTCTATGAATAGAAGGGCCACTCCTAGTGGGGATGTGTGTGAGAGATTGATGGTCTGTGGTTGGAGGAAACACACCCTAATGATTCTCTCCCTCTCTTCAAATAATAAACCTAATTGCGATCATAATCATGGCTATTTCATTGATCTTAGATCCATCTTATGAGGCTGATATTTAATGTTGTACATACTATCATGTGTATTGTCATATTTAGAGATGAGATGTAATATTTTTTACATTTTGATTTATTATTATTTAATACAATAGTGGTTGTCTAATCTATATATAATTTTGATGTTGTACAAAATAAAGGTTTCATATTTATATAAATTTGCTTATGTGAATTATTTTAGTGTACATGTGTACTTTTCACTATGTTATGCATTCGATGAGGTAATTTATATTCCATGTATCATTGAGGAGAAGGATTCAAATATCAACATTGGGGATAGAAAGAGTGAAATTGAACCTGCACACACACACTACACTCTTGACTGCTTAAATAAATTTAATGCTAATGATGATTTGCAAAAATGTTGAGTGTTTAATTATCATTAACTGTATTTTTGGTTAAAAATGCATGATCGCATTGTATATGAGTTGGTTATTTGTATTACATGTTATTTTTTAACATAATACATTAATTTCATGTATTGACTATTTAAATATCCATGAAACCTCTATGTGGACTAAACTTTGATAATTTATACTTATGGTAGACCATTTTATGAATTTCAATTCATAGGAGTATTGGTTTTTTAGTGAGAATTTTATAAGATTCTAGAATTATATACTCCTTTTTGGGGACCTATGGAGGTGAAAATAGGGAAAAAGGGCACCCAATAACAATTATCTTTAATATGTTTTGTAATTTAGAAAAATTGGGGTTTAGTTTTATAAAAGGTTCTAATAGCTATATTTCCATACTATTTTCAAATTAAAAGGAATTAGGTGATTGTGGAAATCTTTTGAATGAATTAGGACTTTTTTCACTAAGATTTTGGGTTAACTTTGAAATATGGTGAGAGGAGGAGATCTTTCATGAATCTACCATGCCCAAAGACAAGGGTATGTACTACAAGTGAATAAAAATGGCAATAGATAATGCATTAATGAATTTGAGTTTCATAATGATAAACTTGAATCATTTTAGGAGAACTTGTAAGCCATGTAAGATGTGGAGGTGGAGTAGAGATAAAATAAGAAGGAAGAGAAAATAATATAAGGGAAGATACATAAAGAATTAGTAGGAGGAAGATACCAACAACTACATTTTAATGACATGTATTTCAGTAACTAGGTAAGTCAATATTTGAATTTGTAATTAGAAAATTCATGGATTTTGTTTTGCAAGCCTAGTTTCTATTTGAGAGTAAAATAATGAATGTTTCCTTAATTAGTTTAGTGTTTATCCAATTTAAATGAAAATGTTAGTAGATCTATTTAGAAAAATTTAGGGTTTGATATTTATATACATGTGGATGAAACCTTTTTTCCATGCATAGGCCTATATGAATGATATTAAAGCCTTTTTAAAGCATCTGAATGTATACAAACTATTGAATCACCTCTATGAGATTATATTTTAACTACTCAACCTATGAATTTTTTAGAAAGATAATGCTTTATACATTATTTTAAAGTGAAAACTTCTTTTGAATTTATGGTAAACATGTGTCCTTGATCTAATTTTGGAGTTGAGAACCTATGAAAAACCTTCTTTGACTAAATACTATGAAAGGGTTCTTTAATTAAATAAAATAAATAAATAAAAGAATTACATCTCTATATGGAAAAGGAGAGGCTAGAGAATGTGAAAGATACTCAATATAAATGATAATTACTAAAATATCCTTGTAAGGTAAAGGAATAATAGACTAATATGGGAAACAAGATGAAGAGAATTGATAAATAAATGTAGATGGTTGTATGAAATTTTGAGGATGATAGTAGGATGAATAGAGATAATGCTACTAGAAATAAATTATTACAAGAACTTACCAGGAAAAGGAAGGTCATACATAATTAATAAGGTCCTATAAGGATGGAAAGATGCCAAATAAAGAAGCATGGATATGGAGAAGAGGAAACATATGAGGACACCTTAGAAAATAAAATCTAAGCTTTACAATATGATTAATAGATTGTAGAGATCTTGAATGATTGTTGTGCTTAGTAGGGATGGGTTATCTATGTTAAGACCTTTTTATCCTTGTTGGTGGGCATTTTTTTATTGTATTATGGACTATTTATTTATTTATTTTTATATGACATGTTGTTTATTGGGCCTAATTTTTGTTAGTTTTTTTAGACTTATTTTTATATTTTAATGGATTTGTAAACCCATTTTTACCATCATCAAAAAAAATATGGGAAAAAATAAACACTGTAAGTGAACATGAAATATAAAAAAGGGTTTATAAGTGTTTATGATACACCTTGGAAGATCCTTCTATTCCGCTCTAGCCATATGTGCAATAGGATAAGGGAAGGCCCAATGAGCCAAGCAGCTTTGAGAAAGGAGGCCTTAGCAGGATGATGGCCTAGTTGAGCCCATAATTTAGAGAGAGAGGAGGCATGCTAGCATAGGCAATCCCATACACTCCACCATAGGTGTCAAATATGTCTTGTAAAGGGGCATTGAAAGAAGAGGTGAAAAGCAGTCTCTTCATTACTATAGCATAAGAAACATATGGAAGGCCCCTAAAATCCTCATTTACAGAGGTTGTCCCAAGTGAGACACCTATTTTGAACCAGAACCTAGAGGAAAAAGTTACATTTAGGCCAAGAAAAATAGTTCCAAGCTTTCTTCCACCAAGGGATCTCTACTTCTCCAAAAATTTGCTTCATCAATGCAAGGTACCCAGAGGACACATAATACTGCCCAGAAGGGGATCCTCCCTAGGCCAAGACATCACATTCTTGTAAAGAGTTACAGCCTCTAGAGGCCAAAATCTGAGATAGCTCCAGCCACTCCTCCAACGAGCCCCCTGGTGGCGAATCAGAAGAATTCTTCCAGTGATAGCCAACTACCATACCCAAGTTAAAGACCTCCTTATAATGATCCACTATGCTCCATCTAGCAGCAAGGAAAGAATCACAAAGGGGTTAAAAATGTGGATGGGAGGATAATAGAGGGGGCGATCCATCTCAGGAGTCACTCCAAAAGAGGGTCTTCATACCACTATTACAGATCCAAAAAAGACAATGTTTCACAAGATGAGCTCCCCGCTTGAGGGTATCCCACACCATAGAGCCTCTTCCCTCAAGAGGTAGCCTAGCTATATCAGAAGGGTTAGCACCAGGAAAATACTTGTGAGCCAAAATTTGGGCCCAAAGGTGAGATTGACTGGAGCACCAATGCCAATAGAGTTTGGCTGCAAGAGCTTGGCTGGCCAAGATGGCAGAGCACAAACCTAAGCCTCCTTCCTTTTTCGGCTAGCATACAGTGTTCCAGTGAATAAGGCTCCATTTCGTACCTTGTAGATTACCATTCCAAAGGAATTGATGGGAAAGGGCATTAAATTCCTTAAGAAAGTACACTAGGGCAGCCTAAATCATGCTTCGATATATGGGGAAGGCTTGAATCACAGATTGTAGAAGAATCACCCTACCAGCTATAGAAAGCCATCTATGAGACTAGTGATTCACTTTTTGTCTAAGTTTATTAAGAACATTCTGCCAAAAGAGCCTAGGCTATCTTCCTAGAATAATAGGAACTCCCAAGTAAGTTAGGGGTAGAGAATGAATCTGAAACCACAGGATAGCAGCAATCCTCCTCTGGATCGATTCAAGAGTGTTGAAGAAAAAAAGAAAAGACTTGTGCTCATTAATCTTTTGCCCAAAAGCAGCCAAATAAGTATCAAGGGTGAGCCAAAAAGCACCAGCTTCCCAAATTTGAGCTCTCCTAGATAGAGTAGTGTCATCAACAAACTAGAGGTGAGTCAAAGTAGGAAATCCATTCTCCCATTGCCATCCATGAAGCAAGTTCTAATAAACACTAGATTTGATGAGTCACCCAAGTCCCTCAACCAAAATAATAAACAAATAAGGAGAGAGCAGATCTCCTTGGTGAAGGCCTCTAGATGCACCAAATAGCTTTTTGGGCTCTTTGTTAATAAGGACTGAGAAGGAGGGGGGGTGACACAACTCATAACCCATCGAACCCAATCTTAGTTAAAGCTAAAAGCTAGAAGAACTTTCTACAAAAAACCCCAATTGACTATGTCATAGGCATTTGCCATATCCATCTTAATGAACATGGCTCATTCTTGAGATGTACTCATATAGTGAATATCTTTAGATGCAATAGCCACCCCATCCAAAATTTGTCTGCTTGCAATGAACCCACCTTATTCCTCAGAGATCACTACAGGAAGACAAACTTTAAGCCTCTCCGCAAGGAGTTTAGTAATGATTTTATAGACCACATTATAAAGAGCGATGGACCTAAAAAAATCAAGCTGGTTAGCTTGGTCCTTCTTCAGAATAAGGACAATAAAAGTGTCATTCAAAGCCTAGAACATCTCTTTGCTGGAATAAGACTCCTAAAGCATCTCCAGTAGATCATGATTAATAATATCCTAGAAATCTTGGAAGAATTCAATAGGTAAGCCATAAAGTCCTAAGGCTTTGCCTTTTCTTAAGCTGAAGACCACACCCTCCAATTCTATCATACCAATTGGGCACATGAGAGAGTCATTCATTCCTAGTGTCACAACCGAAGGAATGCAGGATAAAACTGTATTTTCAGCTAGCTCAGCTAAGGGAAGGTCATATGAGAAGAGAGCCAAATAAAACTGAATAGCTTCCCTAGAAATAGCTTACAAAGAGGATAGATGTGTCCCATCCGTGGTAGCAAGAGAGGAGATGAAGTTCTTGTTATGTTGAGCCTACATAGAGTTGTGAAAGAATGTTGTATTCTTGTCTCCCTCTTGAAGCCAATCTATCCTTGCCTTCTGTTTCCAAAAAATTTCCTCATGGAGATCCCACTCTGATAGATCCATAGCAGCCTGAGATTTAGTAGTGCAAAGAACTTCTATCAACCCCTCATCCCAAATATGCCTGGTTATAACATCTAACCAGTCTTGTGTACCCTTCATCATAGAGTGTAGATTGCTAAAGTAATTTCTATTCCAGTACTTTAGTTTTCTCTTGACATATTGAAGTTTTTTGGAGAAGGAATACATTGTAGTGCCATAATCGGGAACTCTTTATCTGCACCAGTGGGCCATCAGGTCATGGAGAGAAGAGTCATGCAACCACATAAGCTGAAACTTGAAAGGAGGCTTCTTTGGAGCCACAATATACCTAGTAGAGACCCTGATCGGCCAATGGTCAGAACCTCTCCAGTCAAGAATTTTAGATGATAGAGACATGGATCCAGAAAGCCAAAAACATGAGACTAGGAATCTATCTAGGTGTCTAGAGATGGCCACATTTCCACTTCTTCTATTGTTCTAGGTGAAAAGGCCATTGTGGGGTTTAACATTCGAGAGGTGTAAAAGCTTGATGTTTTGTCAAAGAAGCTCAGAGGAGGGACCCAAATGCATTGATCCACCACTCTTCTCTTCTAGACTAAGGATTGAGTTGAAGTCCCCACCAACAATCCAAGGTAGAAAGGGGTGGCAGCTTCTAACAAACCAAATATGCTCCCAGAGCTTGACCTGGCTAGGAACATTAGTAGGAGTGTAAACCATAGTGACAAGAATCGGCTCACTAGTCTTGAAAGAGGAAGCCACCATCGAGAGGGCCGAGAGTCTAGCCATCTAGTGGAGTGGTGTCACTTTCCTTGGATCCCAAGCCATAGTGATACCACTAGAGTTTCCTAGGGTGTCAACACATTGCCAATGGCCTAGGAACCAAATACTGGGAGAACAAGTAAGCAAAGAGTCCACAGAAAGCTTGGTTTCTTAAATATACAAAATATCTAGAGAATGTTCATTCACCAATTGGTGAGTAGATTTTTTTCTGGGGGTGCTATTCAGACCCCTCACATTCCATGACAAAATAATCATTGAGTAGAGTGAGGGAAATGCTCATCCAAGGTTTTAACAACCCTCGACTCTACCAGTAAATTACTTGTAAGTTTAATTTTATCTTGATCCTTATTGCACCCAGCTCTGAAAGGGGTGGTGAAGGAAAATTTCTTAAAAGGTCTTTGCATTAGACCCAGTGCAAAAGAAGACCCCTTTTCTTTACTGATTGTGTCTACATCTTTAACCAAATCTACCCAAAGGGCATCCTTATCTTGTGGGGCTAGAAGAGCCATCAGGGCACCAGACTCAGGTCCTAAAGGAGCCTCTAGAATCTGCTAAATAATCATATCCTGGGCATCATTTAGAATAGGGCCCCTCTCCTCTAAAGTTGGGTCCCTACACTGATCAACTATAGGAACTCCTTCCTCAATGACCATGTTGTCAAGAACCTCAAAGTGATTAAAGCCATAGTCCACTTGGTAGTCTAAATGCTTTCATTTCTGACCCCATCCCTTAGCTTGGTGGTGCACTAGGATAAAGCCTTCCATATCAGGAGCATTAGAGCTAGATGGGCCTTACCCCAGACTTAAATAATTTAGGTGCACTTTCCCTTTTGTGGCACTATCTAACTAATTGTTTCTAGTTCCCATCTACACAGGTTGGTCATTCCCTTTACTCTCATAATCCATCCTTGGCCGTAATGGCCCATCAGGTGTACCATTACCTCTAGAAGCATGAGGGCATTGATGTCACAAGTGCCCATACGCATGACAAATTTGACAGTGGAAAGGAATAGATTCATAATCTAGTTGTTGGATCTAGGAGGAAGAGCCCAAGCAGATTTCTATCAAATCTAGCAAAGGGTTATTTAAATCAATATCAACACAAATACAGGCATAAGAAATAACCTTTTTTTCTAGTAATTGATGTGCTATTGTAGTTGGTGTCTCGAGCATGGCCATAATCTACCACAAAATGTCTTCACGCTATAATTCTAGAGGGAGGCTTAGCAAGCAAACCCAAACATGAACCCAAGATGGAAAATCCTCAACATAATTAAACCCTGCATGCCAAGGTTTGATAAACAGGCCAATACAATCATAAAAGTATGGACCTCCCTCAAATATGTGATTTTGATCCACCATAGAGGAAAATATAACCATGAAGTAGCTATTTCCAGCTAGCATTATATCGAATTCCCCTTCCACCTACCATGAATAGCAAATCCAGGCTTCCAAAGTTGATAGGGAAATTCTGATCCCAAAGAACTTAAAAATTAAAGCATGTGAAATCAAATAGTCCACATCCTCCTTAACAACCTCTGGAGAGAGAACCAATACATGTCTATCTTGGCTTCACGGTAAGCATCCATTAATCCTATCAAGCTTTAGATGGTCACTGGCATAAAAGGTGTCTTTGCCTTGAGAGCCTGACCTAGGATGGGGATGGGCGCCACTGGCGATTGTTGCAGACTTGACAATCCTAGAACCCCTGATCACCTCCTTCCCCTTGACACCTATCATCGCATCCTTTATTTTTTAACCAACCTCAATAACTTTTAGATAAATATAAATTATTCCTTTGTCTAGGGTTTCTTGAATAACTTTAGGTAGTGACCATTGACCATTAATATAAACCTTATTAGGTCAATAGTGTAAAATTTATTGTATTGATAGAAAAAAATATCAAACTCATATGGACTAAACCATTTTATGTGTCACTTGTCCTTATGTTCTTTGTACCTTGAGTAAAAAATTAGGGCCTAATCTCTAGTTTGAAACCTTAGTGTCTTGATGAACTTATCATGTCCTATGACTCTTTATTGTTGCATAACCTATGTATGATGAATACATTCTTGAAAAAAATAGTCTAATACATTGATTTGAGAAATGAATTTATTTTAGAATTTATCATATGTATTCTAAGTTATAATGTAGTGTTTAGAGTTTTGATATTAAAATCTATGGTGATAAAAACATTATTACCATAAACCAATTGTGTGAACCCTATCATGGTTTTCAAGTGGTTCTATATGCTGAAAACACCTATAAAATGTGGAATACTAAATAAAGGAGATGTAAGGATATCATTTTATTTAAAATGTTCTCCAATTATCTAATTGTGATGTCTAATTTTTCATTAAGCCATGTCTTTGATATGGAGTTGACTACTTGTGGCATTACTTATACTTCTGATCAAAGGTTGTAATCAAATCTAATGTGAATTATGGCCCTGGATCAATATAAATCTCTCTTGGGAATACATATCATAAAAATATATATTCATAGATAGATTCAGAAAGAATGTCATCTCTTACATGTGAGAGTGCCCATACCTTCTATATACACCTTAATTTCACCACCCTAATTTTATCAATAATGCATCCTAACTAACACTCACTAACACCACCATGTTATTTAATTAATTATACCATGTTAATAAATGAACCCAATTTAATCCCACTCCATCACTCCATGAATCATCATTAATTCCTAGCTAATTATATGAACACATAATTAAAATAAATAAATAAATAATTATCTTCACTTATGTCAAACTCTAGGTCATCACTCCATGTTGAATCATCATCAATAAAATAAATAAGTTAACTCCTTGATTTATAATAACCCATACAAAAAATAAAATAAATCAAGTAACTAAAAAATCAATACAGTTAATTTTAAATAGAATCAAAGAATTTAATCCTTAGATAAAGTGAGTTAGTCTCATCCATCCAAACTCAAATTTTAAAAATATGATCAAGTTAGTCTCATTCATTCATCCTCCCATCTAAAATAAAATTAATCTTTCATATCTCATTATAAAACTTGATCTATAAAATATTGGGAAAATGTGGAAAATCTTTGTCATATTTTCAATCAAGAAATCATTTTCCATAGGTACATGTTACTACAATCTTGAACGGTCTTTTTAGCAATTACAATCCATCAAATCATGAGAAAATACATTCAAAAATTGATATATTCATAGTTTAATTGTATGTAATTTATCTATCTTTCCTTTATTGATATGAAGTTATATTTAATCTAGAAGTAGAAACTAGTTTGTTGTTGTTTCTTTCCATCTCTAAATTACACATATACATTTTAAGGCATGCTTGGTGGGACCTCCTTAACCTTATTCTATTTTTAAGTCTTTTAATATGTATGTTGAATGTTTTTACTATTAGAAAGGATTTGATTAATTTTATGATTATTTTTATTAACATTATAACCATATATTCATATTTTTTTCCATTTTTTATGTCAAATATTTATTTTTCTATGTAAGAAAATTTCTACTATGTGTATTAGCATTTTTTCACTCTAGAGTGACATTTTTTCACTTGAAATTTTTTTTGTGTGTTTTTATAAAGTTTTTGGTATTTCTCCGCTTAGAATTAAACAAATTTCACTCAATAGCGGTGTTTTTTCACTTGTGGTATTTATTCTCACTATGTGGTGTTTTTTCTCATTGTGTGGTGTTTTTTACACTCTAGAGTGGCATTTCTATTTCTGAAAATGGAATTTTTAATCTACGAGTGGATTTTTAAATCAAGTTATGGAGTTTATGACATATAAAGCATGTTTTTCAAGTTTACTTAATTTAGATCTTTAATTTTCTAATGTCTAGGATTTATATTTACTATTTTACATCATAATAACTATTTTGTGTAACAAATATTGTCTGAATAAGCCATAAATATATAAAAATATTAACACTTTTTTATATAACTATGTTGAAATAAGAGTTTCAAATAAAATAAATATTAATCAATTAATCCTTGATTTTCTAATTTTTTTTCTTATTTATGAGTGGTCTAACCTACGTATGCTCTTCTCTTAAACCATAGAGAGATATTGAGAATAAAAAATGGTTTAGATCACCTATGTATCCATAGTTTAAGATGTGTATGCATTTTACTCACATCATAAGGTGACCTTTGAAATAAAAATTAGTTTTAACTTTTTATTTTTATTTAATAAGGTTTAGTGACTCAGATTTCATCACCAATCACTACTTGAAGTTAAGGTTCTATCTAAATATAAATATACCCTTAAAGATATGTCATTATTGGCTAAGCGTAAATTCACTTTTACCTAGTTTTTGTGAAGTGAGGTGGTTAACAGCCAATACCTAGGCCCTAGAAAACACCCTTATATCATTTTTTTGGGCCTCACTTATCACAAGGTATATAAAAAGATCCCATAAAAAATATTGTAAAAAATTATTTTAATATCCATCCAAATGAAATCATGTAGTGGTGACAAAAGGAATCATTCCCGAAGATTACACACATCGTACCCTCAAGGTATATTTGTAGGCCACTATACAATTATGCACCTACATAACTAGTATAGGGTGTTAATATGTGTGTGTTATTATTTTACCTCTTGTGTAAAACTATTCTAAAATAAAATCCAAAAAAAAAAAAATTATACCTTAAAAAACATACCAGTATAGACAAAACCAAGATACCAATGAACTTATAAATTCAAATCCATTCATTATTGGTGGACCTTTCAACCCAGATTGAAATCATGATGATCATAATGATATTTTTTGCAACCAATGTGAATAAAATGGTGACACCATTTTTTATTTATAAAATATAATAAGGTAGATCCCAATTAGATCAATTCTTATTTTAAAACAAATATGACATCCTTATAAAAAATATACAAATAGGATCAAAACTTTTAATGGATTTTAATCCTGATAGCCTATATAACATTATAAGATGAAATAATCAAATCCAGCTAAACCAATAACATGTTAATTTTAGTGATATTATTTCCCAAAATAAATAAAATCCAAAATCCACTAGTCACAACCCTAATCCAAATGTTTATAGTGTCAACACTAGCAAGGGAAACTAGTTATAACATAAGGAAATCCCCATA
Source organism: Torreya grandis (assembly GCA_037957365.1). Lineage (NCBI taxonomy): Eukaryota > Viridiplantae > Streptophyta > Pinopsida > Cupressales > Taxaceae > Torreya > Torreya grandis. The sequence continues at coordinate 425,705 of JARHVA010007434.1, forward strand.
ATCAAATTATTTTTTACCAACATCAAGAACTAAGTCACTAGATGGAAAAAATATCCTCCCATACAAGTATTTAATTAGATAAAAATCAAAAATCAAATACCAATGGGGTGTTTGAGTCATCAAACCCAACTTTATCTTACACCCATAATCATCACTCAAGGGTATGCCGTTTTCCCAAGAGTGACAAGATACGAAAGATGCTCTTGAATGAATACAAAAAGGAACCCAAAATTAAAAATAAAAATGAAATTTTGAGAATTTGTTTTCATATCACATTGAACCATAATTTATTTAAATCTAGACATACTCCTAAGAATCTAGACTTATAATATTATCATTTCTAGTTTTATAATTATTGAAATTGGATTTACATATTGTTACTACTAGTTTTTAACCAATGGGATATCATATTCAAATATTTTTATTATGAGTTTTAATTGGTTTGATAATGGACTATAATGTATCTATTATTAGATTCCAAATCCTATTGTTGAATCAAATTCCAATCATATCTTAAATGATTGTCACCTTTAAATTCAGATTTAGGGGAAATAGGCCAACAGTTGAGCATGGTCCCATAGTTGAAATGGGTCTTGATAATTTAAATAATGTGATCCCATAGTTGTCATATTATTTTATAATTATACTTATTATAGTAAAGTTTGATATTTATCCAAAATTTACCATATATTAACCAATCACAGCATAACATGGAATATTTAAAAATATTAGTGCAACATTATAAAACACACTTACTATCACCATGTACAAGTATTGGAAAACACTTTTCATTTCACATGTGCCCAATGTAAAACACATTTATCATTATACTTAATAATATTGTGTATAATGGGCAAGAACCCATTCTACACTAGATAATAACATAGGACTTTGTTGCTCATATTATCAATTTAGAGGTCATTATTCTAATTTCAATGTGTAGAATGGGCATGTGCCCATTCTACCAAAGATAGTAATATAGGTATATATTTCTCATATTATTCATACAGGCTTGTGTAGAATTGGGATGTTATTATAAAATTAAAAATGGTTGGCACATACATTAATCAAAAACTTAAAAGTTCAAAATTTATGTAGTAGTATATTCGTAGAAATAATTAATCACTTTGCATTCACAATGATGTGATTTAAATGGTTTAGCTATTGTATATTTATTAATAAAAAATGTGTATGGAAGTCATCGATGTGAAGGAGAGATAACTATCTTTTGTAACTTTTTTGATCCATATTTTAATAGCCATCAAAAAATCTAAATACAATTCTTCACATTCTTCTCTTCCATAAGGTTTAAAATATTGAAACCTCACCTTTTTAGTTATATACACATCCATATATGGATTTAATTATTGTACAAAAAAATTTGAATAATTTATTTTGTATATGAAAAACCCCCAATGGTTTAATCTTCTCAGGGTTTCAACCTCTTGAAGGATGCCACTTTATGGCTTCTCAAGACCTTGAAACCTCATAGGCATTAGGGGATTAAGATATAATCAATTAGTGCTTCTAGGTTATGGAGGGTTTAAAGAGTTACCAAGTTGAAGTGTCTTGAAGCTTGAAACTTAGGGATCTAGGCATTTATAATTGGACCTAAGGTCCCATAAACATGATAAGTGGCATGTTTATGACCCTAGTGGAATAAAATTGATTAGACCTAAATTAGCCACATGGTGCATGACTACATCAACAATGGCTTGGACTAAATTTGACATTCACCAATATATCATTTTGATGTGATAATATTATTCTTTGGAAAGTAAATTTATCCTTAACATTCATGGCCGAATGATGGGAAATATTTAGCCTCTTATTTTGTGGCATATGATTGGTAATTTAATTATAGTAGTTGGTAGGAAGAGAGATCACTCATATGTGTTTTAAATTAAAGTTAAAAATTTTAACTTCCATGACACATAGTACATGATATATTCATTACTAAAAGACCTAGTCATAGTTTAATGTGAAATCCATAAATTTACATGTTCATAGAGGCCACTTTTATTTTATAACTGGCATCTGATTCCTAGTATGTTATCATATAATTATGATCATGAAAAGGTGTAAATATGGAGAGATAAATTGGACAAAGAGTTTCAACTAATCCATGAATTTTTTTATGCCACACTAAGAAAAAAATATACCTCAATGACTCCATGGTTTCTTGATGACCCAATCCTAAACTTGAAATAATTTACTTATAGTTCAATGTTTCACAATCCCCTCCTAATCTCATCACCAACTCTTTTTTTTTTTTGAAACACACATCATCATAACACCAAAACTTATAGTGTTTCATCACTACTAGCACGCCTCCCATGAACTTAACTAGAATAATTATAGTAAATGAAAAAAAAAAGTATTTTGATCAAATACTTCAACATTAATTGAAATATATTATTATCTCTACACAATTATGAAAATTAATATTTAAAAAAAATTAGTAATCTTACATTTATATTTAATAAACAATATGTCTATCTCATTAATGGTTCAATAGTAATAATCTTGAATAGAAGTAGTCAATTATAAGTAATAAATGTCAATATTCAACTCATATTAAATAATTATGGTACGAATGCAAGTCTAAGTTATTAGATCTTGATTTGGAATAGAAATTTCAAAATAACTACATCATGGGCCAATATGATATCATATATTAAATAATGACTTTTAATTATTTCACATTAATATTCATTACTATGTTTAAGTAGTGCATGGTATGATTCGATGGCCTCATATACTTTTTCAAGAATCTTAATTGATCCACCTTTCTATTTTTTTCTAGTATCCATACCTAGATGATTCTATCCACATCATGTATTGTTTTATTTTATTTTATTTGATCCATGTTTTACTAGGTGTCCAACAATCATGATACAATGCTTCACCAACTTCTCTCCCTGAAGGTTTATAAAATTGAATCCTCATCTTTTTAGCCACATTTTCACCTTCTAGTTTAAGGTAAATATCCCCGTATACCCTTCCCACACACATATTTTTAGTTTAATTTGATGGTTTTAGTAGAAACATAAGTCCCACATACACATCCCTAAATGGATTGAATGCTTTTTTATATCATCCATAAATAGGCCCAACATAAATATCATTGTTACTTCAGATATGTTCATTAATGTAGTATTGTCTATGGAAATGAATGGCTCCCATTATTTGGTCATATATGCCATTATCTCGAATTGTTTATGGATAGAAACAAATATTCGATTTCTTACTATAGTTTACAAATGGTCTATCCAAATCACATAAAAAAATTTCCCAATATGTTATATTTAAAAGATAATATTCTCTACCTCCACTTATTGCAATTTTCCCCCAATGTTCAATATATGTTTTTATTCCATTTTTTAGATCTTCCATCTATTTGTGCTATTTTAAATGTGACATAAGAGGATTCCATTATGGAATTTTTGGTTCACCATTATCATTTGTACACTATATGGGTATAGATGATACCATTAGAGATCTTTGATTATTACTTTACATTCTATCAATAGTATGCCATCCACAACATGAAACTTGAACATCTTAGGTTTGTTAATACCTACTATCTTGTGGTTTCCATACAACAAGTGTGGCTCCATTAAGGATTTTAAGTCATACACTTATTCAATAATGTAATGAGTTAATGTACTTCACCCCTCTTGGCATGTTCTATATGTGTCCATGACATGTGGAAAATAAAATGTGTCTAGTTTCTATAATGATGCATTTAATATACCAAAATCCCCATCTATATCCTCATGGGTGTGTCACACTAGGAGGAAGATTACATACACAATTTTGAATACCCTTCTTACTATCAACATTGATGCAAATGAAAATAAGGTATGATTGATGTTTTCACTTGAAGCATTATCTACTTTCAAGTAGAAGATTAGTGGTTATTTTTTAAATGAATTACTTGTACTAGAAAGAATATTAATTTCTTAAACATGTATTTTTTCTTCCTTATACCCTTTACACTTATCATGCACTTTATTTTGTAATAATGCATCATAGAATGCTTGTTTGGATGATCCAAAAGTGTAAAATAAATCCCCATACTCATTAATTATGGGTTATTTGAGCTTACTGAGACACAAATATAATGATGTGAATATGTAGTTTTATCCAGATTCAAAAAATGGTAAGGAGAAGTGGAAAAAACAACCAGTCTTATATCCATATATGAACACACTAGTCAAAGTAACTGGGAGGTTCATAACCAAAGACGGATGTTGAGGAGCAACCGTTGGAAAAGAGTGGGGACTTTTTTGACTTGGAGCAGATTAAGGGTATTTGGAGAGATGTCTTATGTTGTATCCATGAGTATTTCATACTTGATGGAAGAAGAAAAAGAGTCCACAAGTTTCATTTTGTATTTCTGAATCACTTCAGACACAAATTAAGAATCTCCTTTCCTTTCTATTTGTGTTTCTCTTTGCTCCAAAGTCTGTTCACTTATAGGAAAAAGGAGTCTCATCCTATATTGCATGAGGGATTAATTCTAATAATAGAAGGTTACTACAAAAATAAGGCCATTGTTATGAATCCTTATTCAAAAAAAAAAAGGACTTATAGAGTAACAAGAATGAAATAGTAAAAGGGAAAGAAAAAGCTAAATTCAAATTCCCTAGTTTTAAAAATTAGATTGTTGATGAGGAAACAGAGTGGGAAAGCACTAAAAATTTTGAGGAGGAGAGCATGGAGGAAGAGGGAGGAATAGAAAGCAGGCAATCAAGTTCCAGTGAGGAAGATGAAGTTCAAGACAAGAATGAGAAAGAAGGAGTCACAATAGAGGAAAAATCTGAAAATAGTAACCATGATCCTGAGGAAAAATAGCAAGTGTTCGAGGAAACTGATAAAGATTTGGATGATCCTTTTGAGGACCTTGCTTCAATAAATGAGAAGGAAAATATAGCTCAAGTCTCCAACCAAGTAACATAAAAGGGAGCTCAAGTTAAGGATGTTAGAAATAAAAATGAAAGCCCTGTTGAAACTAAGGAATAGAAATGAATGGAAAGGGAGGATCACATGGAAGAAGTTGGAAATAGTCCAAAAAATAATATAGAATATTGGAGTGTTATAAGGTAGAATGATGGGATGGACCCACCTATGAGCTTGGAAAATTTCAAAGTAGATGCTATCCTTCGATTCGATTCATGGATGTATAAGGAGATAATGGAACTCAAGAAGAAAATGGAAATAATGGAAGGTAACCAGGAGGCAGCCCAAAATAAAATCAACAACATGGAAAAGCAGATGAGGGATATTCCTATTAAACTCAAAAACTATGAGAAAAACCTAAGGGAACTCATTAAGGAAAGTAGAATGAAGATGAAGGAGGTTACATCTAGCATATGTGTTGCTATTGTAAACATTGGAAAATGAGCAAATGAGGAAATCAAATCCTTGGAGGGGCCTAGCAAGAGAACTAGACAGAGCCCAAGAAAGAAAGCAATGCAAGAGGGAGCCAAGTCGGTGGCTACTGCCATTTAGGACACTACTATGAAAGGTAAGGAAGTAGTGAAAATGATTTTGGAACTAGAAGAATAGATCCATGTTCTTTTAGGTGGATGTAATTTTTGGTCTCGTTACCTAGTTTCTTGTATCCTCGTTACTATGGAGTTTCCAAGTCTCTGTAAAACTTGGGGTTTGTCTTTTGATTTTCTTTATGATGGTTTTAGGTCCATGTAAAATTTGATTGTGATACTTATTTGAAGTAGGTTTTAGGTTTCTCCTGTGGACGTTACTATTTCATCCTTCTCCCTTTGTTTCAGGGTTTCGGGGTCCCTTCAAAACCTGTTTTTACCTTAATCTAAAATTGGGAGGTTTATAACATTACTTATTTACTTTGGTTTTTTTCCATCTTATTGGCTAACAAATTTATCCTTATCTAAAAAATGTTTTATTTTTAATCCATACCCTTCTTGTTTCAAGAACAAATAAGTTAAAAAAAGGGTAAACTATTATGACTAGTTCCCTAATGAATTAAGGTACAACTCCTTTTACGATTTTCAATGAATTCAAATATTCAAATACACTTTTAACCAGAAAGTGTTTAAAAGGTAGATTAACATCAACACATCATCATGTTATGAATGTGAGATTCTATAACAATAATGGATAATAGAATACATAGATTCTATTTTCAATAATGATTAAATCGATAAACATTATATGTATATATATATATATATATATATATATATAAACTAGTAAAAGGATAAAACACATATAATGAATTATCTAATGGAAGAGTAATTACTGTATGAAAGAAAATTTCACATATAAAACATAATTTTAAATACTCAAATGTATAGATATAAGTATTCAAAAATTAATTATCCTTTTCATTCATAGATGAAAAATGTTTCAGACAAACATCACATATATTGTCCACAACAGTGGTCCAGTTCTGAAATTTTCTCATTTCTTTCATTTTTTTATCCCATCTCTTTTACAATTATATATATATATATATACATACATTGTCAACAACAGTGGTCCAGCTCTAAAATTTTCTCACTTCTTTCATTTTTTTTATCCCATATCTTTTATAGTTATATACACACACACACACACACATTTATGTATGTGTGTGTATATACATATGTATATACATATATATATATATACATATGTATATATATATATGTATGTATATATATATATGTATATATATACATACATATATATATATAGATGTATATATATATATACATATGTATATATATATGTATATATATGTGTGTGTGTATATATGTATATATATATGTATGTATATGTATATTATATATATATATATACATATACATACATATATGTATGTATATGTATATATATATATATACATATACATACATATATGTATATATATATATATACATATACATACATATACGTATACATACATATATGTATATATACATATATACACACACACATATATATACATACATATATACATATATACACACATATATATACATATATACATATATATATATATATGTATGTATATATATATATGTATGTATATATATATGTGTGTATATATGTATATATATATGTATGTATATGTATATATATATAGATACATATATATATATATATATGTATATATATGTATGTATATATATATATATACACACACACACACACATATACATATATATATGTATGTAAATATATATATGTATGTATGTATATATATATCTATGTAAATATATGTGTGTGTATATATATATATATATAGGGTAAGAGTTAATTTAACTCTAGTTTAGTTTGACAAGTGGATTATTTACGACAAATATATATATATATATATATATATATATATATATATATATATATATATTTGTCGTAAATAATCCACTTGGCAAACTAAACTAGAGTTAAATTAACTCTTACCCATATAGGATTTAGTTTTTAACAAATTCACTTTAAAATCAAGTTTTGAATAGAAAAGCAATTGAATAACTGAATAGAAGAATCTATGTAAGTAAAATCTTTGATGAAGTGATGGATTAGGATCTCCAAATTTGTTCTATTCAATTGGGTAGACACATTGAGCTTTCCACTCCTAAAATGCCATAACAAACTCCCAAACTTTTGTAAGATTGGGAATGCTGACATGTTTTATCCTTACTTTCCAGATGTTTTCTTCCCTCCAAATTTTACCCATCTTTTTTATGTGTTCTAAGAGAGTTTTGATGTAGTGACAAATAAGTCAATCTACCATTGAAATCTGAGAAAAATCTTTAGTTGATAACTTGTCACTTTCTTTAATGATGTTGATCTTTTCCCTAAAGGATTGAATCATAATATTGATATCTTTTTCTAGTTTTCCATCATCTTTTATGTATTTGATATCAATACTTTGTAGATCGTGTTGTAATGATTGAATTAATTTAGTTATTTCCTTGATCATTTTTATGATTTCCATTCATCCTTGTTAGGATATTGAATTTCTCCATTCAATTTTTTTCTTACTTACATATAATACATCTTCATCCAGACTTGTCAAGTTCTTCTCTGACAAAAAAATTGTTATTCCATAATTTTATACTTCATCAATCTAGTTCATCATGCTCATCCATTTTCCATAATATTTTATCCACAAAGAATTTTGAGTCTTCAAATCTTCAATAGTAATTGTGGTTAGATCATATACATTCTTCAATTTATGGATGAATTTTGTACCTTTCTAAATGATGCTATCCAACCAATTATCAAATACCCTAGTAACCATTTTGCCTCTATGTATATGGTCCAACATCCTTTGATTGATAGGTGATTTTGGATCAAAAGACGGGGGTAGTTGGGTGATCAGTTGTGGATCTAGATTATGAATGGCATCAATGTACTCTACCATTAACCGCATAGTCTATTTTAATTCTCTTTTATCTATTTCATCCTTATAGGTTCTATTGATTATCCTTTTGGTGGATTATTCAAGGTGATGCATATCTGTAGCACATGATGTAGTCCCAAGATCAACCTTTTCAATTATTAAATCATAAAATATAGGATCTTGAACTTCTTCATTGGTTTTTGGCCTAGCTATTTCTGCATTCCAATTCCCTATAGTAGGGTTGATATCTACCCTAGATGTTATATTTAACTATTTGGATTTAGGATTTTTCCCTAAATATTTACTTACCATATCTTTTAAGGGTAAATAAAATGGTACTACATTCCTTTTGTTGTTTATTGAGCTTTTTAGCCACTTAAGTGCAGAGGTCGAGGCTTCTTTATCAAGATTTGGTTGATCAGAAGGTACATTTAAAACAATCATTAGTTTGATAGAATCGAAAGGAATCATTATCTATTGATCTACACTAACCTCTTAAACCATTAGTGAACTAGATTATTTATCACCATTGGCTTCTCCTAAATCTTCTTCAAAATTCAAATCCATAATTACCTTTTTAGAAATCTTACTCTTTCTCTTACTTTGGGTCCTTGATCTGGTGGCACAAGGAGGTAAAGTAGTTATAAGGGCCTTTTCAAATTCTTTAATGATAGGATCCCTTCCATTTTTTGTTCTAGAAGTACCTGCATCACAAATAGTAATAAGCCAATTAGAGGAGCTTATTGGGAATGGGGATTCAATTATTGGCATACATTATTAAGAAGCTATATTTTAAGCTCCCCCCCAATTTTTGTTCTCTCAACCATTTATCAGTTCTCATTATCACTAGGAGGGTCATAACCTCAATTATATCTTCTTTTTTCTCCCGTTCAATTTTTGGAATAGGTGATTGTTTTATCTTTTCAAATTTATGGTTCAATCACCTGTTCATCATTGTTAGAAATTATAGAGATGTCCATATTAAAATTAAGGGTAATAATTTTCCATAAGGAGAACCTAGACCACGGTCTTCTTCTAACTTCAAATTCATCTGAACAATCCTCCAAATAATCCTCTAAATGAGGGATATGTGAAAACCCTATCCCAAGATCCAAGTTATCTCTGGAAAAACTTTGCTATCAAATTATGATCTAGCTATGAAGTATTAAAAATTGAATTTCTTAAGATCCAATTCTAAATTCAAAGCATCATAAGTTGACTTTCATGAATAATATCCAAGTTCAATAGGAAAAGATATACTATACTTATTTTTCATTGGGAATTTTTTATCTACATGTGTTAATTGTCTACAGACTTCTATTAATAAAAATCGATCAAAAACATACCTAGGTAATCTTAAAGGTTCACTGTCAAAACTAGCAATTCTAATATAAGTGAACTTGGAAAATTGAGTGAAGAAACAACCATAAATGTTGATTAATTGCATAGATTCATTAGACAACCTTTTATTGATGTTTTTTGACAATTCAAAAGTCATCCTCCCAGTAAAAACATCATTAACTCTTCTATAATCCTCATAGCAATTATGCATTCGCAACTATGAGTAATATTCATAAATTTTACTATCTGTAGCCAAGGGTGCATGTGGTAATCCTACCCATTGTCTTGTAGATGCCAAGTAATAAAAGATGTATGAAGACATATAAAACTCTTTATTTCCCAAATAGTTACGTAAACCCTGATGCAAACTTTTAGCTATAATTTCTATGCAATCCAAATATTGTTCTCCTTGGAGGATCACCTGTATAAAGAAGTACATCTAGTCTTCCCAATAATATGCATGAGCATTGCCTTTTAGTCTATGTAGTAGTACTATAATATCTTGTACTTCTGGAATCATATGATTTCTTGTTAATGGTTTGGGTTATTTTGAACCCCCTTTTTGGAATTTCAAAAGACAATTCCTAGCAATGACGATCTAGTAAATTGCTTTCTTTAATGAAAAATAACCATATGAAGAAGTAATATTGAGGTCAGAATATGGTTCCTTGGGAGGAATTCTCATTATAGACATTAGGGTTTGTTTATTGATATGTAGTAAAACATTGACATCTATAGTCATGATGCACCTATTCTCAGGTTTATATCTATTCATGTATTTGAGGACTAATTTAGGGCATTGGACAGCCATGGGAAAGACTGTACCTTTAAGCAAGCCACTTTCTACTATATTTTTCATCATAGGATTTGACACAAGATCTATAGTCCTTTCTTTAAAATCTTCCAAGTCATATTGGACCAGAGAAGTGTCCCCAATTTTAGGAGGAGAACATATGAGACTAGGTACATGCTCATAATCGAGACATGTAGATTTCATGGTTACAGGTTGGAGTATATAATGAAAATAAAATGTTTTCAACTCCTTAAATAATTTTTTAAACTCCAAAGTATCCTTCTTTCCAACCAAGTAAAGGAAACAACTTATAGTAAGAGTAAAACTCACCTTTAAATTTATCTAAAATCATTATGAATTTGAGAAATCAAATATATTATACCACATGTGCTATTCTCCTTTGTATCACCCAGTATGCTCATTTGCTAAATTTGAATTATTCTCTTTTGATATAGATATTAACCATATTAAATAATTAAATTAGGACAATATGTGCTACACATGCTTGATAAGATAGGCATTCTGACATATGTATTAATGTCAATCATTTTTTTACATGTGATTTTGATGAGTAATGATTATCTGTAACCTCATCAAAATTCAAAATTTTCCACTTTATAATGAGTTTTGGATATATTCTCCTCTAAATATCTTGCTAATTTTAACTTGGAGAAAGCCTCGGGGTGAGATGAGATTATAGTAATTAAACCATTAAACCATTGAACTTTTGAAAATGTGGTTCAACTTCAGGGTTCAATGATATAGGATAAACTACATAGATTGACCAATAGCCATATGATCTTTCTAGAAACTTCAAACTTTGAAACATTGAACCATTAAACTTTTGAACTCCTCTACGTAGGTTCAAATGCTAGGTTCAATTGGTAGGTTCAATGATACATTAATTTATATAAGGGAACTGAGCGAACATGACTCTTTACAAAACATTGAATATTGAACTTTTGAACTATTGAAATTTTAAACTCTGAAAAAGGGTTCAATTTTAACTGAAAGGTTCAAAGTCATAATTGAAATACATAAAGGGACAAACAATTTGCTTTGAGAAATATTTAAACCATTGAACCTATTGAACCATTAAACTTATTGAACTCTTGAACTTCAAGAAAGGTTCAAGTTCAAAGGTTCAATTCTTTTGTAAATTTAAACATAAAAGAAGATAAGTGGTTGAACTTATTATATGGAAAATTTTATGAAAATTTGAATAAGGGCGACTCAAAAAGGTAACGTTGGCTCGGACTGGGGACTTTATTTTATGACAAAATGTAAATAACTTAGAAACTCTAGTTACACAGACTGAAACACAACAATGGAAGAAAAGGAGAATGACAAACCAAAAATGGGAAAGGAAAACACAAAATGTGATAAGAAAGGAAAGACTATGTACAAAGTAGGGGATACCTATCTCATAGTCAATACAACTTAAGATCCTATCGATTATAGAACAGGGTTAAAATAGCTCCATCTAGATATTCCAATTTAAAAGAATTAGGACCAAGTATCTAATGAATTTTGAAAGGTCTTTTCCAAAGTGAATCAAATTTTTCATGTGCTCCTTTAGGTTCTCTCATTCTATCCCATAACAATACTTCATCTCCTTCCATGAACTTTTTAGGTCTAGTTTTCTGATCAAAAATATTTTTAACCTTGGTTGATGAGCAGTAATCTGATCAACTAGTTTATTACTCTCTTCCTCAATCTTAGTTAAGTACATAACTCTTTTCTCTAAAGAATCTTGAAAGTACTGATCTTCAATAACATTTTTTAACTTAGCTATAGATAATTCTAGAGGTAATGATAACTATCTTGTTATCCCATAAACTAGCTCAAAAGGTACCATTCCTATTTATCTTTTTGGGGTTACCCTATAAACTAAAAGTGCTTCATATAGTTTCTTATGCCAATCTTTGAGGTTATCACTCACCAATTTCTTCATGATGGATATCAAATGTTTATTACTAGACTCTACCTATCCATTTCCTTAAGGGTAATAATCTAATGAGTTAGAAAGAGAGATACTATGTTCATAGCAAAATCAAGTAAGCTCCATTGAAGAAAAATTGGTAGCATTATCTTCCACAATCTTTTGAGGAACACCAAAATGTACTAGTATATTTTCTTTGAGAAAATTACATACCACTTCTGAAGTGGTTCTCTTCACAAGGGCTGCTTCAACCCATTTCATAAAATAATCAATTGCTATTAAAATGTGTGTATGACTAGCACTTGATAGAGGTGAAAGAGGCCCAATGAAGTCTAATCCCCATTATTTTAAAGTTTCTTCAATAATGATAGGTCTTAGAGGTAATGGTACAAGTTGTGGTCTTCTTGAAAACAATTTGCATTTTTCACAGTTAGCTACCCATTTATATGCATCTTTGAACACACCTAGCCAATAATAACAATTTCTAAGGATTTTGAATGTTGTGACCAAAGAAGAGAAATTTCCACCACAAGCTTCATTATGAAAAACTTCCAATAGTTTGTATTGTTGTTCCATATCCACACACCTCAGAAAGGTTCCATCTAGTCCATTTTTATATAGGACATTATCCCAAAGCACATATTTTTTTGATTTTAACTTTAGATTCCTTTTCTGCTTCAGGAATAAATGACTGGGATAGTCTCCATAAGTAAGATAGTGTGCCATGTTTAGGAACCATGGATCTTGTAAGCTCACCAATAGGATAGTAAGAAGTTCTTCTTTACTTCTAGCTATCAATTTGCACAAACCTTGACCTTTAACTAATTTGGTTGGCTTAATCTCCAAGTCATATTCTTAAATTTTAGCAAACCATGTTGCTCTATTGTTCATTCCAACCTCTTGCAGAGTCAGAATGCTTTTCACAGCTGAACTAGGAACAAATACAACTAAATGAGAATGAAGTATATAATATCTGAATTGTTTAATAGCCTTTACTAAAATAAAAGCTTGTTTCTCAACCAAAGAATATTAAAGTTCATGGTTCTTGAGAGGAACACTCATAAAGGCCATTGGGGCTTCTATATTTACTTCATTTTTCTATAATAAGATACCAGACATGGTATGTTCCGAAGCATAATAGTAAATAACAAAATCTTTCTGGAAATTAGGATTTACCAAAGTAGTTATTTATGCAATCACCTCTTTAATATATTCAAATGTTTTTTTAGCAGCTTCATTCCATTTGAATGCTTTTTTTTCACTCATCATCCCCATAATATGTTTTATAAGCTTAGAAAAATCAGGAATAAACCTTCTTAGAAAATTAATCTTACTAAAGAATGACTTAACTTCAGTCTTATTAGAAGGAAGGATTAATTGTTGTATTGTTCTAACTCTTTCTGGGTCAATTTTGATTCCACTTTTTGAAACTAGATGTCCTAATAACTTTCCTTCTATAACATAGAAAACTGAATTCTTAGGGTTAAGAGATATCCCATGACTCTGACATCTTTGTAAAATGGTCTCTAGATCCTTCAGATGATCCTCTCTTTTTCTAGAGAAAATAGTTAAATCATTAAGATAAATGACAATAATTTTATCTTTCAAATTTTTAAAGGATGAATCCATCACCTATTGAAAATTTATACTAGTATTAATCAAACCAAAAGGCATATGGTTATAGCCAAAAGTTCCTCAAGGTATAGTGAAAGCAATTTTATGTTGGTCAGTTGTAGCCACACTTATTTGATTATAACCTGAGAATCCGTCTAACATGGACATCATTTTTGACCCAACAATAGTTTGCAAGATGTGATCCATCATAGGTAAGGGATAATTATCTTTTAAATCAACTTGGTTCAAACTCTTGAAGTCAACACATATTCTTATTTCCCCATTTTTTTTTCATACTGGAATAATTTTGCCACCAAGGTGGAGTGATGAATTGGATAAATAATCCTAGCCTTCAACATCTTATCAATCTTTTTAAAGATAGCTTTAACAACTTTTGGGTTATAATTTATTAGCTTTTGCCTAAAAGGAGTTGAATTTGCTTTCAAATGAATATGATGCTGAAACTGTCTACATCTAAAATCTTTAAGGTCATCATAACACCAAGCAAAGACATCCTTATACTTAATCAATAGATTAATTAATTTATTTTTCTCCTCTGGTGAACAAAACCTACAAATGGAGATCAATTTAGGGTCAGTCTCACTTGCAATATTGATTTTCTCATAATCCTTCATTTTGTTAAGATTCTGAGCAAGTTTGCCTTTAGTATATTCATCTTCTCTAGTGAACAAATGTTCTAGAGAGACCAATCATTTAGGGATTTTTTTTTTCATTTTAATTGAATTACATCATCTTTTGGATTGATCCTTGGATCAAGATTGAATTATTTACATTCTATTTCATAACCTTCAAAATAAGTTCCAAGGAACATATCAACATTCTCCAAAAATTTTCTAATCTATTTATTACTCTCAAAAACTTGCCAATTTTTATCATTATCTAAGACATTAGGATGATAGACTAGTTTTATTTTATATGACTCCCTTTTGAAATCAAGGTGTGGGAGAAGAAGAGAAGTTAATACTGCTAGAGAATCTTCTTGAGTGTTCTAGTCTTCAGGAATTTATTCAATAAAAAAGGCCTCAAAACATTCTATCTCATTCCTAACTCTATTTTTGTAATGTCTTATTCTATCATTTTTAACTGAGAAAATGCATCTCACTTGTTTGACAATTAATTTAGTATCTCCTTTTGCCTTGAGTATCTTTGTAGCTTTTCCTTTAGCTTCATTTAACCCAAGTAATAAAGCTTCATATTCTACAGTAATATTAGTGTTTTTAAATTCTAGCTTGAAAGAGTAAGGAAAAGTTTCACCTTCAGGTGAGATCAACACAACTCTTGCTCCTGAACTAGTGGTAGCACAACTACCATCAAATTCCATGGTTCATAGATCATCTAAATGAAGATAATTTGAGATAGATTCTTCCTTAAAATATTTAGAGGAGAAAATAATTACCAAATCACATTCTTCAAATAGAATCTGAGACTTAGTGTCATCAAAAGGATATACTGTAAACTTGCATTTAGGTTTAGGTTCTAGCTTAACTTTATAATTTCCCACTAGAATTGTAGCTCATAACCAATCCAATTTAATCTACCCTCCAAATCTTTTCAAAAATTCCTACTAAATAACATCCCATAACTAGAAGGAATATCTACTACTAAAATAATCAACTTCACCTTTTTATCAGGATAGGTTGCAAGAGCAAATCATGCATCTTTAATTTATCTGAGAAAATAAATATGTTTGCCATCCATGGAATAACATCCACCAAATTTTTTTGTAAGGGATAAGCCTAAGGCTTTGGCTACATAAGAAGGTATTATATTATCAAAAGCACTTGGTCTATGATATAATTGTTGAGTTTATGACCATTTATGAACACAAAAACATAAAATGGGTTGGGTTTCATTTTAGCCATATAAGGAGTATCTTAAGATGAATTGAGGTTCATTCTAGAATTATGATTGGGTGATTCAAGTGGAGAAGTAAATAATTGGGTAATGGGAGACTTAGTGTTAACATTTAATTGACTTTTAGGTTCAACTTGTGTAGGACCATTTTTGACATATTTAACCAATTTATCAAGTTATTTAGGTTTCAATCTAAGGTATTTAGTAGGGGATATTTGAATTTTTGCAAACTTAGAAAATTATAAAATATCATAAGAAGTCTCACAATTATTTCTATGTAACAATTTATTTTCTTGTGTCTTAGCATCAGAAGTTTTAGTAAAAGGTTCCTTACATTTAACGGGTAGTTCTTGAGCATTAGAAAACTTTGGATTTTTTTGACTTCTGCTAAGTACAACACATAAAGGATCTTCAAGAGTAACCAATATTTCACCTCCTCTTTTTAAATCTAAATCATATTCTAGGAAGTGTATTTTAGAGTCACGAAGTCTTTCAAAGATCCTTTCTTCTTTAGTAATCTCCCCTAAGATATCTTGAGTAGTAGTCATTTGAGTATATCTAAGCATCTCTAGACAAGAATCTCTATCATGATTAGTAGTCAAATGAAAGACACACATGTTATTTATTCTAGGAGGGGATTCAATAGTCAATCTTGGTTGTGTTGATGTAAGTGGTAATGTCTTACTAGCATTTGTTTGTTGATTTATCCTGCCAATATCTTGATATGGTTGTTGGAATGAAGTACTAGTCTTCGGTAATTATCTTTTAAGGGAAATCATATAATTGACTAGCCTTTGAACTATAGGATTGGTAGAGGATGAGGGATGAGCATTAGGTACTTGAACTTCTTTCTTCCATTTTCTAGCCATAATAAGATCATCCTCTAAGTCAACTACCAATGATTGTACATCTATTAAATAAAAAATTACACCTCTTCTGAGATGAAAAATTATATCAGGAGGTATATAATTAATAAAGAAACATTTTTGATTCTCAATAGTTAATCTTTTAGTAGTAGGAATCTTGTGCACAATTCTATTGAATTTGGCTATAAATTCCCTCATGGGTTCATGTATCTCCTTGAGATGAGTTAATTGAGCAAGAAGGGAATGTTCATCTTCTATGCTTTTAAACCTATTTTCAAATGTAGTTTTCATATCATTCTAGTTTGTGATTGAGGAATTAGTTAGATGATAAAACCATTGTGTTATAATATCAGTTAGAGTTTGCACAAAAAGCCTTATGGATAGATCTTGATGTTGTATGCCTAACATACCACATGCTGCAAAGGTACTTAGATGTTCCTTTGGTGATTTGGGTAAATTTTCCCTTGTATTTTTATGCAAAGGATTCAAGTTGGCCCCTAAATTTAGAGGTCCTATGGCTGCACCCCAAGGTTGGGCCATTGAAAGAAAAATTATGGTAGAAGGAAAGATAGTACCAGAAAGAGTTAAGGCCTGATAGATAGAGGATATAGAGGGTTTAGGTGCACCAGGAGGTCTACTTATATCTTTTCTAATGTGGGTAGGAATATAAAGAAAATTTAATTTTTGCAATGCTTGAAAAGTAGAATCCTCAATTCCTTCTCTTTTCAAAGACCTTGTGTATCTTCTAGAATCTAGATTATGATATTATAATTATTAACTTCACACTTCAGGGGTATTAATTCCTTATTTCATTTTCTACTTATCTCCTTCTTTGCCTAAGTAACATCAATCTTATATTATCAACTAATTCTTCTTCTTTTTCTAATATTCTGCTTGTTATTCTATAATCATCAATATTTTGATGAGAATGCCAAGCAAGAGTATTTAACTGACTAATTATATCTTCTTATTTGTCTTGAAAACAAAGATTAGGTTGCAAAATAGGAATTATATTTTCATGTGGAAGCACCATTGTTGTCTCATATTAAGGTGACAAATCTTTCAGTAAAGATTTCAATTTTGATTCCCCAATGGAGTCACTGAAAACTGTTGGCTAACAGATTTGTCCTTATCTAAAAAATGTTTTACTTTGACTCCATACCCTTCTTATTTCAAGAAAAAATAAGCTAAAAAATAAAAGGGTGAACTATTAAGACTAGTTCCCCTCTAAATTAAGGTATAACTCCCTTTAATATTTTTAATTAATTTGAATATTTAGATACACTTTTAACTAGAAAGTGTTTTAAAGGTAGATTAACATCCACACATCATCATGTTATGAATGCGAGATTTTATAACAGCAATGGATAATAGAATACATAGATTCTATTCTCAATAATGATTAAATAGATAAACATATATATAGTTGAACTAGTAAAAGGATAAAACACATATAACGAATTGTCTAATGGAAGAGTAATTACTATATAAAAGAAGATTTCACATAGAAAACCTAATTTCAAATACTCAAAGACACAGACCTAAGTATTCAGTAATTAATTCTCCTTTTTGATTCATAGATGAAAAATGTTTTAGACAAACGTCACATATATTCTCAACAATAGTGGTCCAGTTCTGAAATTTTCTCACTTTTTTCATTTTTTTATCCCCTCTTTTCCAATCAATATATATATATATATATATATATATTTGTCATAACTAATCCACCTGTCAAACTAAACCAGAGTTAAAGTAACTTTGACCCATACAGGATTTAGTTTTTTAACAAATTCACTTAAAGATCATGTTTCAAATAGAAAAGCAACTAAATAAGTGAATAGAACAAACTATGTAAGTAAAATCATTGTTAAAGTGCTGGATTAGGGTCTCCAAATTTTCTCTATTCAGTTGGGTAGACACGTTGATCTTTCCACTCCTAAAATGCCATAAAAAACTCCTGAATTTTTATAAGATTGGGAGTGCTAATGTGTTTTATCTTTTCTTTCCAGATGTTTTTTCCCTCTGAATTTTCCCCATCTTTTCTATGTGTTCTAAGAGAGTGTCGATGTAGCAATAAAGAAGTGAATCTAACTTTGAAATCTGAGAAAAATCTTCAGTTGATAACTTGTCACTTTCTTTAATGATGTTGATCTTTTCCCTAAAGAATTGAATCATAATATTGATATCTTTTTCTAGTTTTCCATCATCTTTTATGTATTTGATATCAATACTATGTAGATCATGTTGTAATGACTAAATAAATTTAGTTATTTCCTTGATCATTTTTTTTTTAAATTTCCATTCATCCTTGTCAAGATACTGAATTTCTCCATTCAATATTTTTCTTACTTACATATAATACATCTTCATCCAGACTTGTCAAGTTCTTCTCTGACAAAAAATTTGTTATTCTGTACTTTTATACTTCATCAATTTGATTCATCACGCTCATCCATTTTACTTCATCTTTTATCCACAAAGTGTTTTGAGTCTTCAAATATTTAATAGTAATTATGGTTAGATCATATACATTCTTCAATTATGGATGAATTCTGTACCTTTCTAAATGATGCCATCCAACTAATTATCAAATACCCTAGTAACCATTTTGCCTCTATGTATCTGGTCTAGCATCCTTTGATTGATAGGTGATTTTGGATCAAAAGATAGGGGTAATTGGGTGATCAGTTGTGGATCTAGACTATTAATGGTGTAAATATACTCTGACATTAACTACACAGTCTATTTTAATTCTCTTTTATCTTTTTCATCCTTCCAAGTTCTACTGACTATCCTTTCAGTGGATACTTCAAGGTGATACACATCTACAAACATGATACAGTCCCAAGATCCACTTTTTCAATTGTAAAATCTTGAACTATAGGATCTTGAAATTCTTCATTGGTTCTTGGCCTCATTATTTCTGCATTCCAATTCCTTGTATTAGGGTCAACATTTAATCTAGATGTTTTTAACTTTTTGGATTTAGGATTTTTCCCTAAATATTTACTTAGCATATCCTCCAGGGGCAAAGAAAATGGTATTAATTTCCTTTTTCTGCTAATTGAGCTTTCTAACCACTTGGGTGTAGAGGTTGAGGCTTCTTTATCAATATTTGGTTGATTAGAAGGTATATTTGAAACAATCATTAGTTTGACTGAGTCAGAAGGAATCATTGTTTGTTGATTTGCACTAACCTCTTCTACTATTGGTGAACTAGATTCTTTATCACCTTTGGCTTCTCTTGAATCTTCTTTTGAATTCAAATCCATAATTACCTTTTTATAAATCTAACTCTTTCTCTTGGTTTGGGTCCTTGATCTGGTGGCATGAGGAGGTAGAGTAGTTACAAGGGCCTTTTCATATTCTTTGATGACAAGATCCCTTCCAATTTTTTTTGTAGAAGTACCTACATCAAAAATAGCAATAAGATGATTAGAGGAGCTTATTGGGAATGGGGATTCAATTATTGATGTACATTACTAGGAAGCTATGTTTTGAGATCCCCTTAGTTTTTGCTCTCTTAACCATTTCTTAGTTTTCCTTATCACTAGAAGGGTCTTAACTTCAATTCTATCTTCTTCCTTTTTCTCCCAGTCGATTTATGGAATAGGTGATTATTCTATCTTTACAAAATGTGGATCAGTCACCTATTCATCATTGTCATAAATTATAGAGATGTCCATATTCAAATTGAGGGTAATAATTTTCCCTAAGGAGAAATTGGACCATAGTCTTCTTCTAATTTAAAATTCATCTAAACATTCCTCCCAATAATCCTCTAAATGAGGGATATGTGAAAACCCTATCCCAAGATCCAAGTTATCTCTGGCAAAAACTTTGCTATCAAATTGTGATCTAGTTGTGAAGTATTGAAAATTTAAATTCTTAAGATTCAATACTAAATTCAAAGCATCAAAAGTTGACTTGCATGAATAACATCCATGTTCAATTGGAAAATATATACTATATTTCTTTTCCATTAGGATTTTTTTTATCTATATGTGCTTATTGTCTGCAGACTTTTATTAACATAAATCAGTCAAATACATACCTAGGTAACCTTGAAGGTTCACTATCAAAACCCCCAACTCTGATATAAGTGAACTTGGAAAATTGAGTGAAGAAATTACCATAAATGTTGATTAATTGCATAGCTTCATCAGATAACTTTTTATTGATGTTGTTTGAAAATTCAAAGTCATCCTCCTAGTAAAAACATCATTGACTCTTCTATAATCCTCATAGCAATTATGCATTCACAACTATGAGTAATATTCATAAATTTTACTGTCTTCAGCCAAGGGTGCATGTGGTAATCCTACCCATTGTCTTGTAGATACCAAGTAATAGAAAATGTAAGAAGACATATAAAACTCTTTATTTCTAAAATAGTTACTTAAACCCTGATGCAAACTTTTAGCTATAATTTTTTCCCAATCCAAATATTGTTCTCCTTGGAAGATCACTTGTATAAAGAAGTACATCCAGTCTTCACAATAATATGCATGAGTATTACCTTTTAATCTGTGTAGTAACACTATAATATCTTATACTTCTAGAATCATATGATTTCTTATTAATGGTTTGGGCAGTCTTGAACCCCCTTTTTGGAATTTCAAAAGCCAAATTTTAGCAATCACACTCTTATAAATTTCTTTCTTTAATGAAAAATAACCATATGAAGAAGTAATATTGAGGTCAGAGTATGGTTCCTTGGGAGGAATTCTCATTGCAAACATTAGTGTTTGTCTATTGATATATAATAAAACATTTCCATCTATAGTCCTGATGCACCTATTTTGAGGTTCATATCTATTTATGCATTCAGGGACTAATTTGAGGCATTGGACAGCCATGGGAAAGGCCGTAGCTTTAACCAAGCCACTTTCTACTATCTTCTGCATCATAAGATTTGACACAAGATTTCTAGCCCTTTCTTTATAATCTTCCAAGTCATATTAGACCAGAGAAGTGTCCCCAATTTCAAGAGGAGAACATATGAGACCACGACCATGCTCATAATCAAGACATGAAAATTTCATGGTTATAGGCTAGAGGATATAATGAAAATAAAATGTTTTGAACTCCTTAAATAATGTTGTAAACTCAAAAGGATCCTTCTTTCCAACTAAGCAAAGGAAAAAACTTATAGTAAGATTAAAACTCACCTTTAAATTTATCTAAAATCACTATGAATTTGAGCAATCAAATATCTTATACCACCTATGTTGTTCTCTTTTGTATTGCCCAATATGCTCATTTGCTAAATTTGAATTGTTCTTTTTTTGATACAAATATTAACCAGATAAAATAATCAAATAAAGACAATATGTGCTAAACATGCTTGATAAGACACACATTTTGACATATGCATTAATGGCAAGCATTTTTTTATGTGCAATTTTTATGAGTAATGATAATCTATAACCTCGTGAAAATCCAAAATTTTCCACTTTATAATGAGTTTTGGATATATTATCCTCTAAATCTCTTGCTAATTTTAACTTAGAGAAAGCCTTAGGGTGAGATGAGAGTATAGTCATTGAACCAATTGAAATTTTGAAAATGTGGCTTAGCTTCAGGGTTCAATGATACGAGATGAACTACATAGACTAACCAATAGTCATATGATCTTTCCAAAAACATCAAACTTTGAAACATTAAACTGTTAAACTTTTGAACTCTGCTACGTAGGTTCAAACGCTAGGTTCAATTGGTAGGTTCAATGACAAATTAATTTATATAAGGTAACTAAGTGAACATGACTCTTTAAAAAACATTAAATATTGAAATTTTGAACCGTTGAACTTTTAAACTTTGAAAAAGGGTTCAAGTTCAACTGAAAGGTTCAAAGTCATAATTGAAATACATAAAGGGACAAACAGTTTGCTTTGAGAAATATTTGAACCATTAAACCTATTAAACCATTTAACTTATTGAAATCTTGAACTCTAAGAAAGGTTTAAGTTCAAAGGTTCAATTCTTTTGAAAATTCACACACAAAAGGTGATAAGCGGGTGAACTTATTTTATGGAAGAATTCACAAAAAATTGAATAACGGTAACTAAAAAAGGTAACACATCCTTCGTATGGAAGTTTTCATTTTGTCCATTTATTCATGTAAAATACGCGATAATCCCTAAGGTTATTCCTATAATTATAATCAAAGGGATTATTAATGTGTGCAAAAAATTTGAATGTATTCATTATGCCATGTTTGTTACTCTTCAATTTTTTATAGTGCTTTTATGCATGTGGTATCTCTAAATTTTATTTACATATTTGTAAACTCATCACACTTAGAAAATAAGTTGTTATTTAAAATTGAAACATGTTGAAATATTTTGGTCATTATCTTTCTAAAACATAACTATAACACTAGTAGAAGTTTTAACAATTCAAGATTCTCCTTAGACTTATTTTGCATCAAAATTTGGGTATATAATGCAAGAAGCATCCTTTGAGTAACTTTGACTCCATCTTATCCTACACAATAAGTGAAATGTAGATAAATATCTAAGCTTATCTCAAACATTATTGATATGAAAAGAAATATTATGATGATATTTTACATTTCTTTCTCTTTCCTAGTATTAACATTTATTACATGTCCATGACAATTTATCTATTTTGATTTATGACTATAGACGGTGCTACTTGGGTACCCATAAGCTTTGTTCCATACATTATGATAGATATCTATCCCATTTAAATTCATTTTATGCACCTCCATAGATTATTCTCCCACATTAAACATACCATTTGATACCAATGCATCTAACACAAAATTCTTTGTGTCTTATTCATACATGGCTCTAATTTTATGCCATAGAAATGTGACTGAAGATAGGGGAAATTTTTTAAGATAGTCAAATTTTTAATAATTATTTTTCACATTCTCCACTTCATCAAAAAAAATTAACCATTTTTTATCCTCATCAACATGTAGATTTGATGAACTGGATAGAGGGTCACTCAATTTTTGACATTTTTTAGTATTGTAGGCTATTCTAATCATTATTTTGGAATGATTACAATTAGTGACATAAAAAAAAATTATATATAACATCTATGGATGTCACTCTTCTAATGCATCCCACATGTTCACCTTAACCTCATCTGAGACTTGTTTGGACCTCACATATAGAAGAGAGCATTAGAGAATATAGTTACCAAGGAAGGTGTTGATAGGCAAATTGACATTCTATAAAATGGGGTAGTTAGTGTATACACATAATATTTTCAAACTTTCTCTATTACTAATACTTTACCTCTTGCAATAACCCATGGAGTCTTAATCTCTCTAAGTGCATGCCTTAAAGGGTACACCAAGAAAGGGTGGGTAGACCATTTGTGTTTCATAATATTTTTGTACCCTATACCACCACTTGTAATCTACACAAACATTTCCTAAACAATTCCATAAGATTTGACACCTCCATAATACACTCCTCTAAGAAATTCACCACCTTATTTAACCACTACCTAAGCCAAAAACCTTTTTTGACATTTACCAAACAATGTCAACCTAGGAAAATCCTATATTCAAATTAATATTAGCATATTATAAGTCTAGGTTGGCCTCAATGGACCCAGACTGGTACCTAACTTAGTTTTATCAATTAATGATATAAGGTCACATTGGGCTGACACTATCAGATAAACACTCAAAAAGGTTTAGGGTTATATATATATATATATATATATATATATATATATATATATATATATATATATATATATATATTCTTTTCACTATTTATTATTGAGATAAACAAAGATAACTATTCATGTTTGCTTTTTTACAATTAGCTCTTCCATATTCTAATTGAGGAGATATTAGCTTATGGTTTACACTTAGAACTAATAATTCTATCTTGTGAAATATTGGTATTTTTAGGAGGTCATTGGATAAACTATAGTCTATTTTACATCCTTCACTTTTTCAATAATATAAAACAACCTATTGTGAAGCACCTTTGGTTAAGGGAGAGATTGAGTCTTGATGGGTTCATATTCAAGGTAAGTATCTCTAGTTTTACTCCTTTATTTTAGTAGATAGAAGTAGCCTAAGTAATGGCCTTTGAATGTATTTATTTTTCCATGCATTAGGGTTATATCTATACAAAGCTTAATTAGAATTATTCTATGCATGTTTACTTTCATGTTTGTTGACCCCATTTTGTGCCATAAGCTTTAGTGAGCACTAGGATTGATTTTAATTTAATTTACATATAATTTGTGAATATATAAACAATAGTACCTATCTAGGGTTTTTACATGGTGCTTCTTAACTAGAGGCTTTAGAACCCTCACTAGTGACATTAATGTGGTAATAAATCCATTAGTTAGGTCTAGTAGATACATCATGGTCTTGACCCCAAATGTCTAAATGTATCAACCAATAGAAGTGTGAGTGTGATTTATCTTCTCTAAGATAGGATTGATTTATAGGTTAGGTATACTTTCCCTTGTATACATTTTAATAAACCTGACGTGAATCTATCCCTAGTATGTTTTCTTTCACATATTCATTATATTATCATATTATTTATTTTTATTTTTCCACTAATATATCAAGCCTATAAATATATTCTAATAGTCTATGTGTAGGTTTAACAATTCAATCTCTCCAAATTTGCTTTATTTTCTCTATGCAGTTCTTCTCCAAATATAAGTGATTAGATAAATCAAATCAACACAATCTTCTTCTTTAATTATATGATTTTAGACTTTATCAACCTAATTGAATATATTTTAAGTTATATTTTTTATGATACAAGTTTATATACATAGTCAATCCACATAGCTATGTTCATATATTATTTTCATTGCATAGGGTTTATAAACTTCATCAACCCAGTTGACTCTGTTCATAGAATATAAAACATCAGCACTTGAACAACACAAAATAAAAATTTGAAATTATGTATCTCAAAAATTACCAAATTTCATTCTTATCTTATCTATAAATTATTTTTATCATTTAAAGTCTTTTTTTTGGCATTTTATAGTCTATAAAATTAAAACCCTACAATAAACTAGCTTAACCAGGTCGATAAAGTTTTGTATCTTATTTTCTCTTTATAAAAAAAATTGAACTATTCAAATGTGTTAATATATATATTACTTCCAAATAATAATATTTACCATATAGTCTCTATTTTTTATTGTTTTTATATTGATTTAACCTTTTTGTGTTATCTAAAAATAATTCCTATGTTTGGTTAAAGGGTTGAGATGTCTAAATCAGTCAAATAATATGCAATAATTAAAAACTAATTTGTTAATTATTTTAACCTTATTTGAATTTATAAAAATAACAATAAATAGTCATAAATATAGAATTATTTTAAAATTGATTGTTGTGGATGATCCAAGTTTTAAAAGATGAGTTTAAGATAGTTTTGAGTGTCATCAATAGGATTCTGGTCTCTATCTTCTCACTAGATAATAGCACACCATATGGATAGTAACACCATGCTTATGTAGTGTCCTTAATGTGGAACTAATTTCCCCTTTATATGATTTTTATTAATTTTTAGGAGTACCTGCACCTATGTTTAGAGGTTCTATTCTTATGCACATAAAACTCAGAGCTCTATGTTGTGCCTAGAAAGCCTTATTTAATGTGTAAACCTAATCCTCCTTATAAGTATGGTATAAAAAATAATTATATGTTTGTATTATGATAGTTTGGTCATACTTAAAACCTCATTATGAAGATATTTTCTTACATACCAATACTCTAAAGAGGGATCAATCATGATGTAGTTCCCACATAGTGTTTGATGGAAGTACAAGTGAATGTTATAATGAGAGTGGACTTGGATGACTTTATTGCGGTTGACTTTTGAAATATTTTAAATCTAGTTATATGGATGATGTACATGGTAGTATTAAAAATTAGGGAAAAATAAGGATCAAATACCTTAATTTTGACGAACTTATCTTTTGTTTGAATGTGCTTTTGAATCTATTTTCCATTAGTGAATAGAGGTCAATTAGAATTGTATCTATAGATATATGTAGATTATGTAGATAATAAAATATGATTAGGCTGACCTTAGGAGGGGCACACATTTGAAAAAGTATCTATTGGGAAGAGTTAGATTTAAGGAAAATCACATCCAACTAGGTACACTAGTGCCATGTGGTTGTAGTGTCCCAAATGTGGTGCTAATGTCCACTTGGTAAATTGATAAGCAAGTTGGGTTGGAATATAAGAATTCAATCTTGGGACTATGTTTTGGCTGACTGTAGGTGTTTGTGGTCTACACAATTATTATAAAAGTGTGTCTAAATATATAGGTTAGGTTTAGGGATAAGCTAGGAATAGGGTAGCTCAAGCAAAAATCATAGAATCTAATTACCACTTTTATGTGATTAAATCCTCCCCTTTATGATAGAAATGAATCAAAGTGGAATTACTAGTATAAAATTAAAATAAGCGTGCTTGGAATTACATTGGAAGTAAATCCCATGTAGTTGAGTCTGAGTATATGAATCTAGGTTTACGTATCTAAAACATGATCTAAATATATAACCTACAATCAAACATGAGAAAATTAGTCCTTAAGAGATTATCAAAATCAAAAGACTATGATGAAATAAAATAATTGAGCAAAGCTAGGTAAAGAGAGGAAAGGAACAAATACACCTAGTTGGGTATGTAAACCAATGCATGAACCTAGTGACAACCTATGTGTGTGAGTTTATATAATGATCATGTAATTAAATAACTTAGATAGAGATGATGGCTTGAACAATCATCATATGGGTGGCTCAAGAACTCAATCTAGTTTTGACTCCATCATTGCCCACCCTTGCTAGATGGATCTTGATTTATGAATATTTTAGATAAGATTGTAAGTGTGTCCAACCCTCTCATGTGGGTGGATCAATAACTCAAGTAGGCCATGAAGCCATAATAACCCACCCATTTGAAATATATGTATCCATAACTTAACTACACAAAGTGTTTAAGGTATATAACTAAGTCTAACTATGTATGTTGGCTCCTTAGCTAGTCATCTATATTAGGTAGCTTTGGGCCGCTCGATAATGCCAACCACTATAGATGGAGTAAGGCATGAATTTGGTGAAAAAAGAACATGTAATAACAAGTGTATACAATATATATAATTATATGGAGTTTTCCATTCCATCTAATTAACCTATGTGTCACTAAGTATATGAAAACTATGTGTTGCATACATGCCCCTAATCTAGTATCTGAATCTACTAAATCTAAAATGAGTATGTAATAACTAAATCTATGTAACTAAGATGAATGTGGGAGTGATCATGTCATGCAAGATTCCACCAAATTTAATCAAATGGTATGAATCTAATCTTAAATGAATTTATTTGAGAAAAAATTGAATATATTATCAAACTTGTGGTTATATCTATGAAAATATGTATTGTACCTAGTGTAGTGGTCTAATCAATCTAGAATGTCCTAAATATAAGGTTAATGGATAGTAGCACCCTATAGTGGATAGTATCACCTTATGGTTTTAGTATCCTAATATGGGTGTTATTATCTATTTGGTTTGATTTATGAGTGATCTAAACTAACTTTTGAGTCTCTATTATGTTTTGTGTTTGCAATATGTTTGATGTCTAAAATTGAGCCTATGTGCTGAAATGTATCTATGAATAGCAATGTAGGAGATTGAAATTTGTTAAAAATACCTATGAATTCCCACTCTTTTGAGGGTTTTTGTGAAATATAATTATGAATTTCCCTCTAAATAATTATATCTAAAAAATATGTTAGTTAAAGTATGTGCATGATATTCCAATATATTGTACAAACATAAAAATCAGAATGTAAATGAATCGAAGCATGAGTAAGTAATGTAATAAGTATTTTATAATCTAGAATTTCACAAGGGTGTCAATATATATGTATTCAATGTGTATAGAATCAAATATGAGTAACTAATTAGGGAGATAGGTCAAGATGTCCATCATAACTACCAAGTAGGAAAGGTATATGCATGAGGTCCATCATGGAATAAAAAATTGGTGTGTGTAAAAAAAAATACAAGTATCATGGTGTAGAAGCATATAAATAATCATACATACAAATACATAAGGCACACAAATTTAAGATAATGGGCATATGTCACTAAATATAAGAGTGAATATATACAAAGACATGTTTAAATGTCCACATTTGAAAGCAATAAGCAATTTGGATTAGATCCATTTATAAGGTCATGTTCAAATGTTTGTATATATAATCATGAAAGAAAACATAAGGGACATGATCACATGTCTAAGGCATATAAATAAATAGTTGGCATAGATCCAAATAACAATGACATATGCAAATTCCATCAAAATGGAAGAAGCATAGAAAACACAATTAAGTCTAATCTAGGAACTATAAATGAAAGCATGTATAACTATGTAGTATAAATCTATGTAGATGTTAGGATGTATATATACTAGGTGTAAGTAGTGATAGTTGGAAAAAAATATGAGCAATGAGTAGTAATGATTAATATCAATATGTATAAATGTGTAAACTAGACTATATAGTATGTAAATATACAACTTGTTAGTAGAAAATTTATATGAAATGCCCCCAAGTGGATGAATTTATTAAATGTATAAATCTAGATTAGTGTAAATTCCCCTAGTGGATAGATGATAGTTAGTTTGGATTGGTGTAGTGAACTAGATTCCTATCTAGAATCTACAAGCACTCAATAAGAACAAGTGATGTATATGTGTATGATAAAACTAACTATACTATGATAACTAGTAATATGCAATATCTAGCAAGTAGTATAAATGTAAACATAGCAATGCATACAATCTATAAATTTTAAATATTTTAATATTTTTGTATTTTGACATGTTATATTATTTTTTGAGTCAAGACATGTACAAGTGAATGAAAATAAACAATGTGAAAGGAGAGAGAGAGAGAGAGAGAGAGAGAGAGAGAGAGAGAGAGAGAGAGAGAGAGAGAGAGAGAGAGAGAGCTCATGATACCTCTCATCCATAAGTTACAAAAATCCTGAAAGTAATAAAATGGTCTCATAGCATCTTTTCATGCATTAGATTAGTGTGATAATGGTCTCAATGATAAGGTGGCATGGTTATTGAATGAGGAGTTACAATTCATCTCTTGAGGGGTAGTTACAAATTACTCTCTTGACACATGGCATTTTTTGACCTCTTTGCCTCATCATGAATTTCAATTCTTTCCTACTATTTAAACCTTTATAACTTAGATAAATGTCAATCCTATGTTGTTAAAGGGCTAAGTATAGTAAATTAGGGTAGAAATATGCAATAATTACAACCACTAATTTGTCATAGAATTGAATAAATTTTACCTTTCTAAAAATAACAATAAATAATGTAAATAATAATTTAGTTGGTAAGTAATTGAGATAGATGATCTGGAGACTAAAAATTGAGGTAGAGGCTAGTCTAAATGTTAAAAATAGGATCCAGGTGTCAAAAACCCTATTAGCTAATAACACCCTAATTAGATAGTAGCGATAGTGACCCTATTTTAGTGATAGTGTCCTTTATGCAAAATTATTTCAAGCTTTTGGGTGCCCCTATGTCTGGGTCTATCAAGCCTGTTCTTGCATGCACAAGTCATATAACCCTATAGATGACCTATTTTGACTAATTTTATGAATAAAACATAATGTTCCATGTTTTTAGGGAATCTAATTGATACAACTAGTAAAGTGTGTTGTTAGTGGGGTAGGTTAGACATTCTCAGCACACCACTGTGATGAGAGTCGCCTACATACCAATACTCTAAATAAGGACCGAGCTCGATGTAGTTATCCCCACCTAAGTTTTAGCACAAATGTAGGTGAATCTAGTATGATAATTTAATTGAGTGATTTGAATGTGATTGAGACTAGAAGTCTAAGTAATCTGAGCTTAAGAATGTTGTAGATGATTATATGTAGAAGTAGGGTAGAATAGGGATTGATAACCTTAATTATGTACAACTTGTTCTGAGTTTGTATAAGTAATTTAGATCTAATTTCCATCTAGTGATTAGAGGGATAAAAGTCATGAATATATAATGTTTTGGTGCTTGTGCATATGCTAAAAAAATTTAGGCCAACCCTAGGTGGTCTAAGATTTGAAAAGATATCCATCTATGAAAAAAAGAGGGAAAGTACAATAATGCTAAAATTGGGACATTAACACCATTTGGTTCTACTATCCCTATTATGCTTCTAGTGTCCAAGTTGTAGAACTTGAGACATGAAGGGCTAAGATGTGAGAATGAGGGTTTGGGATTACTTTAGGGATGTATAGGGATGCATGTGGCCCACACAAAGGTAGGATAAGTGTGAAAATAAGCCCTAAGATAGGTCTAAGGATATTCTAGGGAAATGTGGTAATAATTCTTAACACTCAAGTATCATTTTTAGGTGATTAGATTCCCCCCCTTTATTCGATAAATGTAGCAAAGTAAAATGACTAGGATAAAGGAAAAATAAATGTACCTGGCCTTACCTAAAAGGTAAAGGCCATGATTCTTGTTATGAGTATGTGAATCATGTTCCATTACATGTTTTACAAGTGAAATGGGAATATATTAGTCCTTAATATATATCAAAATCAAAGACAAAAATGAGTAAAGAAGTAAAACTAAGTAAAGAGATAAGAGAGGAAAATAATGAATATACCTCATTGGGTATGTGAACCAATGCATAAAATTGGTGACAACTTGTGTGTGTGTGTGTGTGTGTGTGTGTGTGTGTGTGTGTGTGTGTGTGTGTGTGTGTGTGTGTGTGTGTGTGTGTGTGTGTGTGTGTGTGTGTGTGTGTGTGTGTGTGTAAAGATAAATTAGTGAATAGCTTGGACTGATCTAATGGCTTACTCAATCCCCATGTGTGGGTGGCTCAAGAACTCAATCTAGTTTTGACTCCATCATTTCCCACCCTTGCTTGGTGGATCATGACCTATGAATATCTTGGATTGGATTGATTGTGTGTCTAAACCTATCATGTAGGTGTATCAAAAACTTAAGTAGACTATGATTCCATCATTTCTCACCCATGTGTAGTAGATGTATCTAAAAATAAAACTTCATGATGTAACTAAATGTATGTAAGTAGAGATGTATAACTAGAGATATGTAACTAGAAATGTTAGCTCTACAACCACTCAGGTATATTAGGTGTCTCTAGGCCATTTAGGAATGCCAACCACTATAGATGGAGTAAGGCATGAATTTGGTGTGTAAGTTGGATATGGTGTTTGATGTGTACATAATGACATGGATTTTGTCACTCCATCTAATCAACCCATGTATAAGTGAGCATACAAAAATAATTTACCATGAATATGCCCCTGAATTTGATATTTGAGTATATGGATTATGGACTAAGTTGTAATTATTTATATATAAGTCTCTAAACTATAAATGGGAAAGGTCATGTTGTGCATGATGCCCACAATCTATGTAAACTAGTATGAATCTAAGCTAAACTGAGCAATAATGGTAAATTTATAACTGAACTTATGTAAAACTAGATTGTACATACTGTACTTTTCTATCCAATCTAGATTTTTTTGAAATTGAGGCTACTATATAATAGTGCCATATATTGGATAATAGTTCCATGTGGCACGAGTGTCCCACTTTGGGCACTAATGTTTAACTATTCTGATTTCTATTCAACTACAATCGATCTTTATGTCACTATTCCCACTATGTTTACCTAAGTCTAATTTCTATAATCTGAGCTTATCTGTTAAAAATTGTACTTTGAGTGCATTTTAATAGCCTAATCTCTATGATAAACCCCTATGAATTCCCCCTCTTTTGAGGGGAGTTTTTGAATTGTGTAAGAATTATCTTCAAAAGAAAAAGCTTTGAAAAATGTGTGTTAGCTAGAACGTATATGATATCTATGTAATAATCCAATATAATATTCATACATAACATCAAATTATAAATTAATCTAAGCATAAGTTTTTAATGTGCGATGTATGTTAGGTTTAACATTCACAAAGATATCAAGATAGATATAATAGTGTATATGAATACTAAATTTGAGTAATAACTATGTAACTACCTAGGGGGATGGGGCATGATGTCCATCATAACACCCAAGTAGGAAGGGGATATGCATGAGGTCCCTAATGGCATATACAAATGGAGTGTGTAACAATCAAGATATAAGTGTCATAGAAATGACACATATAGGAAAGCATACATACAACACACATGAGGCACATAAAGTAGGACAAGGGGCCACAATACAAATAAGGACATGTTCAAATGTCTACATAAGCAAACAACAAGCAATTTTGCTTAGACCCACATAGAATGACGTGTTTAAATGTTTGCATACACAATTATGAAATCACACACAAGGACATGGGCACATGTCCAAAGCATACATAGAGTGAAAAGAAGTAGCATAGAGACATAGAGAAATAACATATTTAAATGCCCTTGAATAGATAGAACATAAAGACATAATCAAGTCTAAACTAGGAAAGCTAGAAATGAAAGTATGCATGATCATATAATACAAATCTTTGTAAGAACTAAGATGTACATAGGCTGAGTCTAAAGTAGTAGTAGTCAACAAAAATATATGAGTAGGTGTAACATGATCAATATCAAGATATAATAATGCTAAATATGTGGTGTAGAGTTTAGAAAGATGTAACTTGGTAATCAAAACTATGTATAGGGTGCCCCAAAATGGGTGAATGTGTAAAATAAAGAACCCAAGTATCTGTGTATATGCCCCTAGTGTGTAGATAATAACAAATCTAGATTGGTGTAGTGGACCTGAGTCATGTATCAATATGCAAACACTAAACAAGAATAAGTGAAGCATGTATGTATGATAAAATTGAATAAACTAAGATAAATGTCATATCTAGTGTCTGGCAAATATAAGACATGTAAACATGGCAATGCATACAATCTAAATTTTATGTATTTTATAAGTAAATATGTGAATGTTTTTGTGTTTTTGAAATATTGTTTTTTTTTTTTGGATATATCCTATGTAAATCAACATTAAAATGAAACTATATACAAGGAGCAAGAGTGAATGAGACTTTGTACAAGAAGGGAGGAACATACTAATCGATGAGTCACATAAGAGACTCACTATCACTATGGCTTGTGTCAAAAATAGGAATGGTAATCTGATACAATGTGATTGATATGTTGTATTTGAATGGTCTTACAATATGAATTTGAGTATTTTTCATCATCAAAATTATAATAATCATAATAACCTGGAATGCTAGAGGGAATTACCTCATACTGTGGAGTTGACCTTTTTAAATTGTGCTTTAGAATATTGGTTGTGATTTTTCTCATTGAAATTATGCTTATTGAAGGCATGTGGTGTTGTGGAGGCTCTCTTGATAGAAAACCTTTTTTGAGAATGCATGTTGGCTTAGCATGATTTTGAATTTGCAACTTAAGTCCTTTATCTTTTTGTAATATTTTTTGTATATCTAGATTTGTTACCTTAGTCAATTATATCTATGAATGATTTACCTTAGGATGTTCAATAAATACCAAACCTTACTAACCAACATTATCAATTTCTAGAATAGTAGTGATGCCTTGTGCCTACTTGGCCAAACCTTGATCATGATAATCAAATTTTTGTAAATATTTTTAACTAAACCCATACTACTCTAAAAGTTGAGCCTCATTTTAGAGAGGTATATTTTCATATTTTACTTGATTTTTCTATGTTTGTTGTTTAGTTTCTTGATCTAATTCTATTGTGTGAACTATTATATCCCAAATTTGTACCCTAGAGAAATCAACCAGACTTTCTCAAATTTGGGATATCATAAAACAATCTCTAAGTATATGTAGATGTCTACAAGAGATATATATCTATATTATGGGCTAGTTCCCTTGATCTATCTATTTAAGCTCACAAACTACACTAGACTAATCACTTATTTGGGTGAAAAGCTAAGGAGGAAACATAAAAGTAACCTGCAGTAATGGAGGTGATACACCAATCATATCTCCATAAACATACTTGAATTTAAACTAAGAGGACAAATTACTAAAACTGATCTCAACTCAAAGTTATTCAAGCAAAAGTGTTTCTACATGGAGGTAGGTTGCCATGCATTTGCAAAGGGTGAATGAATAGGAGGTCTAAACTCAAACATTACTAATCTTTATTTACACTTAACATATACATAACAAACAATTACACTTCATGAGAACTATTATAATAAATATCACTTACACAATGCATATAAGAGTAGAATGGAAGCAAGGAAAAACAAACATCACTTGTCATCGAAATGGACTACTTGAATTACTTAGGAAAGAATTGTAGAGACTAAACCATCTAGAGAAAACTTTATTCAAAGGCAAAACAATATGTCAAACTAGTAGGGATTTTCCATACCAATTGTGGATTTATTACAATGTCAAAATGGATTTAATATATAGATCAATAAGAAAAGAGAGAGAAAGAGTGATGTTGAACATTCATAATGCTAAGTGTCAAGTCTTGAAGACCAATTAAAACACAACAGGAGTTAGATAACATATCATTAATCTCTCTTGAACAAGTGTTAATCTAAAATATGACATTCTCCTAAAGTTGGCATATGTATACTTCATTGTCTTTCTTGAAACTATTTTCTTGATGAGGAATCCACTTAACTATCTTGAACTATCTTGGAAGTCATTGAAACATGTGTACTAATTTTAGAATATGGAAACATGATTAGTGTAGGTCATTATGCACCGCTTAAACTAATGATCTTATCTTTTCCACTTGTTTTTCACTTCTTTAGAGCTAATCATTAGCCCTCTAGGCCTAGGCTCTCATACTTGTCACTTAGATGAATTTCACACACTCAAGGAGATTCTTTGAATAACAGTGAGACACCTTTTCATAACTTATTTATCCTATGGCATATCATATAGACTTATAAAAAACTAAAAACCACACTTCTAATCTTCAAATGGAAATCAAAATGCTTCTCATTATTCTATCTAAGACTACTTGAAATAGTTAGCTTAGTAAAGGAGTTTCCATATATGATTGAGGTGATAATGATGTATGAGGAGTCATAAAACATCTCCACACACCTTACACCATGGTTTTCATCCACCTATTCATATAAGTGATGGTATGTAAAAATTGAGTGGTAGGTAGGTTGAGAGAGTGCCAAGTAGGTCCAAATCACTTTGTAGGTCAATGGACTCCTAGATGAATTTATATTCATATTTTCCTTATTAGGTTGTTATGAGGGTTTTAGGTCATTTAGGTTCTTAATAATGGTTCATAAAGGTTAGGCCCATAACCTTCAAACTAATGCCATTAGTTTCAAGTTCAAGACCTCTGTCAACTATTCATAAGTGCTTGAGACTCCATGAATCTTGTCTGTACATATATGAGTGAAAGAAATTACTTCTTGGGTAATTGATATGCCTTCTAAACACCACTAAGACAAATTTAGGCCAAAAATGACCAATCTGAGTTTCTCTCTACAAACCATTGAGTCTCATCAAGCATCTACTCTCCCATGAAGGCTCTTACATTTTATGGGGAGATCACATGATTATATGAGTGAAGTTAGAATCCTGATGGTCAAGTCTAGTTCTAGGCCTTATAGTCATAAACAAGTTTTTCTAAGTATGTGGTAATTTATGAGTAGTGATAGTGACTATAATACCTTATATATAATTATTCACCTTCAATTAAACCCCATACATCATCCCATAATGCCTTCTAACCCTGCCATTCATCTGTTTCTCATTAATGCAGTAGGTCTACAAGTTGCATTGCTTGTGGAATGCATTAGGTTTGAGATAAAATAATGAAAACTTCCCTTATTGGTTTGACTTAAAGGAGAAAATTTAGGTATTTTTTAATTTAATGACCATATATATTAATATCCATAGTCTGATCACACTGATAGAGGTCTTAACACTTCAAATTCTCAAGACTAGCTTCTAGGCCTGTGATTATGTGCAAGGTTTTGATAGGGCTTAAGAACCTTTAGCTATGAATATCTCTATTCATCCTTACATCTAGGAATCACATGAAAGTGTGATATTATTACTATTAGAGTGATTTATATATTTTAATCCACCTTATACCTCTACTTACATTTTAAACCTACATCCTTCATTATCCTAGGCTAGTCTATCTTCTGAGTCAACTTATAGGTGGAAATGAGGGGAATCAAGGGATTTATGTAAATGTTGATACATGTCTAGGCACTATAATTCAAACCTTAAATTTATCCTAAGGTAAATAGGACCATTTCATACCTAGATAGACTTATTTCTACCTAGAGACCCCACAATCATCACTTTGACGTCAATGCACTAGGTGTTACAAATTACATTATTGTAGGTTGATTTTGGCCTAATGGCATTGTAATTCTCTGAGTGTTTTCATCAATATTTTGACTGAGTTGAAGACCCATTATATCATCATATTATATTTACATAACCATCTCTTCTTATGTTAAGATGTTACTCCTAGGCCTAGGCTATAGGAATGAAGCTATTAGGCTCTCCTAGGCCTCATAAACATTCACCAAGGGTTGACACTATGTGGATTAGAATTCATTTTCAAATAAGTTAAGCTAAACCTTACCATTGAAAATTTGTTCAACTCTAACTAACTGTAGATGTTTTGAGTGGATATTGATCATTTTTGATCTTAAATTGACTCTCAAAACTAATTTATAATCTCTTTTAATTACTCAGTCCTAATGTTGTTACCTTGAGAATCCTATCAAAACCTTGAAACTCCTTGCTCTTTTGGAACATCATAGTCAAATCACACATATCCACAACAAGATTTAGGTGGCTATCTAGATGGGTTGTGTATGTGAACCTTGAATTGGTCTTTCAAACCTATCATGCCATCTTAAAATATTTAATATTTATCAATAGGAAATCTCTTTGCATTCAAAGCTTCACAACCTCTTCAAGGCACATCATCACACCTCTATACTTTTGAATACCTACATAGAACCTTGTAGGTATCCATTAGGTATCTTAACTTGTTTTATACTTATTTATATTTGAGGTTCCTTAGAAACATCTCCAATACAACCTTCAATAGATAATATGACCAGCCATGATATGAGGGGTTGAATACCAATGTATTACCTTCGACTTGAATCCTCTCATGGAAGATCAAAACACTGTAACTATAAAAAACTATTCTTATATTTCACTTGTGTTCACTCTTAGCATAAGGATGTGGTTCTACCTATACTTTCATGACCACATGTGCCAAACTAGGTTAAAGCCAACATGACATAGGTCGATATTTTATGAAATACTACCTAAATACTTGGTTCACATAGATTGCTCACCAAAGTGCAATCAAATGAAGAAAACCAAGCCATTAGGATTACACATGAAATTTGAAGGTACTAACAATCTTCATGATTGTTCATAGTAACATAAATCACCAATCTTAAAACTATGACCATGAAATGAAATCTCACAGGGACTCATAACATCCACCAAGTGCACTCACTCCAACTCCTCTTCTATTTGTACCAAATGAAAATTGTTGATCCTTTTTGACCTACCCAAGAGAGTGATAGGAGAGAGGAAATATTTTTAACTAATCTTAGATTTTTTAAATCTAAACAACCCTAAAAAAGACTTATGGGGATGTTATGACACCTTCTTGAAGCCTTCATATGTGCCATATGAGTCATCCTAGTTTGTACAACCATATAAATATTGACCTTTTGTAGATGACATTCTTATTTTTACATTGGACCTATAATGTTTTAGTTTCAAAACTATCTTTGATCCTTATTTAACACATGGTACATTATCCTAATTCTTGAGATTTATCCTTTTGATAAGAAACTTTACAATTCCTTAGAATGACCAAAAAGGTGGCATAAAAGGACATTAAGACAAATGAAAAAATATTACAAGGACTAAACATGTTGTATGACCCTCAAACTATGACTTGACCTCATTTAGACCATGGTGACTATTTTTCAAACCTACAAGACTTTATGGAAAGTTTGAACATGTAGGGGGGTTGACGCAATTTGACTCAAGGTAAAACTTGGTCAACATTTTAGTAATTTCTAGGGGTAGCATGCTTAATATGCTAAGGACAATTTCCTTGACCTCCCATTGGGAAATTGAGTCACCCATATACTAAAATTGACACTAGTATGACTATGAAAAGACTCCAAACTCACACCAAACAAAATAAAAAACTAACACACAAGATAAGACAACTAAACACACACATATGTTCTCTAATCACTTAGGAAAAACATACAAACAACTCACATCAAGTAATGTGCCCAAAATTTATTTAAAACACACACCTATCATAATATATACAATAGATCAAAACACTTGAGTTAAAATATAACTTTTTCATTGCTTCAACCAAGGTCAAAGATAATGCTTCTAGAATAATTTCTACTCCATAAAAATAAACCATCATAAAATGAATGTTTGTCAATGGAAACTTGATTATGGAGATAATCAAATAGCTTACCATTTTTAGAGCTTCTACTAATTGCAAATGTATCACTTAGAGATTGCATGAACACTCCATATAACTTTCTTAGAGGCTTTTTTGACTTTACAGCTCGATTGACCTTGTCATGTCCACTTGGCACTCTTCAATGTGATCACTGGGAGTCATGAAACCCTTCCCAACTTCAAGTGTATTTAAATTAAGATATTTTTTTTGTTGGTAGTCATCAAAGATATATTCTAGTTTACTAAACACTTCATGGTATACCAAGGTTATTCTATGATTGATAAAGACCCCATACTCTTCCTTGTGTTCATTAGATACATGATTTACCTCATCATAAGGTCTATTTTATAGAGTTGAAAACCTTCTAACCTCATAAAACTTCTACACTATGGAATTGAATTTTTGCCACATATCATCCACCTTTTCTTTAGGTTCATGCTCACACGTATTCTCTTTTTTGGAAAAAAGAATTGAATGCTCACTAGGACTATCATGATTTGTTACAACTAGAATAATAACATCATCATCCATGTGTAAAAATTAGTTTCTCCATGAAACCTAGATTAGAGCATCATCAAAATTTGCCTCAAGAGATCCATCACATTCTTCATGGAGGATGTATGTACCAAGACTAGTTTCTTCAATCTGCTCATATGGATCAAATCCATACTGCTCAACTCCTCATTCATCAAGGTACAAGTCTACTATATCATCAAGAAATGTTAGAGGTTATTGATCATTAGGATGATCTTCTTCATCACTGATATTTAAATTCATGTTTGATGTATAAGGCACATATGGATCTACATGGAATTGAGATAGAGTTCATATTTGATTGATAATTTAGAACCATACCTAGTCCTTAATACCGTATAGGACCAATTTGAAGTCAAGTATCCTCCAATTTTAGTATTAAAATCTCTTGATAAATAAAGGGAAAAGTGAGGTGGCACACCCATAAACAAAACATCTTGAGGAATAGTGAAAGTATGACAAACATGAAGGACAAGTTATAAACCTTTGATTATGATAATTATCTTGGTAGCTGACCCATCCAATTATAACACTCCTTTGGACTGAGGCCCATACTTCAAATTTAAATTATTAGCTACTTTATTATGCATTATATAAGTAATTTCTCTACTATAAATCAAATAATTATGAACCAAATCTTCCCCAATTATGATAGAGAGGTAGAAAGGAAGAGGTTTGTCTAGTTTATCAATTTTGTTTGACTATCCCTCACTAGGCTTCAATGTGTTTGTCAAGGCTGCCTCTTTCCTACTAGGTTGCTTGGCTACCAAAATAAGTTTGGATAGCTCTTTTTGGAGGAGGTTTACTTGTCTAGGTATTTATAATGTATCTCACATTGATACATTTACATGAGCCTTCTTCATTTGTTCTACAATGTTAGTGAAAGAGCCACTAACCTTAGCTTATCCACTAATAGGGAGAGTGATGCCTATAACTTGAGAATTTTGAGGTGTGGAAGAACTTTTATCATTATAAATTAATTAATCTACTTGTGTATTTGGGGCTGTAGTAGACATACCTAACTTTTAGGATGTTTGAAAGCTTATTGATGGGCCATTACCAACCCATTCAACCTCTTCAAATTGCCTTTCTCTTTGACCTCATGTTTGCAGCTATAGGTCTTGAATATTTGTTTAATTTCCCTTGATAATTCATAATGCATGAGTCATATTACTACCAATTAACTAAAGTAGACATCACTTGAGAGATCTCTCCATTGTTTTCTCCTCTATTAGGTACTTCAACTTGAGTCATGGCTGGTATTATTCCAAAATTTTCCATGAAATATTCATTAAAGGACTCATTATCATAGGTAGATGGATCATGAGGTTGAACCCATAGAGGCTGATCCTCATGATCTTGAGCAAGGTTGTTTTGATTAGTCACTAATACTTTTGAGTTGGAAGGAGCATTGGGATTATAACCATTATATGACTTTGCTTTAACTAGCTATCCTTGACCTTGAAGATGGCCTTCGAAGGGTACTCTATTGCCTTGATAGTTTGGATAGGAATAATTATGTTGGTAGTGGATTTGAAAATGTGTCACTTGATGCTATTGTATAATCCTCTTGATACCTAAAATTTCTTGCTCAAGGGCCTTCATCTTTTTACCTCATTAGATTTACTTGACTAAATAGGGGAAGATCACTTATATTTTGGGGTAGGGATGGGAGGAAAAATAGGTGTAGGGGTTTTTAAATCAAGGAATAAAGGCATAAGGGTGTATTGGGACAATATTCCCAGCCTGAATCAAATAATTCTCAGCCCTAATGTCCACTTAATATGCATTAGGCAATGTATTCCCTCCCATAGATTATGCCATCATAGAAATGTCACTATTAAAAGCCTTAAGATAATAAAGGGAAGCATGATGTGTAGTAGGTATTACCAATATTAGGATCTTATCCCATGTCTTTTGAAACCTTATGTTGTAGTCTTGAATAGCTTCTTGAGGTAATTTCCTTATGTTGGTCAGCTGATCCTATCACTTTAACTCTTATTGGAACCTTGTAAGCTTTTTGAATCACTTATAATAGATGCATTATGTTATAATTTATGATTTGGATATGAAAGAGTGGTAGGCACAACTTTGCTAGGTGTAGATGTATATATTGTCTTACACTAGCATATTATAAAGACTGTGTACATGTAATGTGATTTTGCTATAATGTGACATTTTCACTTAATAATTGATTTTGATTATATAATTATAATATTGGCTTGCTCATACTAATAATGTTATCCCTTTGAGTCTCACAAATGAAAACCCTAGTTGCTTTTAATTGAACATGTAGGCACACACCTTATAGGGGAGATGTGTAGATAAGTTAAGTATGTGAATTAGTAATAGTAGTATAGGCTACCTCATCTTGTAGACGAGTGATAACATGGACCTGGTTAGAGGTAACATAGGTATCACCCTCAAGGGGATGAGGAGGAGAAGGAGATTCTTTCTTATGCATAAGATATGACATTGAAACTTGAAACTTGGTTGTTATCTTATGTAATAGATCCTCTATGCATGTATGGATTTTTTTCTTAATTGAATTCTATATAAGAGAATAATGACATGATAGAGATATAATGAAACATGACATATATTTCCATTGATATAAAGCATCATTGATACATGTGTCTA
Organism: Torreya grandis; assembly: GCA_037957365.1. Classification (NCBI taxonomy): domain Eukaryota; kingdom Viridiplantae; phylum Streptophyta; class Pinopsida; order Cupressales; family Taxaceae; genus Torreya; species Torreya grandis. Next base: position 468,204 of record JARHVA010007434.1, read on the forward strand.
TGTATTTTTTGAGTTCATTCTGAATTAAAGGAAATAAGCATGTAAATGAAAGTATTAGACTTTGCACCAAATAATAAGATATATGGATATGAAATCTAAATATGAGTCTTATAATTATATAAATATAAACTTTATGGTTATCTAGGGTTAGGGTTTGTGCACTATTCAACGTAAGGTTTACCAAATGTTTTAACCTTTTTAGACTTAGATGAATGTAAATCCTATGTTGTTAAAGGGTTGAGTTTAGTAAATAAAGGTATAAATGTGTAAGAAATGTAGCCACTAATTTGTTATAGAATTTATTAAATTTGACATTTATAAAATAGCAATAAATAATGTAAATGAGAACTTAGCTAGAAAATGATTGAGATAGATGATATGAAGGCTAAAAACTGAGGCAAAGGCTAGTAATAGTGTCACAAATAAGATATAGGTGTCAAAACCCATCTTAGATAATATCACCTTAATTGGATAGTAACACCATGTGGTAATAGTATCCTTATTTTGGTGGTAGTGTCCTCTATGTAGAACTATTCTGAGCTACTATGTGCACTTGTGTCTAGGTATGTCAAGCATGTTGTTACATGCATGAGTTTTATAACCATTTAGATGACCTATTTTGCCTAATTTTATGAACAAACCCTATCTTCTATGTTGCTAGGATATCTATTTGATACAAGTAGTAAAGTGTGTTGTTAGTGGGGTAGGCTAGACATCATCAATACCCCACTATGATGAGATTTTCCTACATACAAATACTCCAAAGAGGGATAAATACCAATGTAGTTCTCCCCACCTAAGTGCTAGTATAAGTGCAAGTGAAGCTAGTATGATGGTTGACTCAAGTGCTTTGAATGTTTTTGAGACTAGAAATCTTAGTAATCTAAGCTTAGGAATATTACATATGGTTTTATGTAAAATTATGGCATAATAGGGATTAATAATCTAAAATGTGCATAGCTTATTTTGAGTTTGCATGTGTAATTTTTATTCGATTTCCATCTAGTGGTTATAGGGCTAAAAGTCATGTATATATATTATTTTGGTACTTGTGTAGGTGATAAAAGAGGTCTAGGCTGACCCTAAGTGTCTAAGATTTGTAAAGATATCTATTTGTGAAAAAAGGAGGGAAAAATAAATAACACCAAAACTAGGACACTAGTTCCATGTGAAACTACTATCCCTATTACGGTGCTAGTGTCCAAGTAGCAAAACCAGAGGCACAAAGGGCCAAGATATAAGAATGAGGGTCTAATACTACTTTAGGGATGTCTAGGGATCCTTATGGACTACATGAAGGATATATACTTGTGAAAAATAGGCCCTAATATATGTCTACATCTAATCTTGATCCAAAACTCAAAAGATTTTGTTGAAAGATAATTCAGAAATAAGAATAACACTATTCAAATAATGCTATCTCTGAAAAGAGATGTTTTATTGATCAAAATTATAGACCCAAACATATGCTATCTCTGAGAAGAGATGTCTGATTTCCATTTCGGGTTACATCTTCATTTATACATGTTTTGAAGGTTTGGGGAGGATGTGGAAGGTCACCACTCTCGAGGGAGATGAATTGGTTTGACTTCCATGATTTACAATAATACATAATTTGAGGAATTACTATTTTTAGAAACTTAATATTTTTAGATTGCACTACTAAAATTGAAATTTAGGACACTTCCATTATGTTTTATGGGGTCAAAACTCATTGAGAAAAGCTCATTACATCTCACAATGTTCCCCTCATTATTAGCTTTCCAATGGTTCAAACGGTGAGTCAATTGGAGCTACAGTGCAAACGTTATGGCTCCAAAAAGTTCTACCATCAATTGAGGTGGACCCATCACCTGAATTGTCATCTAAATTGTTTTATAGATCAAATATAGAGATAGGTGGTCTCAATTATCACTCTTAAAACTCAAGTGTCATTTTTAGGTGATTATAGTTACATAGTTCATGTTGTCCATTGCATTTAACTCCTATTGATAATTATGACACTTGGTTCATGCCTAAGAATCTTCATAAACTGATGTCTCTTGATTCAAGGCTGACACAATAACTTATTCACTCTACATAGGTCATGTATTTCTTATTCAAGCTTATAGGTCAGCTATAATTGAGTCTTCATAGCTTTCTTGACAAGAAGTTTGAAGATGGCTGTAAGCATTCATATAATAGAGGATTCATATAGCCTTAAGAGTTGAATATGATTCCTTGTCCATGTTTATTTAATCTTTACCTACATAGTGATGTTTTAGGTGTCTTAGGGGTGCTTTATTCCTTCATTCCATTAGGTAGCTTCAAGAGGGTATGCAATCATTATTCTCTCTTAGCTAATAAGGAATAATCTTCATTTAGGCTTGTTTGGTGTCTTGAAAGTTGTTATTTCACAATGGAAACCTATTTAAAGGTTTTAATAAGATCATAAAACCCCTAAACATGCCTAATATACCTCCTCAATTGATCAAGTAGCTCTATACCCCTAGAAACCTATGAAATCATGACTATAATGCTATTGTTTAGGTTATTTTATTACATCTTTAATCCACACATACTAGATTAATTAATCCACCAGGTGCCTCTAAGGCCTAAAAGGTGTACTTGGGTGATTTTAAGGAAAATTTAGTCCATTATATCCTTCAAAATGACTTTCATAGTCATGAAGCCTTTTTAAAGCTTTTTGGTAGTCTTGGAGTGCTTCATCTTCTTAATGATTCTTCATAAAGAATAGTGGATTAAAGGATAAAATAATACCATGAAGTTTGAGGTCATAGAAAATAATAACATACCATAATACCGTTATCACCCATGAACCTTCTCATCATACTTTTGACATGGGAAAAGATCCCTTCATAAGCTAGTAAGCCTATTCCATGAGGTCAAGATGAGGTTTTGAGAAAAAAAGGTCATAAAATTGATTATTTTTTATTTAAATGGAATATTTGAGGTTTGTTACATGTCATATCATGTCTGAAGGTGGTCCTCAAAAAAATTTATTCTTTAAATAGTATCAAAACTTGATTTGTCTCTGCATAGGGTTTCTAAGTAGCTTGGTAATTCTAACCCTAATAGCCTTATTTTTGTGTTTCCTTCTCACCACAAGGAATCAAATCAATCATAAAATGTTATTAATTGTCCCAAACATCTTTAAAAACCTTTAAAACTTCATACATGACTCAACACTTAATTATTTGTCATTTTATTAGGTACACCTATAAATTCTCCCTTAAGCCTGTCATCTTGATATAACTTGAGGAAGGTTCTTCTAATTGGATTTTATTATTATAGACTTATTAAAAAAAATTTAGAACCTTTAAAAATGTTATTTAAACCTATTATGAGTTTTAAAATATCAATTTTTTCACCAAAATGCATATTCTTTATAGGCTCAAGTATGTAAGCCTGTAGGTGTGCATTCTACACCCAAAGCCTATTACAAACCTGATATGTGAACTAACCTCTATGAATCTCATGATTTTAATGATATTAAGATAATTTGAATCTTAATTTTTATATTTAAGGACCCTTTATGATGAGAAAATACTCAATACTTGTTAAGACTTCCTCTTCACCTAGATGCAAACTTGACACAGTTTGCCTATGAAAATATGAACACCTTATTTTGTTATCACCTTCGTTATGATATATTTTAATATTATTAAAACTTATAAGTGTGAAGATATGTTATTTTAAGAGACTTTTCCTATTTTTTCAAACCTTATCACTATCTCTTTTACTCCAAACTACATACCAAACTGCTCCAAACCCCATGCTTTCTCAATTATCTACAACAATTGTATGTAATCTTCTTCTTCAACTAGGATTATAAATGAAGGTTATAACCTTATCAGAGTGTATATTTTGGATTTACACCTTGGTATCTTATACCCTATTTCATATAATTATCCCTTCAAACATCAAATGTATTTGACTAAAAGACTATTCTTATCTTGTTCAGTCTTGTGTACTTAAACTTGTATTAGAAATATCCTAAGGAGATGAGTGAAAGATTGGGGGAATTGGAGTGAGATATGAGAGATTGGTAAAGATTCATTTCATGTGATTTACCCTCCTCATGATCCCCAAAACTCCTAAATAACATCAAATAATTCAAAACCTATACTTTCTTAATGCCTATAGACCTGTATGTTCATGTTTGACTGATACATGCATTGAATATTGTATAAATATGGTGTAAGAATGATTATTAAACCCTATAAGATACCTTAAAGTCTTTAATTTTCACCAATTAACTCTCAAGCACACTCAAATATAAAACTATGGTATTGGGGTTTCGGAGGGGGTTTAGGGTAGTTATCTTCTTAGCAATGATTCATAAAGCATAAGCCATATATCTTTAAAATTTTGACATAATTCGGAAGGTAATAATGGTACCTTCTAACCCATATGAGACTTGGTATTAATATTCTCTCTCCTCCATGATCCATTTATCACAAATTGACCTTTCTACCTATGCATATGACCCAATTGAGTTTTTTGGGTGAATCTTGCCCTATTTTGACATATAGCATCCACATAATTATGGTTTTTAGACTGGTGAGGTTGGATGAGGTTATGGAGAGGATACATCACCTTTAAAATTGATTTACTTTGTAAGAGGATCTCTTATCCAATATTCAAAAACTTGCATAGTCTCCCTTTTTCCATGAAACTTATTTATTTGGAAAAACACCTTATTGTAGCTACATATCAAACCTTTTATGGAGTTCTCCCTAGTTCATACAATGATGGTATAACATACAACACTCTCTTTTGACTATGTTTCTTTCCACCATGCTATATTTGGAATTGAATTAATGGAAAAATAGGAGGTTTTAAATGGTCATACATTAGAAGTGAAGTTTTGACATCTTTTAGTTGAGTGTATGGACAACATAATTTATAATATGACCATTATCAAGAATCACATGATTTAAATTGGATATTTTTCATGATATAAGATCTTCACACTTGGTGTTCCCCAAAGGAGTTGTATTATGAAATTGAAATAAGCAATAGAATAAAATAAAGTAAATGTTAACTTCTCTAAAATTACTTTAATTTCTCCAAAATCTTGAAAATACAATGTTGTAATCTCACTAGTTCTACTTTTTATTCCACTTGCTCACTATAGAACCCCGTGTTAGGTTAGATGATCACCACATCTTGTCTTCCTAATGGATAATTTAGGCCTTGACCTTCATAAACTAATCTTAACATTTCAAGGTTACTTTAATTTCCTTAAAACATGTCATAAGACTCCTTAAGCATTGATGAAGGATCATGACCTTTCCCTCAAGTTTATAAGAATTCAATGACACGTCCTGCAATCTCACATGACCCATTTAATCATCACATCTTCATGGATTATAAACAACCTTAACTTATGTAAATAAATCCTTAAATAATTCTAAAACATGAATCAAGGCCTTTCAAAGAGGTTGATTAACCAAACAAGACTTTGCACAAGGCTAAAAGACTACAAGACTCAGTTTTGAAGATAGCCTGGTCAATGGTGGCTAAAAATAGACAACAAGTTCATGGGCCTCTTTTTTTATATTAATTCAATTGATAAATAAATGCATGTGCATCTTCATCTAGTTTGAAATGAGCTTTAAATATATCATTCATAGTGTTCTAATTAGTAATGGAACCTACATGCAAATGATATAACCAAGCAACAACTCCATTTGTAAGGGTTTCTACACACAATCTTACAACTACATATTCATGTTTAACTCTTAAAATCCCACATGTTATAAATAATTTAATCATGTGTTCATCTGGGTGTTGTTTCCCATCACCAAAAAACTTATGGAATTTCTTATACGAGCCTCTTAGTAGCTCATACAATTGCACAAGAGCTAATGGTCCAATGGTGTTCCCCCACAACACCCCTATTTTTATAAAAACTAAATTTTGAGGTATAATAATTCTATAAAGAATAAGATCTTGACTCACCAAGGTGCCTCATTATTTTGGAATTTTATTATTTGGACTTGTTGGCAAACTCATAGACTCTAACTCTTATTTTATTTTTTATGATTCAAATGGGAACTGAGTCATTATTGTAGGTCAAAGAAATGATAAAATATTCCTTTGGATTTAATATCTCTAGTGAAATGTATTTCCACCATAATGATAAAACAAGTTACTTATGATAGATATTTGTGGGTTTCATGAGTTAGCACAAAGCGTTCCCCACAATGGGTGCCAAAAACTATTGACTATAAAAAATGTTACTTATGATAGATACTCATATGGGACACCCTTAACCTAAAGCACATGATTAAAATGTATAAATTTTAGGCATTTTTGTAATATAGATGGGATGCCTCATATATGCTATAATTGTGGCTTGACTAATAATATATTGAATACATATGCACTAGGTACTAGTAGGAACTGAGTGGGTATGTGATAATGGAAGAAAAATCTCCTTAATGGAGATATAAACATGACCACTAGAACCACTAATGACTATATTTATGGGGAATATATCCCACTATGTGTTTCCCAAGTGCTATAATAGGGTCATAATACACATGTTTATGATTGACCCATTGTTAACCATAACACTATGAGTAAGATGGTGGTTTATGTATGCTTATATAAATAACACATGTAAATTTGTGTTGTCATCCATAATTTCTTGGTCTCAAAATGTGATAGGTGGTCTAGGTGCCACTATAGTGTGATACATGTCAATAATGTTATGAAATGGATTTATCTCCTCTATGACTATGTTATATGAATTTGGTGATGGATGCACTTGGTATTTATATTAAACTCTGAATGTGTCCCCTACCTCATTAAATATATGGTTTGGGAAGGGATATAAAAATATCTTTAGTTCTTTGGCCTTTGTTTTCTATTGTTTCGGTGCCTCTATGTTTGTGCCCACATCAATAATACTATCCTTAATGAGATATTGTATCTTATGATTCCATGTCAAATCAACCTCTTTAAAGGAAGTGAGATATAACATTACATTTCAATAGTTGTTATAGAACCTATAGTGGTGACTCTGGAAGATTAGTGAAGACTCTACACAGAGGTGTGGATAAAACCAATTTGGGAGAAGGTTTAGAAGCTACATTGACTATGGCCTTTTGATCACTTTTGTTCTCTATGGTCCTAACGTTGTATGGAGTTTTGTTTTAACTCTTAATATTTTATTGTGATCCATTTATGTACTTGAGTTTTCCCATTGCTATGATCTTAACCTCTCTTTCCTTGACTGTGTGGTACAATTCAATAAATGTGGGAAACTTATTGAATAAGATAACTTTATGTAGTTTTAGTAATAAACTCTATTTAAATATATCCTAAAGATCTCTATTAGACATGGGGCTAGTCAATATGGATAATATTGTCTTATATCGTAAGACATAATATATGATAGGATCATTTGACTTCTTTAATTATGCCACTTGTGCATATTCTATCTTATCACTGATGTTTACTTGAGTTTTCCCATTGCTAACAGCTTAACCTCTCTTTCCTCGAATGTGTGGCATATATCTATAAATGTGCAAAACTTATTGAATAAGATATCTTCATGCAATAATGGTAATAAACTCTATTTAAATATATCCTAAAGATCTCTATCTACCATGGGGATAGTCAATTTGAATAATATTATCTTATATTCAAGACATAATTTATAATAGGCTATTTTAACTTTTTCTTTAATTATTCCATTTATGCATATGATATCTTATCACTAACCTTTATAGAAAAAGTGTGCTAGGAACATGTTGCCTAAAGGATTGAATTTTTTGATATATTGATTTGACAAATTATGAAACCACTATAGGGCATAATCCTTGAGACTATATGAAAATAACTTTGTAATAATCCAATCTGTGGACACATAGTCCAAGCATGCTATGTGAAAGGCTTTGAGTTAAAGCTCTGGGTCACCCTTGAGATCATATAATGTGAGATTGGGTGCCATGAAACTAGATGGAAAAGGAGTTGCTACTATGTGATGTGCCAAAAGGTGTATCAAAGAGAATGTTAAAATCTAAGGCATGTGATGGCTTATCTACTCCCTTCTTGAGATGTAACACCTTAGAATACAAATTAAGAATCTCATACATAAGGTATTGTACATATTGAGTATAGGAACTAGCCAAAAGTGGTGTATTCATCATAGATGGTTGAATAACAATCTTGGGTTATGTTATATACATTAGCTGAGTTGGTCCCACTAGAGAGATTGAAGATTGACCATTATTTATATTTTGGAGTTCCTCTTGAAGAATTTTTATGATATAATCTTGTATATCTGTATGTTTGGACATTAAGTCTTGTTACTTTTACTTATTAGTTTCATCAAATACATTGTTAAATTCTGCCATTATAGGTTAAGAAATAGAAAAAAATTGTATAATAATCTATGGAATATTGAAAAAAATTAAATATTGCAACAATCTGATATTTTTTCAATTTGAAATCTGAGTATATATAAAAAGATAAAAACCTTAAGTGTATATAGGGTTAGGGTTTTTTAAATATAGGGTTTATTTCAACCAATATAAATTATATGTAAAATAAATTGAAGGCCTAATATGAAATTGATTTGATTTATATAGGTTGTCGAAAAAATCATAAAAATTATAAGTATGCATCCCTAAATTATTACACAAAAAATTGGATTAATGTAAGCTAGGGTTTGAAGAAATATTAAAAGTAAGATAGATTCACCAGAAGATTTAACCTTTTAGGGTTTTAGATAAGTAATTCTTATGTTTAGTTAAAGGGTTATGATGTCTAAATCAGTCAAACAATATGCAATAATTGAAAACTTATTTGTTACAAATTTTAAAATTATTTAAATTTATAAAAATATAAATAAATAGGCATAAATATAGACTTATCTAAAAAGTGACTATTTCAAATGATCTGGGTTTTTAAAGTTGAGTTATGGATAGTTTTGAGTGTCATCAACAGGATTCTAGTGTCTGTCTACTCAATGGATAGTAGTACCATGTTTATTTAGTGTCCTTAATGTAGCATTAATGTCCCCTTTTACGTAATATTTCTATTTTCTATAAGTACATACACTAATGTTTCTAGGTCATGTTCTTACATGCACGAAACTTGGAGCTTTATGTTATGCTTGGAAAACCTAATTTAATGTGAAAACCATAATCCTATTTGTAATTTTAGAAAGATAAATAATTTTGTATTTTTTATTAGGATAGAATAGACATCCTCAACACCCCATTATGAACATATTTGGTTATATACTAATACTTTTAAGAGAGATCAATCCCGATGTAGTTCTCCCACCCAGTACTTGATGTAAGTGCAAGTGAATGCTAGAATGAGAGTGAAACTAGATTCCCTGAATGTGATTGAGATTTGAAATATCTGAAATATATTTCTATATATCTTATAAATGGTTGTATTTAGAATTAAGGTATAATAGGCATCAAATACCTTGATTTTTCTCACCTTATCTTTGGTTTGAATGTGCTTTTGCATCTATTTTCCATCTAGTGAATAAAGGTTAGTTAGACTTGTATTTTTAGAGATCTATAACTTTTAAAATAATAAAATATTCATAGGCTAACCTTTAGAAGGGCAAATGTTTGAAAAAGTATCTTTATGGAAGAATTAGGATTATGGATAGTAGCACCTAGTTAGGGACACTAGCACCATGCGACAATAGTGTCCCAACTATGGTGATAATGTCAAGTTGGAATATTGTTAATAAAGTTGGGTTGGGATTTGAGAATATAGTTATGGGACTATGTTCTGGCTAACTATAGGTATTTATGGTCTACAAATTGCTATAAAAGTGTGTCTACAACTCTAGCCTAGGTATAAGGCTAAACTAGGAATATGGTAATGCAAGCGACATTATTAGCATCTAATTATGAATTTTAAGTGACTACACATACAATGTCACCTAAATTGTCTCTATAATCTTCACAGTCAAATAGATTAACTTATTTTCCTAGTAATTAATTCACTTTCTATTTCAGTTGCATGTATGATTAGAGTAACACACACATATTAATTAGGTGTTTTTTCCATTTACTGATTTAGTCACATTAATTTTCTCTTGTGCACATGCTTACAAATCACTTAAAATTAAAAATAATTAAACATTTTATTTCCAAGTTGTACCTACTTGGATTTGATCACCAAGGGGAAAAGTAACTTGGTTATATGGCCAAGTATAATCATGTGGTTAATGGTATATATTTGGAAACCACCTGACACCCTTATCTCTGTAGGATTATGAAGTGAGGGAGTAGGCCCTAATACCAATATAATAACATTACAAATATATATACCTTTCATCCTAAACTACCTAAAACTATCCATAGATTGATTTCTAGCTCATTCTTATTGCCAACTCCCTATCACATTAATTTCAATTATAACTTAACAATATTTATGAATGACTAATTAGCTTAACATTTGCATTCAAGTTTTATTGCTTGTTTTTAGATAAATGTATTTTGTATTTCAAAACTTGTACTAGCCATCATTATTACAAGGTTTGTGTTGTGTGTTATAATTAGATCAAATACATTGATCTAATTTATTGTGTGTTTCATTATATTTGCTTATCTAGTATCTTGAAATTTTTTTCCTTGTTTTCAAAATACACTCCTCCCTATTGACATAATCTCTTACAGACTACTCATTTTACTTACCTTAAGTACAAAGTCACCTTATATGACTACGTATCTTTTTTTCTTATTCATTTTCTACATCTATAATACACAATCAGCCCATATGACTATGTATCTTTCTATCCTACCTCAGTTTTACCATCTATAGAACATAGTCAAGTAGTTAAAATGTGTCAAATTCATCCTATTGTGTGGACATTCTCCATAGACTCTATTGACCTAGTAAACTCTATACCTATTGGCTGATACTATTATGTGTTTGGTTGACTCTATCCCTATTTTTCCTCCTTACTTCTTGATTTCAGATTTTTCCTTCAAGCATCATGAAATCCCCTATCAAAGTATTTTTGAACAATATTAATCAATTTATATGCTATATGAAATGTTATTTGCTTCCGACCTTCACTACCTAAGAGGTTATTCACCCTTGGATCTCCTTTTCTCATCCCTCATATTTTGATTGCAATATTGTCTAAATCAATCTAATAGATGAGATTGGTGCATCATATCCATTCCATACTTATTGATATAATTCTCACTTTAATACACCTTACCATACTATGGGGTAAATTGACACAAGCCTAATAAATAACTCCATAATAAACCTTATCAACACCAATAACCAACCTCTTACCAATCCAAAACCTATCAACCCTCCCCCTAATACTAATTTGGGGAATCTTCATCCCAACAACTGATACAACTTAAATTATTGCAAAAATAGTGAAAATTTTAACATCATGAAAACATCTAATACATATCAAATGTTACAACTATAACATCATTTGATAAACATGGCTAATCAGCCCCTATTCTTCTTCCCCAAAATAATCAAAATTTCATCCCTCCACATCTTAAAAATGCCACAAGAAATATCATTCACCAACCTATTATGAACAAAAATATGCTTCAACACATTTAAAATGAACATTTATCCCCCTTAATTATATCTATTGATATTAAAAATATATCTCCAACTATTTAATATGATGGGATTAAAGATCCTACAACTTTTCTCAAAGCATTCAATAACATTTATAAAGAGTGGATCCAAACTAATACCTTCACCACTACCATAATTTTAGTTAAAACCTTCACGGTTGATGTATTATAATGGTATAACCAACTTCCCCAACATTTTATATGGAAAATTGAGGATTTAGTCAATCCTTTAATTAAGGAATTTCAACAAATAATCTTCCCAAAAATTTCCTTAGTCATCTCATCAATGCTATGTAATACCTTACCGAATCATCTCATGATTTTATCAAACAATGGATATATTTTTCTCACAAAGCTGATCATAACACAACTGATGATAACTTGTTCAAAATTTTTAGCACTACTTTAACACCTTCCCACTAATACAAGCTTCAAACTTTTGCTCCGTAAACATTAAATGATGTTATCGATCAAGTTAAGTGACAAGATTTTCTAATGAAATAGTCTTTACCTAATACTAAAACCATCAAGGGATATTTATAAAATTCAACCAATGCAATCATTAGCAAACCTGTTCAACCAAAACTAGGAGTAGACAAAATGGAAAATCTCAAACTTTCTCATACACTGCTAACTATTTAAAAAATGAAGCAAATTTTAACACCTTCTAAAGCTTTCATGTATTCTAATAATCCCCATCAATAATATGACCCTATTTTTTTATATCCTATTATAATCTAGAATTGTACCCTAAGTTGAGTAGGGAGGTTGTTCAAGTCTCCTCACTCAAACCCTAATCAAACAATAGGAGCAACCTTAGGCAATGGGTCACCTATGTTGGGGTTAAACCTCTAGGGTGGGTTGACTTCCTCTTTCAGCTAACCAAAAATTAAAAATAAGCCTAATGCTTTATGGGAAAAGGATTGTAAAGATAGAGGGATCCTAAGAAAATTAATAACTGATGCACCAAAATTAAAAGGGAACTCCTATAAGCTCAAACCCACACTAGATCAACAAAACAATGGTACTAACTCACATAACCTTAAACTCAAGATGATTTGCATAAGTATTTCATAAGAGATGTTCAAATTAGAACACTAACCTAGTCCTACAAATAGTAATGAAAACCCTCTAAACAAAGTCATATAAGAAGGATCGTGAATGAGGAAGATTCTCCTTCACATAATACTAGAGTGCATAACTAATCAAATAAAGATTCAAGGTAAAAGATAAGAAAAAAACTCTTATTGCATTAAGAGGTAGTTATTACTAATACTTGATAGGGTTGAGCCTAATCAATTCAAGCACACTTTGCATTATCTCAAGGAATGTCCCATCTCTCAGAGATAAAGTCTCCAATCTGAGGTCCCTATGAGATATTTTTAAAATGAAGAGAAAGGATTCATATAGAATAATGTGGAAGTGGAGAGGAAAAACATGTTGCTCATCATCATAATCAGTTTCTAACTCTAAGAGATGGCTCACTAGGCTTTTGGTCCAATCAGAATAGGCTATTATGAACCAGATATTTAGGATTTTCCTAGATATCCTCTAGATCATTTTATTTTTAATAGGCTAAACTAAAATACAAGAGTTTACTAAAAGTGGAAAGTCATGATCTAGCTAGAAGTGAATGATCCAACTACTTTCCAAATCCCCAAGCTCTACTCTATTAATATGTTTCTAGATATTATCAAGAAGACAAAATATTTATATGTACTAGAGACATGTCATGCCTATCCTAAATGGTATTTTATCAAGGCCCTAAATTGAGATGGTCCTTTTACTTAGTCATTCATATATTTTATGCCTTGAATCCTAGGTTGATATGATTATATGGGAAGACTAATCTAAGGATATTAGTTTTCATATAGATCTATATAAGTGGCATTCTATTCAAATCCAGGTCTTTAGTTAAATCCACATCGAGCTTATTTTATTTTACTTCTTCTTCTAGCTTAGGTTAAGCTCAATTTTAGGGATCTTGGTTATTCTTATCGACTCAGGTTCATTTTTATTTATCAACTTTCATTGATCATCCCAGCTCACCTCTTCACTATTAGATGCCAAAACTACCTTAGATCATTGACCTCTTTTGACTTATTTTGCTCCATTAGATCTTGAGATCTAATTAAATATAGACCATAGATATTTGGGGACCCACCACCCTAAGCTTGATCTCTCATTATTTCTTGGGATTCACTGACCATTTGACTTACATCTCACCCATAGAACTTCTTGGCATGATGAAATGTGCACTGTTTGATTTACTCAGGCCCACTATTTGAAATCTAGTGGCTATTTCTTATAGGTTGAGATTGATGACTGCACCAATTTTTATCATTTCTAGCCAACTTTTCAATTTTATATTTGGATGCGTGAAGATCATGGAGGCACCAAATTTGTAAATAATGGACCTTAAAGCTAAAAGGAACAAACCCTTTTAAACTACTAGCCATCCAAGCTTTCCACATGCTTCTATCTAATATTTGAATTTGATTGGTTTATATGATCCTACATGACATTTTAATGAAAATATGGCCTAAAAATTGGCTAAGTATGGAAACTTAGCAAATTCTACATTTAGAAGCTAGCTTTGCCCAAACATATCTTTCATTGTGCTATAACGTATGAGCTATAACTTGGTGTTTATGAAATATGCTCCAAAATGAATAGACCCATGACTACTTCTTCTTATGTATATCATACATGTAATATATATATCCATAAAAGTACCTACTTGGCTTAATTTGGACCATATAAAAAATTGGCTAAGTACAGAAACTTAGTAAATTTTGTGTTGGGAGCTAATAATCTTTGAGACCTTAGATATTTAATTGTGCTTGGGTGGATGAGGTAAAACTTAGTGTGTGGTAACCTAAGACTACTATGAATAAATTCATGTGACTAATTCTCTTTAAATTGTCCATGTGTGTGAGATATACTAGCATTAATATAGTCACTCAACTTTATAGTCAAATGTCTAGGCAAGCTATAGATGGTGGGTGGAATTAATGAAATCCATGCCCCTCCATGCTTTTCCTCAAAATTTTTGATAATACATATGGTCTTTAAAACCTTGGATCTATCCTTATAAATTGAAAAAATATACTTTTAAGTGGACCTAAATTTTTTCAAAGGAATTATGAGTTTCTTGATCTCACTAGTCCACCCATTCCATCTAGAGCTTATTCTAGCCATTTGAGTATTTGATCAATCAGGAGCTCTAATTATTTTCTACACTTGAATTATTATAAAATAAGCATGTGCCTATTATGTGGGCCAAAAATGGCTAGCATCTTTAGTGACTCATAGGTAAGCACGCCTACTATGCTTTGAAAACCCACGTTGTTTGCTAATCTGATCCATTAGGCATGAAGTCAATCCTCTACAACTGAGTTGATCATGAAGGTGATGTAGGGCTACCTTTTAGTATATCATCATTTTTAAACAAAAAATACTAAATTAAAAATGGTAAACTCATGTAAGTAAAATAAATAGATACAAAACTAATGTACTAATAAAAAATGTGCATAAAAGCACTTAGATAAAAGCACAAAATCTATTATAAATTATCTAGAAGGTTCACAATTTATAAGTGCTTCTACCTAGATCAAATGTAAATTATTTGGAATCAATTACTTGTGGTGAACTATTTTAGAAAACATCTTATTTTTGAGAGCTTATGACATGTGATTTGAAAGGCCTGGCTACTACTTCCTTTACCTTACTCTCAAGTGAATTAAGAGAGGCAAACATATATCCAATGTAGACATATTGCTCCATTTATTTAATACTTGATTTAACTAGGGTTTTAGGGGCCTTTACAAACTCCTCTTTTATATTGGTACTTGGTTGACTATCTAGGCTTAGGTAAAAAGACTCTAAATCATCCCAAAAGGAAACCTCCTCTTGCTCATCCGAGACAATTCCAATATTGACACCATCTTCACTCTATTTGATTTGTAGGGGGCCATCTGGTAGTTCATCAATCCACCTAAATAATATAATGTCATATTATTTTGGTCTTATATTTTATCATTCTCTTTTATTTGTAAAGCATTAGTGCTACCTTAAAATAATATCTCATCTTGAGATTGATCGACACCTCCAATTTGATTCATGAGTTCCTCTTCATTTTCTAGAGGAGGTATAAGCTAGTTTAGAACCTCTACCTAATCCATGAACTCATTATATATGTTTTTCCATATTTCATCTTGATCCTCTTTTTCCTTTATATCTCCCTTAATCTTGTTTAGGACCTCTCTACCATGGTCAGCTGAGTGATCAATTGTATTAGTATCTACATCTTTCTTATTTCCATCTATGACCATACTAGATGGAAGCTCTTGGGACCAAACAAAATATTCCCTACCCTCTACCACATATTTTGGCTCTAAAATATCAAATCCATGCCAATAAGTTAGATTAAAACCTAACTTCTCATAGACACTTGCATTACTTTCTACAATATGCTTCTGAGGGGAAGAGGTAGAGTCTTAAAACCCTTATATATCAATCTCATTAAACTGAGCTATATTTTTTCAATTCATTCCTTGCACCACTAGTCCTTCTATAAATATTGGCTTCTGGACCTTTCTAGATAGCACTTCCCTTTTCTATGTTTTACCCTCTTTGATTGATTTCCATGAGGGGAACATGGTGTAATACTTGGCCACCTCCACCCTTTCTTGGATGGGTGTGGGTAGGGTAGGTTTTACAATAGAGGGTATGAAATAATTGGGGTTATTGACATAGGAGAGGGAATAATTTCATGTTCCTTAGCTGATACAGATGAGGCTTGATAAGGCTAACTAGGTGGGGAAGTAGATTGATGAGGAAGAGATGTAAGATTACTATAGGACTAGTAGGAATGATTATATTACTATTGCATTAAAATTTAATGATCATTTGGGGGAAGACATAAACCTTGTTAACTTGATATGAAGGATAAGGAATGAATGGACATGCATTTTGACTAAATGGGTGGTGATTGTACATACAAAATGGTGGTGAGTAGACACTTTGGCTACTTAAACTAGTTGATGGATTTTTAGAGTCACTAGTGGTGTTTTATAGAATGCCTCTAAAGGTTAATATGTGGAAGAACAACACCAAAAATTCTTCCACTACTTTGGACCAAGGTCCCACTGGATTTTCTAGAAACTATTATCATCTAGAATTGCACCCTAAGATGAGTAGGGAGTTTGTTCAAGTTTCCTCACTCAAACCTTGGATAAATAATGGGAACAACACTAGGTTATGGGTCACCTATGTTGGGGTTGAACCTATGGATTAGGTTAGTTTAATCTTTGATGCTCACCTAAAACTAAAACTAATCTTAATGCTTCATGGGAAAAGGGTTAGAAAGAGAGAGGGATCCTAATAAAATTAATAGGCAATGCACCAAACATAAAATGAAACTCTTAAAAGCTTAAACCCACACTAGATTAGTATAAGAACAATACTATCTCACATAACCTTAAACTAAAGCTAATTTGTATAAGTATTTCATAGGAGAGGTTTAGAGTAGAACACTAACCTAAACATATAAAAAATAATAAAAACCCTCTAACCAAAGTCAGATAAGAAGGACAGTGATGAGGAAGATTATCCTTCACACAATGCCATCATGCATAACTAGTCAAACAAATATTCAAGGAAAAATATAGGCAAATAAATTCTTATTTAATTAAGAGGTAGTTCTTAAAATTACTTAATAGGTTTGAGCCTAATTAAGCTAAGCACACTTTTTAATATCTCAAGGAATATCCTATCTCTTAAAGAGAAATTATCCAATCTGAAGTCCTTAATAGATATTTTTAAAATGAAGAGAAAGGGTTCATATAAGAGAAGGGGAAGAGGAGAGCAAAAGCATGTTGTTCATGATCATAATGATTTTTCAACTCCAAGATATATTTCATGAAGATTTTGGTCCAATTATAACATGTTACTTTAATCCATATATTCATGATTTTTCCCAAATAACCTCTGGATCATTCTAATTTTTGCAAGATAGACTAGAAGATAAGAGTTTACCAAAAGTGGAAAGTCATGATGTGGCTAAGAGTGAATGATCCTACTAATTTTCAAAACCCCAAGATCTAATCTATTGATCTTTTGTAAGATCTTATCTAGAATATAAAATATTTACACTTGCAAGAGATGCATCATGTTTATCCTGAATGGTGGTTTGTCAAGCACCTAAATTGATATGGTCCTTTTACTTAGTCATTCATTTATTTTATGCCTTAGATTTTGACTAAGATAACTATGGGGGAAAACCAATCTAAGGATATTAGTTTTCCTATAAATCTATATAGGTCAGATTTTGTTCAAAGTTAGGTCTTTAGTTAAATGCACATCAAGCTTCTTTTCATTTACTTCTTTCACCAGCTCGAGTCAGGCTCAAGTTCAGATCCTTTAGATATTCTTTCCAAGTCAAGTTCATTTTTCTTTATCAACTTTCTTAAATCATATGAACTCACCTCTTCACTATTAACTATCAAAACTACCTCAGATCATTGACCTATTTTGACTTATTTTACTCCATTAGATCTTGAGATCTGATTAAATATGGTCCATATATCTTTCAGAACTCACTACCCTAAGCCTAATATCTCATTGGTTCCTTGGATTTTCTAACCATTTGACATAAATCCTACCAATATATCTTCTTGGCATGATGAAAGATGCACCATTTGATTTGCTTAGGCCCACCATTTGAAATCTAATGGCTATTTCCCAGAGCTTGAGATTGATGAATGTGTAAATGTTTGCCATTTTTTACCAAATTTGCAATTTTATATTTGGATTCAAAAAGATCATGGAGGCACCAAATTTATATATAATGGACCTTAAATTTGAAGGGAACAAACTCTTTTGATCCACTAGCCATCTAAGATTTCCACATGCTTCTATTAAGTGTTTGAATTTGACTAGCTTATGTGATCCTTCATGATGTTATGATGACATTCTAGCCTAAAAAGTGGATAAGTATGGAAACCTAACAAATTTTGTGTTTAGAAACCAACTTTCCTAAGCATATCTTTCATTATGCTATAGTGTTCGAGCTAAAACTTGGCACATATAAACTAGGCTCCAAAATGAATAAAACCATGTGACTACATATTCTTGGGGCTGCCATAAATGTGAGATATAGCTCCATGAAAGTTTCTACTCAGCTTAATTTGAATCCTCTAAAAATTTGTCTATGGAAACATAGCATATTTTGCATTTGGAGCCAATCTTTGAGACCTTAGATCTTCAATTGTGCTTAGGCAGATGAGCTAAAAATTGATGCATGACAACCTGGGGGTACTATGAATAAATCCATGTGACTAATTATATTTTACTTATCCACATGTTTTAGATATATTAACATCAATATAGTCACTCAAATTTATATTAAAATGTTTAGGAAAGCTTTGGATGGTGGGTGGACCTAATCAAAACCATGCCCCTCCATGCTTGTCCTTAGCATTTCTAACAATCCATAGGGTATTTAAAACCTTGGACCTATCTTTATAAATTGATCGATTACACTTTTAAGTTAACTTAAAGTGTTTCAAAGGCTTTATGGGTTTTATGAACTCATTGGCCCTCCCATTCCATCTAGAGGTTTTTCTAACCATCTGAGTATTTGATCAATCAAGAGCTCCACTTCTTCTCTACACTATGACCATTAGCAACTGGGCACGTGCCTAGTATGTGGGCTAAAAAGGCCAATAGTTCCATGATAATATAGGTCATTCCCATAAAACATATCACGGGCCTATAAAATTTTCCATTTATTTTATGTTAGGAGATTCATTCAATCATGATACCATGATTAAAATCTATCATCATGATTATGTTAATGATTTTGAAAAGAAACAAGATTTCAAATATTATTCATCTAACAATCCAATTTTTTTATTTACATCAAACCCTAAACAATCAAATAAGGACATTTGTGTGATTGACACTGAGTATGATCAATACTATATGAATTCCTAATATGTGAATGTGGATAAGGTCAATTATCAATGCAAACTTACCCACAAATATCCTATTACAAAACCAGATAAAACATCACTAAAAGAGTTTCTTCTCGAATATACTACTATCACTAAGCTACCCTCAAAAACCAATGAGGAACCAATTCTTTAATCCAAACCTCTAACTACTTCTCTTCCTATTACAACTATTTTACCCTCTAAGCCTCATGTTGTTTCTTCCTCTTCTAAAATTGATTGGAATTTCTTAGAGGAACTTAACTATATGCCTTGAAAAATACTTCTCATAGAGTTAATTCACACTTTTTCCTATTATCATAAATTCATAATGCAATAGCTCTAAGAAATTGAGGAACCATCTTCCCTCAAAGTGGAACAACCTTCTCACTAGCCTTCACTAATAGAAGTTCATACCATTTAAATAGTTTGTATTTATTTAACACCTTTTATAGAATTCCTTGAATAAGACATGGTCAAAGATGAAATTATTTTTTACACCAATGATCCACCTCTATTTATTAAAATAGCCATTATTACCACCAAATTTACAAAGTATTGGTAGATTAAGGGTTACAAATTAATATAACATCTCTTTGGCTAATTCAATAACTTGGGTATAACAAAGACCATCTCAAGCAAACTCATCTAACATGTCATGGATTTGACAAGACCAATTGAAATATGTTTGGTTATATTTATATCCTTCTTAATGTTTGACCCAAAACTATATATATTAATTTTATGGTTCTCAACTTACCATTATCCTATAATATACTCCTATGATTCCCATGGACACATTACATGAGGGTTATTTCCTCTTCTTGTATCTAATGTATCAAGTTAATTAATAATGGAAAATAATATAAACATGAGGCCAATCCTAACCCATGGAGTAGTCAACTTCCCAACCCCAAATATTAGTATATGATTCTAACTATTCAAAAAATTAATAGTTCATCTTTACCTAAATTCATTAATATGAATCTAAATTTACATGTCAATCTTTTCAATTCTGATGATGATGATCCAAACAGTTTATAAAAGTCATGAAATACTAACAATCTACCTCACTACATTTAGGATTGTCTTCCTCCTTCATTATTACCTCATGATTTTACCATCCCTCTCATCGATGAGATCACTGATTTATGTCATCCACATAATGCAAATGAAGCATATTCTATACAAGATGATTTCACTTGTAATGACTATGGTGTCCAATCTATTTCAAAACCCTTTAACCATGTCACCTCATAAATTTAATGATATAGGCATATCACCTTTTGAAGTTCCTTTAGAGACATAATAATGTACTATCTCTCCCACCAATGATGATAACTACATTATAGCCCAAGCTCAATCTCAAAACTTGGATGTTAAACACTATCAATAAACCTTAGCTAAAATACATTACCTTAATTGAGATGTTCATACTATTTCCATGGATATTAAGCTAGAACATGAAGGTCATATACCTCTAGTTAATTCTCCACTTCTCAATTCTCCTTAGGTTGCTGAAAAAATCTTATCTCTCATAAATTTAAAACTATTGAAACTTTCTATACCTCCTATCCTATTGGTCACACTACAAAATCTTCTCCCTATGAATGATTTGAATCATATGCTTATTATCAATCCAATTGAATCCAATAAACCTTCCTCCACATTTATGCCTACTTATGAGATCACCCATGATGCCAAGGTCACAAATGTACACTAGATACATTCTAAATATGATTTCCATGGTAAAAAAATCATTGATATTGAATTAAATGTTTAATACTATGGAACTTTACCTACGTTACCTAGAGATGAAGCCATACTTGAGTTATTACATGTTTTATAACCTCAAGTTCCTTGGTAACATCAAAAACTTGGGAATTTCAAATGAAAGTCTCCTCATTTTAATAACTTCTTTGCTAGCATTGATCTTAAAACCAATCCTATTTATTATCTTCCCAATACACCATATCATTTTCAAGATAGAAATGCTATGATTATTAGAGAAACCATGCAAATAGAATATGGAAAACCTTTATGTCCTCAACCCATAATAGTTTTAAGAGAACCCAAGATGATTAAACATGAGAAATTTAGTCTATTCTTTGATAAAAATTGTGAGACTTTCACTTGGTCATATGAGAACACACCTAGTATTGATCCTTGTATCATTGTGCACAACATAATCACATACCTGGATTCCAAACCAATTTATAAAAAATAAAAAAAATCCACCCTGTGCCATAAATAAATTATCAAACATTGGATTCCAAGTTTATTAAACCTATGGACTATTCTAAATGGGTGTCAAACATTGTTCCTATTCACAAAAAAGTCACTAGTTTTATTTTCATCTATATCAACTTTTGTAATCTCAACATCACTTGTCCCAAATACAATTTTCCATTACCTTTAATAGTTTCCATCATAGATTAAAATAATGTATATGAAATGTTGTCACTCATGTATGGTTTTTTGGGAAGCAACTAGATCCATATATCCACTGAAGACCAAGATAAGATAATATTCAATACAAAATGAGTCACCTAATATGATTTTAAGATTCTTTTTGACCTTAAAAATGATATAGCTACCTATTAGTGGGATATGACCCATTTTTTTTATTATCTTATACATAATATTTTTGAAACCTATGTGGATGATCTCATTTCTAAACTAAAAAGTCAAACAAGTCATCTCTCTAATCTATCCATTATCTTTGATCGATTAATAAGGTAAAAAATTGGACTCAACCTCTATAACTATATATTTTGTATTATGTATAGTAAACTATTAGGTTTATTATTCTCTCTTTATGGTATTTATTTCAATCCCACTAAAATTAATTCTATCATCAACATTCCCATTCCTTGATCCATTCTAGATATTCGTACTTACCTAGGCAAGCTTGGGGCAATCTGATGAGTTATCCCCAAAATGGCCTATCACATATATTATGTTAATTCCCTTATCAATAAAGGTATTTTTCTAAAATGTATTGATCTTTGTTATAAGTAATTTGAAAACATGAAATAATAATTTCTCCATCTACCTACCCTTCATCTAGCTTCTAATGATAATCCCTCGATTTTGTACACTTCTACTCCTATATCAGTTATGGAAATGCTTTCCCAACAAGATGATACTAGAAGAGATTATGTTATTAATTTTATAATTAAAGGCATAATTGATTATGAAAAAAATTATACTAAATTATAACATGATTGGATCACTATCTATTTTTATATCTGAAAAGCTTCATCACTACATGCTCTATCAAACAACTTATGACATTGTTCATTTTGACCCACTTCATCAAGTTTTATCCAAAAAAAATTTAAATCAAGAAAGAATTACCAATTAGATGGTTTTATTAATGTAATTTTCCTTTTATATCATAATTCAAATATATATCAAAGGGAAATTCATTATTGACCAACATGCAATGTCACCCATACTCACTACAAATCATCTTTGGGATAGTCTCCCTGATGATAAAATTATCTATATTGAAGGTCTCAATCAAGATATCTCTCTTAAAGATTAATTCCATAACTTCACTACTAATTAAGAGGCAAGTAATCAATAATGTGTGTGTGTGTGTGTGTGTGTGTGTGTGTGTGTGTGTGTGTGTGTGTGTGTGTGTGTGAGTGTGTGTGTGTGTGTGTGTGTGTGTGTGTGTGTGTGTGTGTGTGTGTGTGTGTGTGTGTGTGTGTGTGTGTGTGTGATTTCTTATACTACTAAATCCAAAGTAGTTATCGAAGAACTTCCTAAAGTCACCATTGATTTGCATGAAGACACCTAGACCCTATACTTTGATGGTATTAAATGTCTCCAAAAACTTGGGGTAGGTTGTATCATAATTAATCCTCTTGATAAAATAATCCCTTTAGAAGTCTATCTAACCTTTGATGTCACTAATAACATGGCAGAATATGAAGCAATTATTCTAGGCATGAAAGTGGTACTTGATATAGATATTCCATATCTACATGCTTTGGGTGACTCTCAACTTATTTTCCACTCGTTTGATGGTGAATACTAATGTAAAAGTGAAAATTTTATTTATTATCATCAAATAAATACCACTCTTACTAGAGAGTTTGCCTCTTTTACCATTGAACCCATTCCAAGAGATCGTAACTCTATTTTTGACTCTCTTGCTTCTTCAACATCCTTATGTCATCCACATAAAGTACATAGTGATTATCAATTTATTATTCAAATAATAAAGTACCCATATTCTATCCAATTATAAGATTCCCTTAACAGTCACATTGAGGCTTTCACTGTTTGACATAGCCCATGGTATAAAAACATTATCCAATTCCTTGAACATCAAACTTATCCTCCAAACATAGATTCTTGCAAATAGACTAGAATTTAAAAGTAAGATTTTACATGTCTTTTGATATAATACCATTTATTATCATAATGTAAAAGGTACTCTACTCCATTATGTAATAAAATAAGATATTCCCCCTCTCATTGAATAGGCACATGGGGGCATTTATGGTGGTCACTATAGTGGACATGCTACAATACATAAGTGCCTATGTATGGGATATTTTGGCCTACATTAGAAGAGGATTCCTTTGAATTTGATAAAATTTTTAGTATTTGGAAACTCTGTGATGATCTACTATCTTCACCACCTTCTGAGCTCCAAACTATGGAATCTCCTTGGCCATTTTTGATATGGGGATTATATCTCATCAGCTAATTACCTCACTTACAATATGGTCATTTTTTTATCATCACTACTACTAAATATTTTACCAAATGGGTAGAATACATGCCTCTTATCAATGTCACAAGAATCACAATTTATAATTTTATCTTTAACCGAATCATCTATAATTTTGAATTTCCCCATACTATCATTTCTAATAATAGTGACAATCTCAAGAATAAGGTTTTGAGGCATTTATGTGTTAAATTTAAAATATCACACAATTATCCATGCCTTATCATCGATAATGCAATGGCTAATATGAGACCAATTAACAAATTCTTAATAAAATCCTCTAAAATCTCATTTATGAAACCCACACTGATTGGCATCTTCATTTATATTTCACACTCTTGGCCTATCATAGTAAAATTTGTATTACCACTAAAGTAACATCGTTCTCACTACTCTATGGTTATAAATCTATCTTACCACTAGAATTTGAGCATCACTCATTAGGTATATATCTACACAATATCATTCTTGATGAATAAATATGTGAAGTTTGCCTTCATGCTATGAATATTCTCAATGAACACTATCTACCCACTTTTTAACATAATTAACATTACAAGGATCGTATCACAAAGTAACATAATAAAAAATTTAAAGTCCACACTTTCAATAGTGATTATATAGTCCCTAGATTAGACTATATCAATGATAAATAAGGAAAATATACCCCAAAATGTTAGATCCTTTATTTAGTGAAAGAAATTCTTGGTCCTATCACTTATCGCCTCCAAATGAATAAATCCCATATTTTCACAAAGCCCACTAATGCACAATTCTTGGATAAATATTTTTCTTAGATATTTCCATTATTATCATCTTTCAAATATCCCACTAACACTTTTTATAGGATTTATTCACAAATCTCACCCTCTATAATAGTTTATTTTTCCACAAACCTTAGTTCTTTTCCGTAGTCCTTTAGTTTCTTTCTGTCATGAGTTGCACTATAATACCATGTATAGGACCTAATTTTCCTCATGAATTCCTTTCAATTTTATTGATTTTTTATTTTATAATATTTTTTTTACCCTCTTGGGTTTTTATTTTTTGAGTTGTAATGTAATACCACACATAGGACCAGTTTATTCTCACAAATTCCAATTTTTCCATTTTATTTTCTCATGCTTTGTTAACCCTATTGGGTTTCTCTTTTGTGAGTTATAGTGTAAGACCATGGATAGGACCAAGCCCTCCTCACCAATTTCATTTTTTTTCCCCTTTATTGCACCCTCTTGGGTTATTTTTTTTTTAAGTTACAATGTAAGACCATGGATTAGACCAAGCTCTCTTCATAAAATCACCATTTTATTTCAAAACATCTTTATTCATCCAAGTGTTTCTTTTATATAATGTTAAAAGTTGGTTACAAGTTTATGATATGATATTCACTATTTTGGTTTTTGTTTTTTTATAGATAAAAATTGTAAAAAAAAACTATGTTAGTATGTTTCCCTACACTTCCCTACATTCTTATGATAACTAATCACACTTACATGTCATAATATCCCTTCTTCACTTTATCACTTTTTTGTGATTTGAATTAATTCAATTTGTTTCATGTTCATTTTCCCTTGATTTCCTTTCCCTTCATTCCACTTTGGATAAAACAAGGTTTAAATCAAGATAAGACTTTTATTTCACATGAATTAACAAGACTCTTAGACACCATGCTTTATAAGTTATTTTTCTTAGCAACCAAGTCCACATATTTCAAATGATAGTCATTTTTAGCACCCATATTTGATTCTATGAATCTGTATGGGTGAGGAATAGAAAAATACATCAAAATTTAAAATCCAAATGATTCAAAATAAAAGGAAATGATCAAAAGGCAACATACAAATTCTAAATTCAACATCACACCAAAATATGTGATTTACAACACATCTCCTATCTCCAATTGAAGCTCAATCTCCATAGTTGGCCTCATGATAGAGTCAAGGTCCATTTGAATTAGACTAGTAGATTGGGATAAGAGAATTCAAAAAAATATATAGTGGTACCTGCTTTCTAATTAAAGCACCCAATATTTTAAGTAGATCAATGACTCTGTAAGGTGTCCTGAGGAATGGGGAACATGTTATGGCAAGGTAGGTCCATTTTAGTTTTCATGTGTATAAGCTTCACGAGTTGCTATTCATACTTCATTTGATGACCAAAGATTTGTGTGGTCAAGAGAAGTTTTTTAGAGTTATTAATGTAGAAAGTCTTTTTGTTTTGATAAACCTAATCCAAATGTATTAAATTTTATAAAGAGTTTATCCACCTTGATTTTTCCTCCGTTTTCCCCACCACCCATTTCATTTCCCCCACTTCTATATTCCTTATTATTCACATCTTAATACATGATAACACTACTTTTTTTTTGTTATATCTAAGTTTTAGAACAAAATAATATACTTGAGTGATTATGGATTATATTATTTACACCATTGATATCCATTTATAAAATTGCCTTGGTTTAGTTTCAAATTTTCTGTTTTCACTTCCTTTTCTTAGACAACTACATCCATTTCTAAGTTTTTATTATTATTCCTTTTCTTCAGACAACTGTGTCTATTTCTATATTTTTGTTGTACTTATTTTTTTGAACAACCACATACATTTCTATTTTTAGTAATTTTTTCTATTTTTGAGTGAGGTTAGATTGTTACTTCTCACTCACCAATGTTGTTTTCCCTTTTATACAATTTTTTCTATTAATTATTTATTAAGGATTGTTATTGCTGACTCATCAATGTTGTTTTACCATTACTATTCCATATTTGTTTAAGTAAGGATTATTATTGCTTCCACATTGATTTTTAATTACCATTTTTACTTGTATCCTTAGTTTGACTTAGTTTATTTTGATTTATTACTTAAGGTTTACTTGTTTTATTATTTCATCATTAATGAGCCTTAGATTTTTGGTTACCTAATTTACTTTAATTTTTGGCTTGGTAATTTGGTCTTAACTAATAATTTATCACCCTAACTTACCAAATATCTAAGTATGTCTTTGTTAGGAACCTGTGCTACCCCTTAACTTTATTTTGTTAGTGTAATATTTGTTATGGACACATATGCTTTGTAAATCATCTCATGAGCATTTTTTTATCCCAGATTCATAGGAAGTAGTAGTTGCTTAGATTAGACTTAGTATATAAGTGTTGAGGCCAATGAAGGCACCCACAAATTTGTTGTATTGATATTTCTCGAAAGAGGTTTCCCCCTCAAAGAGGATAATGATTCTGCAATTTAGCCATTGTAATTTAGTTCTACTTATTTGAATTAAATTATTGCTAATTTTCATAGTTTATCTCATGTATTTGCAATTATCTGCTAACTTTTTTAGGAAGGATCCTCTCATTTGGTATCAAAGTGCTCTCTTGGTCCAAATTTTGTTTTTTTCATAAAGTCAACTTTGTTCTACTACATAATTATTTTAAATCTTTTTTAAGTAAATTTTTAACTCTATTTTACTTCATAACTCTGTTGTGCGTCAAAATACTCTATTTTGGACTAGGGTAAAAACCTATCCACATAAATATGGGATGTGATTGGGTGAAATACCTAAAACTCATTGTGAGGAGTACCATAGGAGCCCCAAAGTAGTTGGCCCATTGAGAGGACCTACCAATGAAATAGGTAATGGGCCCTTCCTGACTAAGTAGTTCCTATTCGTGATGAAAACCAACAACTATCATTTAGTGGTAAACATGTGGATTTAAATTTTATAGAGAGTGGCACGCACTTAGATAGAATTTGTGGCTAGAGATTTATCTATAAAACCTTAGGTATCCATTGAAACTTGGGGCCTATTTTATCAATTTTAGAATATTTATAGTAGATTCTCAAAATAGCAACCAACAGAGTATTAGAAGACTCTCAACAAACTTGCATTCAAATAGTTAACATAAACTAGAAACCAAATTTATTCATCCTATCAGTGTCAAAAAACTATTATTAGAGTATCAATAGACTCTCAAAGGAACTGTAACCATATATTGGAATGAAAACAAAGTAATTTTTTTTTAATTTTTTTCCATATCTTTCCATCTATAGCCCCGTTGATCCTCAAACTTTATATAGACACCTAAAATTTCATTCTCCACATTTTCTTCCTTGAGGTACCATATTCTAATTCCACTCCTAATTCCCACAAATCTCAATTTTCCCTTTTTTGGGGTTTGGCTATAACTTATATTTTTGTCTGTTTGCCTCAAAAAATTTCCATAGTGTTTATCTCCCTTTTCTACGATAATTTTTTTTCTTTTTTCTATTTTCACTCCTAAATTTCCCTCACCTTCATTAATCATTCTCCCACTATGTAAAAAAATTAGTAAAATTATCTTTATGCATTCCAAATCTGCCCAAATCACAAACTTACCTTACTAAATATGGCTTAACTCTAGTTTTCCTGCCCATTGTAAAAAATAAAAACCTATTATTTGGGTTAGGTAGTAGCCTGAATAGGAGAAAAAAACATGGAGTATGAAATTGTCACCCTCAAGACACACATCAAAGATATTGATGGAAAAATTCTTGGCCTTAGTCTTCAACATACCACCTTCAACAACAAGTGACATCTAGAGTCCTCTTCTAACCTGAGATTTTCTTCTTCCAAAAATTTTCATGGGTTAAAGCTTGATTCTTTTGGATTCAATGGTGCAAATTTGATTAGATGGATTTATCAAATATAACAATATGTTATTTTACATAATACTTTTGATTCCAATAAGGTTCTACTTATATCCTTTCACTTGGAACATGTCACCCTTTAATGGTATCATTGGTATACCAAGGCTCATGATGAGTCCATACGGATCAATTTTTTCATCCTCATTTTTTAACTATTTGGCCCTAGTTGTTTTGATTATTTTACTCTATCACTCACTAAACTTTACCAAACATGAACCATGAGAGAATATCAAACAAATTTGAGAAACTAGTTAATCGCATAAAGGGATTGTTTGATTAATTCTTCAAGAGTTACTTTATTAGTAGAGTAAAGGATGCAATTTTATCTAAGGTTAAAATATTCCATCCTAACATGATGATGGAAGCCTTAGGTTTGGCTAAGTTGGTAAAATAAAATATCATAGCTAAGAAATGATTCAAATCAAATTTTGTCCTATTAAATAATACAACTCCATAATTATCTCAAGTAATGTTAGACCCTAGAACCGGTCCTATAAATATTTTTATTGAAGTAAAGATGTGAGCCCATAGAGAAAAAGGACTATGTTATAATTCTAATGAAAAATCCACTCAGGGACATCGATGTGTCGAGTAAAATCTCTACCCATTAGATGTGGACTCTCCACCGAAAACTAAAGATTGGGAATATGTTTAGGATATAAAAAATGATCTAAAAGAATATTATCTAATTATAGAACTTTCTTCTAAGGAATACGACAAGAGGTCTCTATCCATTCCTTAGTGGGAGTCACCACCCCATAAACCATGTGATTTAGGGGTTACTTCAAGAAGTTATCTCTCACAATATTGATGATTCTAGTAGCACTCATAACTTTATTAACCCTCAGATCACCAAATAGGTTGATTATTTTGTCTATCCTTGCTCCAACTTTGAAGTCATGATTGCCAATATTGACACATTAACTTATAAAGGAAAGTGTCAAAATGTTCATATCTCTATTGTAGATTATAACTTGTAGTCCAAAATGTTTTCCTTGACCTTAGCTAGATGTGATTTTATTTTGGGATCCTAATGATTATGTACACTTGGACACATCTTATGGGATTGGATGCAATCTTTAGACAATGGGTAAAACACACATTAAAAGGATTACAACCTAGGTTTCTTAGCATCATAAGTTCACACTCAATAGAAAATATTCTTAAGGAAAATTCACATGGTGTCATTGCCTAGCTCCATTCCATACAAATGCAACCATCAATGGTCTTTACTACTTCTGATTTATAAACTGTTTTATATAAGTATGCACATGTCTTTTCTAAACTAGTCAAATTTCCACATCTATGGCCAAAGGACCACCATTTTTAGCTCCTTCTTAGAAGTTTTACTTCTAACATCAGGCCCTACGACTACCCATTTTAGTAAAATATTGAGATTGAGATGCTCATTCAATACTTACCAAAGTAAGGCATTATTAACCCTAGTACCATCCCATATTCTTCCCTAGTTCTCATTGTTTAAAAAAAAGATGGGCCATGACCTATCTACATTAAATTATATGCACTTAATCACATCATAATCAACTATAAGTTACTAATCCTTGTTATTGATTAGCTTCTTAATGATCTTCATGGTGCTCATTTTTTCTCTAAGTTGGATCTCTACTCTGGATATCACTAAATCTGGCTTCATGAGGATGATATCCCAAAGACATGATTTCACATGCATGATGGCCACTATGATTTTTTGGTCATGCCATTTGGCCTCACTAATTATCCTTCAACATTTGAAGCATTAATGAATAAAATATTCTATCCTTACCTATAGAAATTCAATCTAGTCTTCTTTGATTATATCCTCATCTATAGTAAAACATGGTATGAGCATATCTAACATTTAGAGCTTGCACTAAAACATCTCTTTGACCATCATTTTTTTTCAAAATAATCCAAATGTGCTTTTGGATAGGACAAAGTGGAGTATCTCGAGCATATTTTTTTAGCCCAAGGGGTTCAGGTGGATCCTAAAAAAATAGTTTCCATGACAAATTGGCCTCATCCTCACACACTCAAGAGCCTCCAAGGTTTTTTTAGGGCTGACTAGATATTATCACAAGTTTTTCAAAGATTATGAGAATTTTTCCACTCTAATAACAACTATGTTGAAAAATGATGCTTTTACATGGACATAAGTTATTAAGTGTGCATTTGAAGAATTAAAATAAGATATGTGTGCTACACCTATTCTAACTATGATAGATTTTTCCAAGACCTTCACTATTAAGAGTGATGCTTTTATTAATGGACTTGGTGATGTTATCCTCAAATAAGAACACCCCATTGTGTTCACTATAAAATCCCTTTCTGGTAATAATTTAGTAGTCTGTACTTATGAGAAGGAAATGATGGCCATTTTACATGCAATATAGAAGTAACAACCATACCTACTAGGGAATCATTTTTTGCATCATAACTAATCACCAAAGACTAAAATATTTTCTAGAATAATAGGTATCTATCCCCTCATAATAGAAATGGGTCAATAAACTCATGGGTTATGAATATGAGGTCACTTATAAGAAGGATAAGGAAAATATTGTGGCTAATGTTCTATCTCACAAATTTACAGACCAAGCTTCCCTTTCAGCTATTTCCATGCCTATTCCAAATTGGTTAGATGTTGCATAATAGGGGTATGTAAATGAATACTCATTATCTCAATTCATTAAATAATTGGCCACTAACCCCTCTATTTTATTTTATTATTATTGGGATGGTGCTTCTTTATGATATAAGGGTCACTTGGTGCTTCCCTAGAGCATAGATATTTAATAGACTATATTCTATGAACTCCATGCTTATTCATCTATAAGGAACTCAAGGTTTCTCAAAACTTATGATTGGGCATGATGTAACTTATTTTTGAATGGAATGAAAAAGACAATTGAATATATTGTGGCTAAATGCGATACCTACCAATGTAATAATGGTGAAACAACACTCATCCCTAGGTTCCTTGAACCCTTACCCATCCTTACCAATATTTCTATGGATTTCACTAAAGGAATACCTAAATCTATAGGGAAAACAATGATCTTGGCTTTGGTTGATTGACTCCCTAAATATAGTCATTTTTGTGCCCTTATCAATCTGTATATTGCCCCCATAGTCATATGAATTTTATTGGACCAGATTTTCCATATTCATGGCATTCCTTCATCCATTGTCTTATTTAATTATGAAACCTTCACCAACCATTTTTAGATATAGAAATTCACCACACTAGTACCCAACTAAAGATGAGTTCTAGGTATCATCCTAAAATGGATGTGTAGATTGAAATTGTCAAAAAATGCTTAGAAACTTTCTTTTGTTACTTCACCTCAGAACAACAACATCAGTGGGCAAGTGGCTCCCCCTTGTTGAATAGTGGTACAATACCTCCTACCATAATTAAATGAAAGATGACTCAATATGAAGTAGTCTATGGTTAAGAACC
Organism: Torreya grandis; assembly: GCA_037957365.1. Lineage (NCBI taxonomy): Eukaryota > Viridiplantae > Streptophyta > Pinopsida > Cupressales > Taxaceae > Torreya > Torreya grandis. The sequence goes on from JARHVA010007434.1 coordinate 500,697, forward strand.
ACTAGTGTTCCTTCCATACACCCCCAGTAGTTCATTAGTTCAAGTGGTCAACATGATTATTTGAACCTAGGATCAAATCCTTAGCACCCTATGGGAAAATATTCATATGGCACAAATTTAGATTAAATAATATGATGATAAACATCATTCCAAGCACACTTTTCAAGTAGGTGATATGGTTTTTCTTCATTTGTATCCATAAAATAAATCTTCCTCAAAACTCAAAGGGCATCATAAGCTAGATCCCAAGCTCTATGGGCCCTATAAATTTATCTAGAATATTGGGTCAATTAATTATAAGTTGGAGCTCCCACCTTCTTCTTGAGTTCACCCAATATTTCATGTCTCTTTTTTGAATAAAGTTCTTGGGACCAAAATTAGAGTGTAGACTATTTTACTAGAACTTAATAATTAAGGATCAATCCTTCACAAGATGGAGGCTATCCTAGATAGACACACATGCCAATTGTGCTCCCATTCAATCACAAAAGTTTTAATTTAGTGACATGGAATGAAACCTAAGGATCCCACATGGGAACCACTATTTTAGATTTAACACCAATTCCCACATCTAAATCTTTGAGGACAAATCTTTTTTTAGGAGGTAGGGGATGTTAGGAACCCATGCTAACCCTTCACTTTATTTTGTTAGTTTAATAGTTGCTATGGATGCATATGCTTTGTAAGTCATTACATGATCATTTTTTATCCCAAATTCATGGGAAGTAGTAGTTAATTAGATTAGACTTAGTACATAAGTAGGTGTTGAGACCAATGAAGGCACCCACAAATTTATTGTATTGAGTGTGATCAAAGGAGGTTTCCCCCACGAAGAGGCTAATGATTCTATAATTCAACCATTTTAGTTTAGTTTTCATTATTTAAGTTAAAATATTGATAATTTTCATAGTTTATTTTATGTATTTTTAATTATCTACTACCTTGTTCAGGAAGGATCCTCTCAGTCTTGCATACACAATTTTGGTTATCTTAGCTTTCCTACATTTGTTTATTTTTTCTCTTTAGTTTTATATCCTTGGGTTTGTCCAAATTAATATATATGCCCTCCATATTCAAAAAAAAAAAACACAATATACAATCATCCAATGATAAAGGTAAGTCAATGTACACATACATTACTTTTATTTTTTAGTCATTCCATTCCACTAATTTTTTGTCAATTATTTTAAACTTTAAAATACTACAATTTATTTAACTTCACCATTATGTGTTTCCACATTCTTTTTTAAAATAACCATCCCCTATTACACTTGAGTGACACATGATGATATTTGAGTAGGGCATATATACACATAATATTTTCAAACTTTATCAATTATTGATTCTCTGTCTCTTGTAGGAACCCATCGAGTCTCAATATATCTAAGTGTACACCTTAAATGGTGTACCAAGAAAGGGGTGGGAAAACCATTGGTGATTTTAAAGATGTTTTTCCCCTATGAAACCACTTGTATTATGTAAAAACATCTCCTATAAACTTCCCTAATCTTTGACACATCCCTTATACACATAATATTTTTAAACTTTATCAATTATTGATGCTCTCTCTCTCTTGTAGGAACCCATCGAGTCTCAATCTATCTAAGTGCACACCTTAAATGGTGAATAAATAAATGGGTGGGGAAACCATTGGTGATTTTCAAGTTTTTTGTCCCTTATAACACCACTTTAAATATACATAAATATATCCTATACACTTCCCTAAGCTTTGATACATCCCTAACACACTCTTCTAAGAAATTCACTACCTTATTTATCCCCTACCTAGTCCATGAACCATTTTTGACATTTAAATAATAATGTAGACCTAGGATAACCCTATATTCAAATTAATATTAGCATGTTACAGGTCTAGGTTGGTCTTTACTAACCTAGACCAAGACCTAAATTAGTGATACAAGGTCATATTGGGCCAACACTACGAGCTAAATTTTTATAAAGGTTTAAGGTTATATATATATATACATATATATATATATATATATATATATATATATATATATATATATATATATATATATATATATATATAACCTTAAACCTTTATAAAAATTTAGCTCGATACACACACACACACACACACACACACACACACACACACACACACACACACACACACACACACACACACACACACATTATTTTTTCCATTTCATAGATAGAGATAAATTTATTTATTAATTGGTACTTCTTTAAAATTGGATCTTTCACCATTCTACTTGAGGAGTTATTTTCTTAGGTTTTACACTTAGAGAGAAGAACTTTGTCTTGTGAAAATTTTAGATTCATTAAGAGGTCCTTGGATAGAATATACTCTATTATAAATCCTTAACTTCTTCAATAATACACAAAAACCTCTTGTGAAGCACCTTTGGCTAAGGGAGAGATTGAGTCTCAATGGGTTAATCGTCAAGGTAAGTATCTCTAACTTTATTCTATTATAGTAGATAGAAGTATTATAAATAATGGATTTTGAATGTATTTATCTCTACATGAATTAGGGTTATATTTAGACATATCTGAATAATAATTATTATATGTATGTTTTTTTTATGTTTATTACCCCATTTTGTGTCACAAGCTTTGGGAAGCATTAGGTTAATTTACTTTGCATATACATTGTGAACATAGAAACCATAGGACCTAGCTAGGGTTATTACATGGTGTTGCTTGTCCAAAATATTTGGAACCCTCTCTAGTGAGATTATTTTTGTAATAAACCCCTTGGTTAGGTCGAGTGGATCCATCTTGGTCATGAACCCAAATGTCTAAATGTATTAACAAGAAAACGTGTAAGTGTAATTTATCTTCCTTTAGTTAGGATTTATTTGTAGGTGAGATACATTTTCCATTATATATAGTTCACAATAGTGTACACAATTAATGTCTATCTTATATTTATCTAGAAATGGTTGTGCTAAAGTAGGGGCTAAATGATTAATCAAGTATGTGAGTAGATGACCATGAGTCACACATGACTTTTAGCTAGGAGTTGCATAGTGACTTGTATAGGTTATGATATGAGGTAAATGTTATGTAGAAGTATGAAAGTAGAGGTAGGACTTATACATGAGGTTGTGAGAAAAATTTAGGTAAATAAATGTGCATTCTTTTGTAACAAGTGTGAGATCTATACATTATAATGAATAAGGAATGTGGTCAAATGTGTGGTGGATACACATAGATAATTTACCCTTTCTTGATGAAAAATGGTCTCCATTATGCTAGTGTACACTGAGCAAATTACATTTGAAGTTGATAATAAGTATAACACTTAGATTATTATATTTTATAACATTAACCACTTTTAAAATGTGATGTGTACCATAATAGGTGCATGTGTCTATCACTTAAATGATCTAGTCCTTACCTATAGGGCATAAGTGTTTAGGATACAAATAAGAAGGATGTTATGTCACTACTATCTCAATAAGTGGTGGAGTGTAAGGTTTGAGAATTTACACATTAAAGACTGGTTGCATGCCCAAGTATGGAGATAGATCAAGAACAAAGGTATTCTTACCAACTACACATATAATGGTGTAAGGACCATAGTGTGGAGGATTGATCTTGCAATGTGGACCTTTGAAGCATTGCTTTTGAATTTGTAACAAAAATTTATTTCCAACTTCGAATGCATGATGTGTATGATATGTATATTGGTTCCTCTTATAATTTTCTTGTGTAAGAGATAATATGCTAAACTTGTTGATGAAAAAATTGGATGTGTCATATTAATTTCATGGCTTTGTCCACTTCTCACTCTAAAATATGTGACTCAGTGCTGACTTATACATGGTATGATATGTTTAGAGTTACCAAAGATTGAAACCTAAGATATGTCTATAATATATCTTTACAATGCTTTATTATAGGTGTGTTGAATGTACAATAGATTATCATCCTAAGTTCTAGTATGTGCATAATTATACATTTGTATAAGATAAACAAGTGTGAGATAGTCGATGTAGTGTCACCAAGACCCATTCTTATTGGGTGTGATGAATATCAAACTCTTTAAAAGAGAATAAATAGGATTGATCTTTCCATAATTAAAGAGATCTTATTTTTTTTCTAAATTTCATAATTTTCCCAAAGTAATCTATGATACATGAGGTTATTTAAAAGAGGGGATATAAAAACCAAATCAATACATTAATTTACTATGTAATGTATTAGATGAAATTTAGGATCTATGATTACTTTGATATGATAATATAGTAACTTTTCAAGATTTTATTGCTATGATGTTATGTGAGTATTATGGACTGATAGTGTGTGATTTGTCATTTATTGTGGAGGTGTGTCAGGGTGAACCATAAGAAACATTAACTTGGTATATACTAATGTGACTTTGGTCATGGGTGATTACTCAAATAGGTGGTAGAAACAATATTACACATAGATAGTATAATGTTGTGGATTGGCTTGATATGTACCTTCATAATCATGTACATATGGTCTTACCAAAAATATGTTACATAACTCTACATGTATGATGTCATAGATGATTTTATCCTTCATAGGATTATATTTGTATTAGAAAATGAACTATCATTAGACCTATATATGTTTCCCCTACTATATCCACCCTAAATAATATGGCTTAGGATCCACAATGGTAGTAAGACCAAAATTTTGATATATTTATTATGCAATGATTTTATTCTAAATGTCACTATAGATGATGACATGGAGAGGTTGACCCTTCACCCATAACATGATACATAAAATATGTTCATGCTCTTAATATATTTAGGTCAACATGGTTTTGGTTATTAGACAAGAGGCATATGGATTAATGGTATCCATTAGTGTGGGTCCTGATGTATATTTTATAAGGACTATTGGGTATGCCATTTAGAATCATCTTACGTGGATGAATGATGGTAATTGCACCACTTATCACCAAAATTCATCTTGTATTTGTCTAAATTATAAGGTGTAAGATCCTTTGATTGTTGTGTATTCTTCTAAGGATGGTCAGTTTTTTGAGAAGGGTAATGCTTATGTGTAAGGGGATCCGATGTAGAGTTATGTGAGTGATAGTAATTTAACACTATGTTGGGTGAAGAGATGGTATTCTACTTCCTTTTTAATTTGGATTCAATCTTGGTGAAATTATGATATACTTGTCCTAAACTACCATAAGTCAATAAATCCATATTTTCATGGACATAAGGTGAGATTACATTGATGTACTTCATCAGCTTGTGACATTCCCTCAATTTATCTTAAAAAATGTAGATTAGTTATGGAATATGTTGGTTTATTATTCCATTGATTGACCCTTACACTGACACAGATGTTTTAACTTGATGTATAAATATTCAAATTGTTAGAGAGGGTATTATTCCTACTTCAACACATTAACAAAAATCTTCCATAATTCGATTAGAATGAACTCTTGTGCATGTTGTGTATTGAAGGTTTTACACTAGTGAGCAACTAGAATGGAAATATTTAGTAATATGAAGGTTATCTTCTCAACATCACTAAATTATTTGATTGATAAGTACACTTTGAGTTTTTTAATCTAGGCATCCAATTTTTTGGTATCAGTATATCCTTCAAATTGAGGGATTTGATATTGACTTCTAGTTTGAAGGGAGTTTGTTGATAAAATTTTTTTGGAGGTACTATTAATATGAATGAGAAGGTGTTGAGTCGAGTTTCATCATTAATTCATATAAATAGCCAAAAATTCAATTTGATGTGCCTCTAGTGCCTTGGTGATGAGCCTTCAAACTTCTAGGGCTACCTTAGGTTGATTCTAGGTGATCCATATTGATTTTCCTATAACATTCTACTAAAATATTTGAAATATAATCAAATATTAAACCTTCTCTCTCTCATCATGCTCATGTGGTTATAAGAATAGAAATGAATAAAGTGAATATATAATATCAATTATATACACCATGGGGCTTAGGACTGAGTGTGTGGGGGGAAACTGAGTTTTTTATGTAGAGTGAATTCATGGAGAGTCTCTAAAAATAACAATCAAATACACAATCAATGGAGAAATTATCTTACTTTAAATAAATTTAATATTTATACATAAATTAAATAATAGATAAAATAGGGTATAATGTCTATAGTGTGTGTATACAACGTATGTGCATGAATCAAGCTAACTATGCTAAAATTGTGTAAATGTCATTAGTATGGCTAAATTATTATAATTTATTATTTGGCTAAGTGTGTATGTTACATATTTAACATCCATAATACAATAGTAGTTATAATTAATATACAACTACCAAGGAGGGTCTTGGTAGGCATACCTATATTATGTTAGATGTGGTAATTGGAAATGTTTTGAATAATTAATGTCAGAGATATCTTCAATGATTCCTAATCTCATGATCCTTGACTAGTATCTAACTACTAGTTGGGCCATATTTTCAATCATACAATCAAGATAGGTTGATACATGATTATGTTGAGGTGTGGCCTAAAGGAGAAATGAATTATTATAATAAATTTCCATGAGGAACACATGAATGTGATATGTGAGGTACATATTGAGGTACATAAGCTATGATCTGAAGTGACTATTACATGAAATTATTCAAGGAGGTACAAGACTTTTGCTTGAGGTTGTGATAAAGCTTTAAGGAAAATATTTTTCATGATTACATGAGAGATGTGAAATCTGCATAGTAGAATAAATAAGGAGTGTTTTTAGCTATGTAGTAGTTATGCAAGATAAGGATGAGCCTAGAAAGATTAGATTGACATTAGATATATTAATATAGCTTAATTATATTAAAAATAAAATATAATATATCACCAAAAAATGTATCACTAAAAATAAATAAATATAAAACAAATATAAGTAATATATATTAAAAATTTATTATTACAAAAACAAAAATTGATCATAATCTTATACTCATATACATTGAATTTTTTCATAATCATGTCATTAATAGTGTTGTAGATAAGAAAATCATTGACTTAAAATTTCAATTAAAAAAATTTAAAGGGAAAAGTCAGTGGGAAATAAATATAATGGATTGTGATTAGATCTCTATAAGTTGGTAGCATACATTGGGTGAATTTCATTAAATGTGCATAGTTTAACTTTACATGAGCCCCTATGGATATGGGCTACAGTAAAGCCCAACAAGGTGGGATTTTTTAGAAAATCATTATGCTAGACTAAAGTTTACTTTGATTGTCTATGTGCATAGCCATTCAATATTTATGTTTTTATATTTGAATCTTGGAAGATATTTTATGAATATTGAGCCTATCATCACCAAAAATCTTAAATTAAATAAATTATATCTACATGAGTAAGCTTGTAATTAATGCATAACATAAAAAATTAGGCTTAGGTGGTTATTCATTCCATTTTACCATTATCATCTTAATTTTTTTGAATCAAGCTCTATGTGGAAGTAATATTCTTAGTAGTATGGTTCAACAATCAAAATTTATCCAAGATTTAAACAATGCCAATGAATATATTAAGTATTTTATTGTTTGATAGTAGCTAAAGTAAGTTGTCACTTGACCCTAAATATCCATATTCTCATGAAATTTTAGTGGCCTCATATTATATTAATATTTTTAAATAATTTTAATATTCTAAATGTCATCCCATGTTAAAATCTCTAAAAATTATGTTGGCATCCAAACCTGAATATCGATGCACTGAAATATAGAATTATTAGTGTATATTTAACAACCTATTTTTAAGTTCTTTATTTCAAAACCATGATATGAAGGGAACTTTGTTGAATTTTATTTTAATATAATGTTATTGTAATTAATATTAATTAGTACTTGTCATTCTAATACATGCAAGTAATAACAAAAATGTGCCTAATGCTGAAATAATAATATGGATGGAGTGCTCCACATATGATGACATTTGAGCTAAATACTTGGACAATGTATAGGTAGTATATATGTTCTCTATAGTTGAATTTGATAACATTGATGGAATCGAGTATTTTTTTATCAAAATCCACAACTATAGTAGAGTGAACCTTCAAAGCTATAAAGTGGCAAGCAAGTTGATGAACTAGGGTCCAACAACTCAAATCATCTCTCTTATTGTGAAGGTTTCTTCATTAATTTGAGATATTTGGTTTGGGTTCCCATAGATTATTTTTGGTTTTGTGGACATTATTAAAATATCTATCTTTAATTAACTATTAAAACTAAATACAATCTTTCATCTTACTCTGTCATATTGAATGTTTGAGGTTTGTCCCCCATGTTTTTTTAGCTTCTTATCTACTTCTATTTAAATTCTAAAGAGTTGGTATAGGTGTGTATCATTAACATTTTAATGCTTTATCATAATTTTATGATAATATTTAGTTTTTATATGATTTAGGGCCTCTTCAACCCCCAACATATTTCTTTAGAATAAATAGATTCTAAATATTATGTGAATATGTCTAGTACCATGAAACATTAACTATATCATGTTTTATGTCTATAGATGTATGATGTCGCATTATGATTTTAATTACTTTACCAACATATATAATTTATATTTGATACAAATAAATATCCACAATAATCTACATTATTAAATCCTATTTATAATACTTAATTTTGATTCATGGAATTTGATTTGTAACTACCACATTATTATTTCAACAAACTCTCTACTATAGTAAACCTATAATTTCTAAAGTAAAACTTAGTTTTTTGATCGGTAATGAGGGTTATGAGGTTCATATCCCATTTAATTATTTTTTATGTAATGATTAGTAAAACTAAAACTATTATAAAATTCCATGATGCAATCTTTGTGAATAAAAAAAGGGTTTAAACATAAGACACAAATATGTGAACATCATATTTATTAATAATTTTAGATAGGAAATGGATACAAAAGGTAACTTTATATACTTATAACTGGAAGGAAGGAATTATAAAAACAAGATTGGAGGATTAGTTTTATATATGGTTTTACAACTCATCAGACCCCCAATTGAACTTGTTGTTATTCCTTGAGCATCTAAACCAATGTAAATGGAAGAAAAATTATCAAAAGTCAAATGGTTATATTATACATATCCCTTATTTTTTTTAAAACCCAAAATTTTCTTTTATGTTCTTCCATTTGCTATCTTCAGTGATTTCATTGAATTGATTTATTCCCCTACAATCAAGAATAATAAACTATAAAATATTAGGTTTATATGTTATGGAAATATAACTCAATCTCTTCCTTCTTACCACATCAATATATTTGGTGACTCTTTTGATAGTTGTGAAATTCTACCTTGATAATGGCTCCTTATTTTTCTATTCATGGGTAAGCTCATTCCATCTAAATAAAAAAAATTGTAAGTTTCTTGAATGATTTATATAATCAAGGATAAGTAATGTTTTTTGGCCTCTATTTGTTTAATCTTAGTTCTTTTGAATATCTTTTTTTTATTCAATAATGCAATCCAATCTGCTTCTATCACATTTGTCTTGATAGCCTCCCTTATTGTCATTAATGTGGTTTATTTATCTTTTTTATTATACTCATATAATTCCTCACCTCTTCTTTTCCCATTAGCAAGATAATAAGAAAAATATATCATAATCACATCACCCAAATATAGGTTTAGATTCCATTATTGGTCATGAAGAACATAAAAATTATGTACATAGTATTCACATAATTATTTTTTATCCTTAGGAGTACCACTATTATATATTTTAAAGAAGTATTGTGGCTGACTGACTAGTTTGGGCATGTCACAATAAACTCTCATGAACTAAAATTTTAATAATTGTTCCTAAGGGTAGATAGCATACACTCTTGCATGAGGTCTACAACTCATTAATTGCACTGTTAATTAACTTGTATCTTGTACCTTATTTTTAAGTTTTAAAATTTATGACTCAACATCTTTAATCTTGTTATTTAAAGCTATTTTTCATATCTTAATTGAATGTATTGATTGTGCCATTGAATCTACATAGTTTATATATTGGCATCCCTTTTCATGAATAATTCTTCTTGATTGATCTCTTTAGGCTAAATGAAAGTCATTGAAAAAATAATTTAGGTCTAATTCTTTGTTAAATGCCACTAGGTACAATTAAATATACTCAAAATGACATATGTATCTTTAAAATTATGTGGTACCACTATAAGGTTCTACGTTATACTATTATGTCTAGTTATCCATAAAAGAACCCCCCCAAGCCTTTGTTACATAATATTGGCTGGAAAGTGGATGTTCATATTATTCTTATATTGTCTAGAATGGGCATGTGCCTATTATACAAAATATTGGAATAATATAAACTATAAAAAAAATTTATCTTGTGTAAAATGAGATTAATTGATTAATGTCTTGTGTAAAAGTAAGCCATAGTCCCATTTTGGTTAAGATATAAAATATCATATCCATTTTATTACAACGAATTATTAAGGCTAAATACAATAAGACAAATTTAATATCAAATAGACATAGCTCATCCTTGTACATATACATTTCAAGTTTAGTTATTTGTGGGATGCTATTAGGTACAATCGATTAAACTATGAATAACATATGTAGTGATCTAAATGACATGGTACTATTGCAATTTTCCATGGTATACAATTATGTCTAATACTCCATTGAAGAATCCCCAATCTTGTGTTATAGAATATTGGTTAGAATGTAGATGTTCATATTATTCTTATCTTATTCATAATGGGTATGTGTCCATTCTACACAAGAACTAGATACCATCAATGGGATATTGAAGAAATAGTGGGTACCCATTTGATTTTAGAAAATAGTGTGTCTAAGTGGAAGTTATTGATAAAATATATTTTAGGTCTAATTATATCTAGGATACTGCTAGGTACAATTGATTATAATTCAAAAGTATATGTATTTTTCTAATGTTGTGATACTATCAAAAAGTTCCACATTACACTATTACATTTAACACTCCACTAGAGAATCCCCCAATCTTGTGTTATAAAATATTGGTTATAATGTGGATGTTAATATTTTTATTATCTTATTCAAAATGGGCATTTACCTGCTCTAAAAAAGATTGGAATACTATCAACTACTATAAATCTTTATCTTGTGTAGAATGGGATTAATTGATAAATTTATTAATGTCTTGTGTACAATTAGGAAAATTTTCATTCTAATTGAGATATAAAATATCATCTCCATTTCATTAAAATGCATTGTTAAGATCAAATATAATAATAAAAAATTAATATCAAACAAACACACCTCATCCTTCTGCATATACATTTTAGGCCTGATTCTCTATGGGATGTTGGTAGGTACAATTGATTATACCAAAAATGGAATATATAGTTGTCTAATGTTATTGTACCATATCAAGGTTTCACAATATACTATTATGCACAATACTCCACTAAAGAATCCACCTAATCTTATATTATAGAATATTGGTTAGAATGTGGATGTTCATATTATTATTTTTATCTTATTTATAATGGGCATGTGTCATTTCTACACAAAATTGGAATACTATCAAATACCAAAAATCATTATCTTGTGTAGAATGGGATTAATAGATAAAATTCTTAATGTAATATGTATAAATAGGTAGAATCCCATTGTGATAAATATATAAAATATCATCTCCATTTTATTACATGCATTACTAATACCAAATACAATAGTATCTATAATATCAAATAGACACATCTTATCCTCATGCATATACATTTTAGGTCTATTTCTCTATGGGATGCCACTAAATAAAATAAATTATACTAAAAACATAATATGTATCTACTTGATATCATAATACCAATATATATATATATATATATATATATATATATTATCAGGTCTAGTAGTATAGTATCTAAGTACCAAGATGCTACCATTTAGAAGTCTCCTAGGGACTTAAAACCTTAGGGGATTCGAATACCTAAGGAACCCCTTAATTCCTCTAAGGGCCTAAGGACCTGAGATGCAAACAAGTGGAAGCATTTGGTACTCATAAGCTTAGAAAGATTAGACCTTCAAATAATGGCCCTATCTCGTTAATGCCTAGGGGGATTGATGACCTGATATGTTACCAAGTGGAAACATATTGATACTATAAATCTTAGATGTCTTGGAATTTATAACTAGGTCAAGGGATTGAGAGTTTTCCATATGGCATGATCATAACCCATAATGATTTTAGGTGTGGAGTATACATCAATGTACCACATAGAACCTGGATATGTAAGTTATGGACTGAGTTTAATATTGATGACTAACTTAATGTTTTGAATGTGATAACAATGGGATTATGATAGAAAATAAATCCTTTATTCTTCATGGCTAAACCTAAGGACTCTTTGACCTATCATCTAGTGGAACACATCTAGTAAATTTTATCTAGTAGTTGACAAGAAAAGTATATATATATATATATATATATATATATATATATATATATATATATATATATATATATATATATATAATTTTAACCTTTTAGGACTTAGGTTAAATGTAAATCCTACATTTTTAAAGAACTAAGTATTTTAAATAAATTTCAAAATATAGAATAAATATAACCATTGATTTGTTATATAATTGACTAAATTTAACCTTTCTAAAAATAGCAATAAATAATGTAAATGAGAACTTATATGGAAAATGATTGAGATGGATGATCTAGAGGATAAAAACTAAGGAAAAGCTTGGTATGAATGTCACAAGTATGATTTAGGTGTCAAAAACCCTTTTGAATAGTAGTTAACTAATTATAAATTAGTTTCATGTGGCACTAGTGTCACTATTTTTGTGGCAGTGTCCTTTATGTAGTACTATTCTAAGCTTATGGGTGCACTTGTGTTTGGTTATGTCAAGATTTTTCTTGCATGTATGAGTTATAAAACTCTTTAGATGACCTATTTTGAATAATTTTATGAGAAAGCCCTAATCCTACATGTTGATATGGCATCTAATTGATACAAGCATTAAAATGTGTTTGTTAATGGGGTAGGCTAGACATCCTTAACAATATATTATGGTTAGAGGTGTATATATACCAATATTATGAAAATGGATCAAGAAAAAATTATTCTAAGATTATATGTGTAATTTATATTTGATTTTCATATAATGGTTAGATTGATTAAAATCAAACATATATATATATATATATATATATATATATATATATATATATGTATGTATATATATATATATATATATATGTATGTATATATATATATATATATATATACTATTATGATATTTGTATTTATGTTAAAAGAGGTGGAAAACCCTAGGTGGTATAATATTTTAAAAGATATACATTTTTTGAAAAAGGAAGGAAAGGATAATAACACCAAATTTAGGAAACTAACATCATATGGTGTTATTATCCTTATTATGGTGTTAGTATCCAAGTGGCATAACTTGAGGCATGAAGGGACATGATGTAATAATGAGGGTCTAAGACTAATTTATGGATGACTAAGGATGATTGTGGCCCACGCAAAGGTTGGATAGGTGTGAAAATAGGCCCTAAGATAGGACTAGGGCTAAGATAGGGATAGGTGGTCTCATGTATCACTCTTAGCACTCAAGTGTCATTTTTAGGTGAATATATTTTCACCCCCTTTATTATTAAAATGAAACAAAGTAAAATGAATAGGATAAAGGAAAAATAATCATACCTAGACTTACCAAAGAGGTGAAGCTCATGAATTTGGGTCTATGCATGTGAAGAACTCTTTTTTGTGTGTTTTGAAAGTGAAATGTGCGTAGATAAGTCCTTACTTAAGAGATACAAAAAGTAAAGATAAAACTAAATAAAGGATTAAAATTAAATAAAGGGATAAGAGATATAAAAGGAATGAATAAACCTCACTATGTATGTGAAATAATACATTAACTTGGTGAAAGAATGTGTGTAAACATGTATATAGTGATAAATAAATGAATATATTGGACTAAGATGATGGCTTACTCAATATGTATGTGTGGGTGGATCAATAACTCAATTCAATTTTGAATCCATTATTTTCCACCCGTGCTTGGTGGATGATGACCTATGAATAACTTAGATTGGACTGATGGTGTGTCTAACCCTCCCATGTAGGTGGATCAATAACTCAAGTAGACTATGACTCCATCATTGCCTACCTATGTGTAGTAGATGAATTTGAAACTAAAATTATGCGATGTAAATGAAAATGTCTAACTAGAGATGTTGGCTTTATGGCCACTCAAGTATATTAGGTGGCTTTGGGCCACTCGATAAATGCCAACCACTATAGATGGAGTAAGGCATGAATCTAGTTTGTAACATGAAACATGGTGTTTGATGTATATAATGTATATAATGATATGGAGTTTGTCATTCCATATGATCAATAGGTATATAAGGGAGCATACATAAATAATATGTCGCACACATGCCCCCAAATCTAACATATGAGCATATAGATTCTAGATTGAGTTATAATAATCTATATCCAAGTATTTGAATTGTAAATAGGAATAGTCAATCCATGCATGATGCCCTAAATCTAAGAAAACTAGTATGAATCTTAGATAAACTAATAAAAATTATTAAATATGTAACTAAACCTATACAAACTTAGATTGTACCTACTATAAAATTTTTTCCAATATAGAATTTTCTCAAATTAAGGCTACAAGATAGTAGTGCCATATCTTGGACAATAACACCATCTAGTGTTAGTGTCCTATTTTGGGTGCTAATGTCTAATTTTTATAATTTATATGAAATTATAATTGATCTCTATTTCACCATTTCCCATTATGTTTACCTAAGTATGATTTGTGTAATCTAATCTTGTGAGCTTAAAATTATACTCTGAGTACATTCTGATAGCTTAATCTCTATGACAAATCCCTATGAATTCCCCCTCTTTTTAGGGGAGTTATTAAACCTATGCAATAACTATTCTCAAAATAATAATATCTAAAAATATGGGTTAGATAGAGCATATATGATATCTATGTAATAATTTAATATATTGTGCACACATAACATCATAATGTAATATAATCTAATCTTAAGTTTTTAATGTGCAATATATGTTATGTATAGCATTCACAAGGATATCAAGTTAGATATAAAAATGTATGTAATAGAAAATCTAAGTAATAATTAAGTATATGGGGTATGATGTCCATCACAGAACCCAAGTAGGAAGGGGAGATACATGAGGTCCCTCATGGCATCTAAAATTGGATTATGTAAAAAGCATGGGAGATATATCATGGCCATGACGCATATGAGAAAGCATACATGTAAACTGCATGAGGCACACAAAGTAGGTGAAGTGGATATAATACAAGGGACAATGGCACATATCACTAAATCTAAGAAATAAAGACATACAAAGATAATTTTAAATCTCTACATATGTAAATATAAATAAAGTTATCTTAAAGCCACATAGACGGACATGTTCAAATGTCCACATACATAATCGTAAAAGCACACATAAGGATATGGGCACATGTACAAAGCATACAAACAATATAAAAAAGTGGTGTATAGCCATAAAGTAATGTAATTTTAAAATACCCTCAAATAAAATATTCATAGAGACATAAATGAGTATAAACTATGAAAGAAATTAAAGGATGCATGAAAAAATAATTATAAATCTTTGTAAGAGCCAATATGTACATATATTGAGTCTAAAGTAGTAGTGGCTAGAGAAAAATTTGAGTGTGTAACATGATAAATATAAAGATATAAAAATTTTAAATCTATGATGTAGAGTTTATAAATATGTAACTTGGTATTTGAAACTATGTATAAGGTTCCTCCAAATGGGTGAATGTGTCAACTGAGGAACCCATGTATCTATGTATGTGCCCACAGTGGGTAGATAGTAGAAAATGTAGATCATGGTAGTGGACATGGGTCCTATAAGTATCTAAAAGAACTCAAAAAGAACAAGTGAAACAACCATGTATGATAAAAACTAACTATTCTAAGATAACTAGCATATATAGTGTCTGGAAAATATAAGAGATGTAAACATGGAAATGCCTACAACCTAAAATATTGTTTTTTGAGTAAATATTTGAATGTTTTTATGTTTTGGCATATTATATTATTTTTATATTTTTGGGATATAAGATATTTACAAGTAACATGAAAATGAAAATATATACAAGGAGCAATAAATAAGTAAATTTTGTACAAGAAGGGAGGAACATACTAATCGATGAGTCTCATGGCAGACTCACTATCAATGTGGTCTATTACAAATAAAGGAACAATGATCATGTGTTATGAATTAAAATGTGACTAAGGTCCTAAAACCCATTATATTGAGTGATATACATTTGGTACTACTTGTGAAGTAGTGATAAGAATCCATGAAGCTGACTAGGGTGTCTTATGAGCCATAGTGGTCTTAGGGACCCATAGAGTAGAAGATGATATATCTAACATTAGTACTCCATACTAATAACCTTGTACTAGTGGCCCAACTAAATTCTATGATGTAATGATGTAAAATGTACATATAATTTTAATAGGTAGTTATTGTCTAATTGGTACTATAGTATGATACACATTGATGATATTGTATAGGGGGTGTGCATCTTATGTAGTAGTGTGATAGGATGCTAGTGGTGGATATGCCTGATATATATAGTTAACACCTAAAGTATTTCCTATTTCATTAGATAAATTTTTTAGAAATAGATCTAAAAATATTTTCAATACCTTATAATTTATTTCTTGAAATTTATGTGCCTCTATGGGTGTGCCCATATCAATGATGTTGGCCTCTATCAAATCCTATATCTTATGTTTCAAGTTGATGCATTTATTTATGCTATGGTGTAGTGCCTTATGGTAGTAGTATAATGTATTAAAATCATATATTTTTATAGTAAGTTATGTCATATCAACCTCTTTGATGGGAGGGAGAGATAGGACATTGTATTCCAAGAGCTGCTCTAAAACACATGATGGTAATTCTATAGGGTTGGTGAAAAATCTCCATGGATGAGTTGCTAAAACTAGATGAGGAGATGGCTCTAAAGATACGTTAGCTATGGAATTTGGACCACTCTTATTTTTAGTGGCCCTTACCTTCTATGGGGGCTTATTATACATTTTAGTAGATAATTTTGATCCATGTGTATATTTTAATTTTCCCATAGAGAGAAGTTTGAATCCCCTTTCTTTCATTACTTGGCATAAATCTATGAATGTTAGAAACTTCTTAAACAAGATAATACATGCAACGTTGGTAGTAAACTCTATTTGAATATGTCTTAGAGCTCTATATATACCACGAGGATAGTTATCTTTGCTAATATAGTTTTATATTGCAAGACATATTTCGTAATAAGCTCATTGGATTTTTGATTTAGTTGTGCCACTTGATCATATGAGATGTTATAACTGATATTAATTAAAAAGTGTGTCAGAAACATATCTACCACTAGATTAAATGTAGTAGATTAATTTAGAATATCATAGTACCATTGTGAATTATAGCACTTTAGACTACATGGGAACAACTTAGTGATAATCCAATCATTGGACACTTATTCAAAACATGCAATGTGTAAAGCTTGGAGATGGTGTTTTGGGTCACCCTTACCATCATATAATGTAAGCTTTGGTTCTATAAATATATATGGAAAAGGAATTGCCACTATGTGATGTGGCAAAGGTTTATGCAAAAGAACATGAGAATCCAAGGCATGTGATGGCATAGTAGCTTTTTGATTAAGATGTAAAACCTTACCCTATAGAGAATGAACCTTGTGCATAAGGGATTGTACATATATAGAGAAGTAAGTATCCATAGGAGGTACCACTGAGGTTTGTCAAGTTTAGATAGGTTGTTTTAGAAGCTAAGTTGGCCCCAAAGTAGGTTTAATAATGTTATTATCTAGGGGAGTAGATGATTGACCATTATTTGATTTATTTTGTATTTCCATTATGGCTTGTAAAATCTATGCATGATTATGGTGTTGTTACTAAAGTCTATATTTGGAACTATATAAAATATCATACTTATTGACAATCAGATTTTCATTGTTAATTTAGGGAGAATGTCTTGATTCCCATTTTGTGGATCATTTTGATCTTGATTGGATTTCTTATCGTATACTTTATGATTTGGATATGAAAGAGTGTTAGGCACATGTTTGATAGCTATAGATGTATATACATGGTGAACATTAGAATATTTTTAATACTTTGTACATGTAATTTGATTTTCCAATAATGTAACCTTTTCATTAATTAATTTATTATATTTCTATAATTATGATATTAACTTTCTTATACTGATAATTTGATCCCTTAGAGTTTCACAAGTATAAACCTTGGTTGATTTTGACTGAGTTTCTAGGCATAAACCATATACGAGGGAGGTAGAGGAGTGGATATGATGAGTACGAGAATTATTAAAAATATTATAGGTTACTTCATTTCATTGAGGAGTGATATCATGGACCTAGTTAGAGGGAAACTAGCTATCACCCTCATGGAGATGAGGAGGAAAAGGAGATTCTTTCTTGTGTATAAGATATGACATTGAAACTTGAAACATAGTTTTTTATCTTATGTGTTAAATCCTATATGTGTGTAAGGGTTTTATTCTTAGTGTAATTCCACATAAGATAAAGATAACATGTTATGAAATATGACATATATTTGAACTAATTTAAAGCATCATGCATATATGTGTTTATGTGATTTTTGAATTCATTCCAAATGAAAGGAAGCAAGCATGTAAGATAATATATAAAAATTTACATCAAAAAGTAATTAAATTAATATATCACTATGATCATTATTATATGAAATATAAATATGGTTGGGGGTCTTAGAAGGATGGAAACATAAACCCTATGATTGTGTAAGGTTAGGGTTTGAGTAGTATTCAAAGTATGTTGGGTTCACCAAATGTTTTAATCTTTTAGGACTTAGATGAATGTAAATACTATGTTGTTAAAGGATTGAGTATAGTAAATTAGGGTATAAATATGTAATAAATACATCCATTGATTTGTTATAGAATTTGAAATGTTTGACATTTCTAAATATAACAATAAATAATGTAAATGAGAAATTAACTGGAAAATTATTGATATAGATGATATGGAGGCTAAAAACTGAGGGAAAAACTAGGCTAAGTGTCACAAATATGATTTAGGTATTAAAACCCATTCTATATAGTATCACCCTAATTTTATAGTAGTACCATGTCATGTTAGTGTCATTGTTTTGAAAGTAGTGTCCTCTTTGCAGTATTATTTTGAGCTTCTGGGTGCACCTATGTATGGCTGTGTTAAACCTATTCCTACATACACAAGTTATTAAAACCTATAAATAACCTATTTTGACTAATTTTTTGATAAATAACTAATTCTCCATGTTTTTAGAGCATATAGTTGATATAACCATTAAAATGTGTTTTTTATTGAGGTAGGTTGGACATCCTCAACACCCCATTGTGATGAGAGTTTCTTACATGTCAATAATTCAAAGAGGGATCAATCCCAATGTATTTATCCCCACCTAAGTGCTAGTGTAATTAAAATTGAACCTAGTATGATTGTATATTTTAGTGATTTAAATGTCTTTGATACTACAAATTTGAGTAATTTGAGCTTAGGAATGTTGTAAATAGTTGTATGCAGAAGTAGTGCATAATAAGGATTGATAACCTTGATTATGCATAGTTGAATCTGATTTTTTATGTTTAATTTTCATATTATGGTTAGAGGGATAAAATTAATGTATATATATTGTTATGAAGTTTTTTTGGGTGTTATAATAGGTCTAGGCAAACCCTACGTGGTTTAAGATTTGAAAAGATATATGTTTGTGATAAAAGGACAGAAACAACAATACTACCAAAATTCAGACACTAGCACCATGTGGTACTACTATAAATATTATGGATATATTTTATAGATGGAAAAAACTATAGCATGAAGGGATAGGATATAATAATTAGGGTTTATTACTACTTTAGGGATAACTAGGAATACCTTGGCCCACACGAAGGCTAGATATGTGTGAAAATAGGCCATAAGATACGTCTAGAAATAAGGGATACATGGTTTTAATTGGCACTCTTATCACTCAAGTGAAACTTTTATGTGATTAAATATATATTATCTTATGATTATAGGGTTTGTTTACACATGAGTTGATTCTAGTCATGTCTATTGTAATAAGTGTAAAAAAATGGGCATGACACTTCTACAATTTCTTCTACAGATTCTTGTTGTGCCTTGACCAATATAATGGTCAAGAATTTTTATAATGTTTATTATTATTATCCACCATATGTATTTTTACATGCTGATTATGCCATCTTTAGACATGTGTCTTCTTCCATCTTTATTCATAAGATGTTAATACATGAAACTTCCTATACCTAGTCTAATTTTGTTATGTGGGTTTTTACCTTTCACTCTCATGCTTTTTATTCCTATTGGATGGCATATCTTTTGTTTTTAGTGTATGATGTGTTATTTTTTTAATATAAATTTTATGGTTTGGGTTATTTAGGGAATGGATTGAGATCTCTTTCCATATTTGTTTTTAACCCTGAATGTGTTTGCTTTTCTAAACTGTTCATTTATAGTGGTTGAATGTGCCATATAATTATCTTATCCATCCCTTAAACCTTGTTATAATGTGTATGTTCATATTATTTTTATGTTATTCACAATGTAAATATGCTTATTCTACATAATACTATAATACTATAAACTATCAACATTTTTTTTCATATATAGAATGGGATCAATTGATAATATTCTTATTAATTTCTAGTGTAAAAGTAGGCACAAACCCATTCTAAACAATATATTAAATATAATATATTTTTAATTATAATTCATTATTATTACCACATATAGTAATAAAATTTAATATCAATAGACACATGTCATCCTTATGCATATGCATCTTAGGTCTAATTATTTGTGGGATGCCACTAGGTATAATTGATTATACCGTGAAAGACATGTGTAGTTGTTTGATGCCATAGTACTATCATAAGGTTTTTTTTAATATTATGTCCAATACTCCACTAAATAATCCCCAAAACCATTTTTTATGAAATGTTGGTTATAAAGTGGATGTTCATAAATATTCTTATCTTGTCCACAATGGGTATGTGGCCATTCTATATAATATTGGAATATTATCAAATAACAATACATTATATCTTGTGTATAATGGGATTAATTAATAAAATTATTAATGTATTATGTAAAATTAGGCACAATCCCATTCTAATCAAGATATTAAATGTCATCTCTATTTTATTACAATGCATTGTTAAAAATCAAATACAATAATACAATGTTAATATGTAATAGACACATCTCATCCTTGTGCATATACATTTCAAGACTAATTCTTCATGGGATGCCTCTAGGTACAATTTATTATAATATGAAAAACATATGTATTTATCTAATGTTGTGTTACCATTTCAAGGTTTTATGATTTAATATTATGTCTAGTACCCCATTAAAAAATCCCCCAAATCTTGTGTTATAGAATAATGGTTAGAATGTGGATATTTATATTATTCTTATCTTGTTCACAGTGGAAATGTTCCCATTATACACAAGATTGGAATACTATCAACCTTTAACATTTTTTTTCTTGTGTATAATAGGATCAATTTATAAAATTGTTATTAATGTCGTGTAAAATCAAGCACAAGTTCATTCGAAAAAAACTATAAATTATCATCTCCATTTAAATAAAATTAATTTTTAAGACTAAATAAAATAATACAATTTTAATATCAATAAACATATGTCATCTTCATGCATATACATTTCAGGTCTAATTCTTTTTATTATGTCATTAGGTATAATCAATTATATCATAAACAACATATGTAGTTATCTGAGGTCATGGTACCATCATAAAGTTACACATTATACTATTATGTCTAGTACTCCATTAAATAATTCCCCAAGACTTTATTACAAAATATTAGTTAGAAAGTGGATGTTCATATTTTTATTATCTTGATGAGAATGGGCATGTTCCCATTTTACACAAGATTATAACACTTTAAACTATCAAAAAATATATATCTTGTGTATAATGGGATTAATTTATAAATTTATTAATGTCTTATGTAAAATTAGACATAATCCCATTTTGATAAAGATATTTACTATATTCTCTATTTTATTATAATTCATTGTTATGACCAAATACAATAATACAATTTCAATTTCAAATAGATACATCTCATCTTAATGTATATATTCAAGGTCTAATTCTTTATGGTATTCTTTTCGATACAATCAATTATATTGTGAATGGCATATCTAGTTATCTGATGTTACATTATCATCACAAGGTTCCATGGTATAATATTATGTCCAATACCCTACCAAAGAATTCCCCAAAGCTTGTGTTATAAAATATTTGCTAGAATGTGGATGTTCATATTATTATTATTTTGTTGATAATGGGAATTTTTCCATTCTACTCAATATTGTAATATTATCAAATGCTAAAAATATTTATCTTTTGTAGAATGGGATTAGTTGATAAAATTCATAACGTCTTGTGTAAAAGTAGGTACAATACCATTATGATCAAGATATAAAATATCATCTCCATTTTATTAGAATTAATTTTTAATACCAAATATAAAAATATAAATTTTATATCAAACAAACACATCTAATCATTTTACATATACATTTCATGTCTAATTATCTATAGGATGCCACTAGTTACACTTGATTATACAAAAATGACACATGTAGATGTATGATGTTATGGTACCATTAAAAAATTACACAAGATAATATTATGTATATTACCACACTAAATAATTCACCTAATATTGTGTTATATAATATTGGTTAGAATGTGGACATTCGCATTATTCTTATCTTGTTCAGAATAGGCATGTTTTCATTCTATATAAGATTGAAATATTATAAAATGTCAAAAACACTTATCTTGTGTAGAATGGGATTAATTGATAAAATTCTTAATATCTTATGTAAAATTAGGTACAAGACCATTTTGACCAAGATATAAAATATCATCTCCATTTTATTACAATGCATTATTAATTCCAAATATAATAATACAAATATAATATCAAACATACACATCTCATCCTCATACATATATATTTCAAGTCTAATTATTTTTGGTATTCCAATACATACAATTAATTCTACATCTAATTACATATGTAGCTACTCAATGCAATATTACTATTGTAAGGTTATGTGGTATCCTTGATTCCATGCTCATAATTTTGATGGCTTACATGGAATAGGCACATGCCCATTTTTAAAAAGATAATTTTTAAATCTTCAATTACGAATCCAATAGCCTAAACATTATAATAATATTATATTCTTAATTGATGGCATGCTTATCATTTCCAAATATTTAAGCATGTGTCATTCTACACTATCGAGGTAAGACTATCATTATAACCTAGGAATCCAATAGTCTTGGATTATGTAGAAGGGGAACATGCCCATTTTACACAAGATATTAATATTAGATTATTAATTAATAATATTCTTAAAATAATATTAATATATTAGTATAATGGGGCATAACATGATAAATTATTTAGTTATGATCATAATAGAGTTAATATATAGTTTTTGTAAAAAGGGAATACAACAATCTTATTAATATTAATCTTAATTTAATAATGTGGAGTCATGGACACATTCCCATTGCACACATGAAAATAATATTAGATTTTTAATCAACAATGTTCATAATTTATTACAATACCTCTATATTATAGGCAATTGTGCTCATTCTAAACAAGTTGAAAAGAATTTAATCAATTAAAAATTAAAAAAATCTTATCTTATGTAGAATATAAGCCTCTACTTATTAATAATTTCTAATTTTGGAAGAAATAAATATTAACCACTTATTATAAGGTGGTAATGCACATTCAGAGAGGAATAAGTGTTATTATTAAAACTAAATCTCTTTTAACTATAACTATTTTTCCATAAAAAAAAAAACATTTGCATATAAACATGAATGAGAAGTTGAAATAAATTTGAAATTATCATGAGGATTATATTGCATAATATTTCATAGAAATGCTTTTAAATTTTTTTATTCATTGTTTTAGAGGAGAAAAATGTCTTTACATATTAAAAAAAGGAGTTATTTTTTTATAATAGTGTTTCTACAATATGATAACTATATACATATAAACTGGATTTGGTGGAGATTACACAAAGAATTGGTAGCATATAATATTAATTAGTTTTGTGTGAAAACTACATATGTAGATAGATAAGAGTCAAATAAGGCCTAGAATATAATGTTAAAAATGAGGAAGAGATCAACAAGGTGATTACACAAGGAATTAATTTCTAATTATTATTTTTGTGTGAAACTACACTTGTAGATAGCTTAGTAAGATTACACAAGGAGATTACGAGGAGTTTACACACATGTATTTAACATTTTTATTTTTTATGTCAAAATTATTCTCAAATTAAATTCTAAAAGGGAAACTAATGTTTAAGTGAGTCTGATTACAATTGAAATTTGGATTTAAAAATTGAATGCCATTTACATGTTGTAGATATAATGAATTTTCAAAGAATAAGGAATTAAAACTTGGTGGTAGATGTGTTAGTCCTTTCTCTTTGTGTCTTTAAAACCTAATGTTGTATTTGTTCTATTTTTTCCAAGTTTCTAAATATAGTTTTTGAAGTTATATTTCTTCCTATCTATGTTGTTTTACTATTATATTGCTCTTATGTTATTCAATGTGATTTTACTAAGCTCCTAGACCAATACTTATATCCACGAAACTCAAATATCTATATCTCTTTGTATTATTGATAAGATCCATGATGATTGTTGTTATCCCTAGAATTTAACTATCTTTGTCTATTTATATTGTTAATAGGCTCCCTGAGGGATGTCGGTATCCCTAAAATTTGGCTATATTTTTATGTATTATCAATAGGCTCTAGGATAGTTATTAATATTCTGAAAACCTTATTATATCTATCTATCTATCTATCTATCTATCTATCTATATTGTTGATAGGATCCCAGATGGATGTTATATCCATGAAACCTGACTATCTTTATTTCTCTAGTGTTAATGTTAGTATGCTCTCATTTCAATGCATTTCTATCTATCATATGGTTTCCTCGCTTGTTAGAGAACAAACTAAGGAAGGAATCTCAATTATTTCAATACTCACAAAATTATAATGCATTCAATTACGAAAAAATGCCACCCAACATCTGAGCATGAAAATTTCAAAATATAAAAAATACATGCTACATTAAATGTCACTTATTTTCTATTTAAAAATAAAGTACCATAAAATTTTGAGATATGTCTTGATTTGACAATTAATAAGCACATGAAAATTATCATAGTATGTGTTTTATTTGCACTTTGATTCTTAATGAAAGAGGGATTATCAATATGACATGATTCGATAATTGTACATATTTGAGACGTGTTATTATTTATTTCAATATCTTATGTAGTACCTACATAAAATATTTTTGAAATGTCCACACATCTATTAAGGAGTGTAGTTAGTTCTAATAAAAAGGATATGACTATAGATGAAATTAGTTGTATAAATTATTTTAACACATACCTTTAATATATTCATTAGACAATTAAAAATAAATAATATTATTGTATTTAAGCATTGTATTCTAGTAAAAGTGCCACATTTATTACTATTTTAATTAAAATAGACATACCTTTCATGTGTGTACAATATTACTAGAATTAAAATAAATTTTCGTACTTTTATAAAAATAAATCAACATCAAATATTATAAAGTGCACTTTGAATCCCATCCTTCATTGAACCATTAAGGAAAGCATGCTTCAAAACCCATCCTAGGTTTAAATTTCTAAAGAAAGTGAGATTGATTTTATTTGAATAATGTTGTAAGTTAAAGATAATGGTGATACCAATTATATGTCTTTATCATCAATTTTGATAAAATTTTAAATTTGAAAAACACTATTTTCCTTCAAATAGTTTTTTTAAAACACTTATAAAAATTAATTATTATTATTTAATTAATGTAAGATGTAAAATAAATTTGAAGAATACATGTTGAATCATTTGAATTCTAGATATTATTTTTAATTACATTTTAATTTACTTATAATTAATATAACCACTTGAACCTAAAAAATAATCTAAATTTAGGTAAGATTAAAATAAAAAGTATTTGACCATTATATATATAATTACCATTTTTTATGTTGTAATTAAGTAAAAATAAGATAAGAATACTCATCCTATATTTTTTGTAAAAGGATTAATAGGCATCCCATTGCACAACAATATTTTTATAATATTGATCCTATCTTATGTGGAATGGGCTTAATTAATTTTTTATAATGGGCATAATTGATAATTTAGAGTGGGCACAAGAATGACAACATTGTACATTCTAAACAGATGATAATATAAGATTTTAAGAATACTACAAATGAAAATTTTCCATTATAAACTAGAAAATAATATTGATCATATCTTATTTATCATGATCAATTTATCTATTATATAAGTCTATTTAATTAAAATTCATTGTTAAAACCAACTATAATAATATAAATGTAATATCAACTAAAACACCTTATTCTTGTGCATATATATTTATGGTCTAATTCTCTATGAGATACATAAATTATAGAATAATGATGAATGATTAAATTAACATTAATAAACCATTAAAGTAATTCAAATTTATATGTCTATACAATGCTTAGTTTGATATATCAGATTCATATCCTTTATTATATGACATTGTAATACTAAATACAATTCAAATTTAATATCAATAAACACATCTCAACCTCATGAATATACATTTTAGGTCCAATTTTGTGTGGGATGTAATTAGGTATAATAAATTATACCTTTAATTACATATGTATTTGTCTCATGTAGTGGTATCATTGGAAAATTCCATGTTATATTATTATGTTCATTATTCTATTAAATAAATCCCCCAAGATTCTATTACAGAATATTGGTTAGAATGTGGATGTTCATATTATTCTTATCTTGCTCAAAATGGAAATGTGCCCATTTTAAAAATATTGGGACACTATCAATTATCATCCTCATACATATACATTTTGGGTTTAATGATGTCTCGATACCATCACAAGGTTATTTATTATATTATCATGTATAATACTGCACTTAAGAATACTACCAAGTTTATGTTACATCATATTGGGTAAAATGTGGATGTTCATATTATTCTTATCTTGTTGATAATGACCATGTGTCCATTCTACATAAGATTGTAATAGTATAAACTACCAAAAATATTTATCTTACATAGAATGAAATTAATTGATAAAATTATTAATGTCTTGTGTAAAATAAGTCACAAGCCCATTCTAATCAAGATATAAAATATTATCTCCAATTTATTACAATGTATTGTTAATAAAAAATATAATAATATAAATTTAATATCAAACAAAAACACCTCATTCTCATGTATATACATTTTAGGTATAATTTTTTATGGGATGCCACTAGGTACAATCTATTATATCGTGGGCAGCATATAAATTTATTTGATTCCATGCTATCATTTCAAAGTTCCATGGTATACTATTATGTCCATTAATCTACTCAATAATCCCACTAATATTATGTTACAACATGTGCTCATTTTACACATGTCATCCTTGTGCATATACATTTTAGGTCTAATGATGTCACAATATTGTTTCAAGGTTCCATGTTATACTATCATGTCTATTAATCCACTAAATAATCCCCCCAAGATTGTATTACATAATATTAATTAGAATGTGGATGTTCATATTATTCTTATATTTATTAGAATAAACATTTCCCATTCTACATGATATTGGAATACTATCAACTGTTAAAGTATTTATCTTATGTAGAATGGGATTAATTCATAAAGTTCTTAATGTCTTGTGTAAAATCAAGCACAAGCCCATTCTAATCAAAATATAAAATATCATCTCCATTTTATTACAATGTATTTTTTAATATTGTTGATCTCAATTTGTGACCCTCTTAAAACACAACCATGGGATTGAGTAATTCAGAGAGAACAAAGGGAGGCAACAACACATGGTATTATTGTCCCATCATTAATTTTAGGATTGATGTTGGTTTAATCTAAGTGATGGGTAGTTTAACCAAATATTTACTCTAAGAGCAAATTTTTTTAGAAATAGAGGCTCATTAATGTTCATTTAAGTGTTTTCTTGCTAGTTAATTATCAAAATATTATTTCCTATCTACTTGAACTTGTGAAAGAATAAGATCTACTTAACTATAATTCATTTCAATATATAATCTAAGGCAAGATATCATCAAAAAAAAAGGAAAAGGAGTGAGGTTAGGGTAGAAATAAATGTGTCTTTGATCAAAATGAGATTCTTAATATTGTATAACTAAAAACATACCTCACCATAGTCATAACACTATGTGTCCAGTCTAGCTATTGTATAAGCATTGGCTACCCAGTGGGAAAGCTTATAAAGACACTAATATGAAAGTCATTGATATATTGAATCTATTATAAATTTAGCATATCTTTCAATTTATATCTATTTCACATAATTAATGAAATAAGTCTAAAATAAATCATAAAAAATTAAAAAAACCAATTAAAAAAGATTTTGCACATCTTAATTGAGATAATCATCTAAAAACAAACATACTAATAATCCTAGTAGAAATTAACTAGCTAAATAAAAATATTAGAGATATTATAAAAATAAAATGTAATAAAATATGTATTCAACTTTATTGAAGAATTATGTTACAATCAACATGTTAAGGCAAGTAATTAATACAACATACCATACAAGAAAGGTTGGTCTAATGCAAGCTAATTCCAATAGTAGTTTAATGCCTAAATACTGACCAATAGACAAATAATCAAAATGAAAATAAAGAGTAAAGGAAGGTATATTCCTGACAAAATTAGTATAATGTTTTTATATGAAACTATCAAAACTTTTATAATGGAAATGCAGCTTCCTTAAATAGGAAATTGAAGGAGTTCATCATATTTATGCATGATCAAGAAATCATGATCGATTCTAGGTTGACATAACATAAATTATTACTCTATTCAACTTATTTAGAGAGTATTTTGATTTAGATAAAACCATATCACTCCACGTGTCCTCTTTGAATAGTAAAACTTTGAAATTAACTTCCACTAATCATTCTTTGCATGCCATGCTTAGGATGATTTTGGTGGTTTAGAGAACTATCAATTTCTAGTCATACACTTTTTTGTTTAATTGACATGTTGATTTTATCATTGATATTCACTTATTTCTACTCAACCAATGTTATTTCCACGTAGAAATTGATTGTTGTTCCTCTTGGCCTTTCCCACTATTTAGTCTTGCCTTGTTAGCCTTGAGAATACATAGTAATGGGATGTTTCCACTTGGATCAATCCCACTAACCCACTTGCCCAAAGGGTTAGCTGACTATATAGCCACCCTTGGGACTAAATAGTAGTGACATGTTTTCATGTGGCAAAATCTTTCTAACCCACTTGATTGAAGGGTTAGCTGACTATATGACTACCCCTGAGGCAGCAAAGTAGTAGTATGTCACTATGTGGTGTAATCCCTCTAACTCACTTGCTAAAAGGGTGAGATGAGTTTACACCCCCAAGGTTCTGGAGTATAAATATGTATCCATATGGTGACATCCTTCTAACCCATTCACATAGAGGATTATCTCCATGTATTACTCTACTTGGGTCACTAGGGCTTTTAAGAACACCATACATAGTGAAAAGCCTTGAGTCTTTGAGTCTTAGGGATTATGTTACATGGAATGATCCTACTGACCCAAATACTTGAGGATTTTCACTATGTATGGTGATCCTTAGGTTTTTGGATCCCCCTAAATAGGTTGTCCTTGTGTATACACATTTTAGGTCTAATGATTCAATGGTACCATCACAATGTTCTAAGTTAAACTATTATGTTCATTACTCCACTAATAATTCCACCAAGCTTGTGTTACAAAATATTATTTAGAAAGTGGATGTTCATATTATTCATATCTTGTTCATAATGGGAATGTAACCATTCTACACAAGATTGGAATACTATCAACTACCAAAAATATAAATCTTATGTATAATGGAATTAATTGATACAATTGTTAATCTCATGTGTAAAATTAGGCACTAACCTCTGATTCAAATATAAAAAAACATCTCCATTTTATTAAAATTTATTGTTAATAAAAAATATAATAATACAAATTTAATATAAAACATACACATATCATCCTCATGTATATACATTTTAGGTCTAATTCTTTGTGGGATGTTGCTCAATACAATCGATTATAACACAAATGACATACCTAGTTGTTTGATGCCATGGTACCATTATAAGGTTAAATATTTTACTATTATGTTAACTAATCCACTAAATAATCCCTCTAAACTTATGTTACAACATTTTCCCATTCTACACATGTCTTCCTCATTCATATACATTTTAGTTTTTAATGATTCCATAATCTTGTCACAAGGTTTTGTATTATAATATCATTTCTAGTACTCCACTAAAGAATCCCCCCAAGATTTTATTATAGAATACTGGTTTTAAAGTGGATGTTCATATTATTCTTATGTTTATAAAGTGTATGTTTATACTATTTTCATATTCTTATTCTATTATCAACATAGGCTTTAAATGGCTATCACAATTCTTCATTTGTCCTATCAACTATTCCAATGACCACATCTAATAAATATGACATCATATAAAAGTTTCCATCTATAGGTCTTTCTTCCGGTTTATACATATGTGACTTTACTATCACAATTATAATTTCTCATAGGGTAAAAATATTGTCTAAATTTAATACAATGTCCAGTAAATGGACCCATTACACTTGTACACATATAAATCAGAGCCTCGAGGACTCAAAAATGTATATCCATGGGACCATTAATTCATTGAATTGGTATTTCATCTCTGAATCCCTAAGACATTGAAAATTTGCCAACTATTAACCTCTTAGATCTCAAAACCTTAGAACCATTAGACTATAGGTCTCAGAGCCATTAGAATTTATTTAGTCCTTTTGTTATTCTAGGTTAACAAAATTCTGCCCTATCAAGATCTTATATATTTGGAACCTTGTGACCATTAGATGATTAAATTGATTTTAAATATTCAATGATTTTGGGTTCACATAATTCCATCATGTGTCATGTTATCAGATCTTAGAGACTTTAAACACTTAGAATTTTGTTTAAAGCAAAAGGGCTCTACATAACATAATAAATCTATTTATTAATGTCTCAAAGCTCAAATTTTTTAAAGACTTAAAAACTTTGGAAAATGCTAAAGGCTCTAGGTAATGTAGTAATTCACATGTACATATCTTAGATAAATAAGTTAGGTACCATTTTTGAATGAATTAAAAGTGTTTTCCAAACATCATGTGATCATATGAAAAATATGGGAAACTTAGACAAGGAATATTAGTTTTATTAGTCAAAATAAATTACAAAAATTATGAAAAACCAAGGTTTAAGATAAATTAAAATGATCATTCAAGCTTTGATTTTAATAATTCAAACTTATACTAATTTATACTTTGAAGATAACCTTAGACGTATGAAAATGAATACCATTGTTATGGATGTCTAAGGTTCAAAGGACCTTGAGTAAGGATATTCAATCAATATTGGTCCCCATATGATTTCATAAAATGGGGTGTGTTTTAGGGAATAATAGTTAGAATGTGGATCTTCATATTATTTTTGTCTATTTTAAAATGGGTATGTGCTCATTCTACACAAGATTAGAATACTATCAACTACCAAATACATTTATATTATTTATAATGGGATTAATTGATAATATTCTTAATATCTTGTATAAAATAAGACACAAGATCAGTATGATCAAGATATAAGATATCATATCCATTTTATTACTATTGATGTGGGTTGTATGCACACCCTAAAAAACTTATGAGGTAGGCTCTAAAATTTTAAGATTGGTGAAAGTATTCACCTAAGGACAAGTTATGGGGATTCAATTTTGTAACTAGACTATTGGTGGAAATATGATGATAAAATTAGTTTGTTTACCATGAATGGGTCAGATATGGATGAATATAAATATAATTTACATGGGTGGGTATATGATGTCTCTAACTTAAGGTGTACAATATTCCAAAAAACTCAAAAAAGAAGGAAAGGTAATGTATAAAAGAATGGATGTGGACCAAACAATATGAAACCTTTATAATCTAGCACTTGAGACAAGGGTTGGACAAATAATAAATAAATAATGTCTATTACAAGCTACTATAATAACACCAAAAATAAAATGTAGTCAAGATTCCAAGTACATAATAAACTGAAGCATATGTAATCAAAGGTTGCCACATTTTTACGACTACTTTTAAACATCTATAGAGGGGTTTATGATTAATACACAAAAGGAATTAAAATTAGTGATATCACAATATAAATATCTATATTAAAAATATAACTCATGCATAATGAGAATACTTAGATACTAAAATTACATAACTTCTTATAGAATCCATAGGTCTGGAGAAGAATCAAGATTTGCACATTAAGAATAAATGCAAAATAATTTGAGGAATTTCTTATTAATCTCAATTTACAAAATTCTCTTCCCTTTGGGATTGGTATGACACAAAAATATATAGGCTTGGGAAGGGTAAGGCCTCATCCTCCAAGAAAAATATAAATTTATAATTCTAAAAATAGGATTGTGCATCCAAACCATGTAGAGTATGCACATACTTTTGTATCTTTCCATAATAGAATAATACAATTAAAATACAATAAATACATGAAAAAATAAATTAGGAACCAATGTTCCAACTTAGTTGAAATGTGAAATTACATATTTATTTTTATAGGGGTATTGATGTGGCACCATTATTAGAATAATATGGTGGATTGAAAACTATAGATACTAAAGTAGCCATTGTATTTATTTGATGGATCAAAATAGAACCACCCAATATACATGACTACATATCTAGGAAATTAGGAAGCCTATGTATATTTAGTATTACTTGTGGTTAGATACATGCTAGACACTAAACTAGAAGCTCCATATTTACTATTGAGTTACTCAAATAATGCATGTGCAACTTAAAACTCTTTGTTAACAATTCCCAAATTGAGTAACGAAGGCTTAGTGATTTTGATGATTTCAGCAATCAACCTTGTATGCTATACTTTCAATCTCTTAAAATAATATCCCAGGGTTTCTTCTTTTGTCACTCTATCCTTTTCAAAGTTGTTAGATTAAAAAATTCATCCTTAGTTTTATACACCATTCCATAAACCTCCTCTTTAAAGCTATTTGTATCTACTTTAAGGAGTATCTAAAAATTTGTCCTATTGACGAGATCCCTTGTAAAGGTAGTGACATCAATGACCCTCATGTCTTTAAAAATTTATAAGGCTTAGTTATCATGGTTAAAAAAATATTTTAATAAATACTTAATTTTATTATGCCAAATAAGGGAAGCATCCCTCTTTAAAATTAGATAATTCAAGGCCCATGGTTCATCCTAGTTGGACATTAAGTTTATCTAATGGAAAACATTACTCCTAGAACATTGAATTAATAAAGTGATACTTATCTCATATTCTTAAAACTAATGCAATAATTTGAGAACCTTTGTCTTTTTTTATTGACTCTTTCCTCTATAAACCTAAATGTTACTCAAGATGTTATATATTTGGGTGGATGCACTCTGCACACTATCAAAAATTTCATGAGGGGCATGTATCGTTTGCCTCTACAATAATCTCTATTATCCCTCCACTTTGATTTTGTGCATCTACTTAATTTATTTTATATTGGAATACAAAAAACAATAGAAAACTTTTGTATGCTCAGTTAGAACATTAGGGTTCCTTTAGGATTTTTTCACTAAGGGAAACATATTTTCTCTTTCTTCAAATTTAATTTATTCCCTTATGTCTAAATTCACTACCTTCCTCTTCATCATCCTCTAAATTTTACCACTCTATCTATAAAACCTAGTGGATATTGTGGTTAATTTTATGACAACCAAATTCTATCTCTCATCCCATTTCCTCAAATTTATTTAACTAATTGGGAATAATAAATTCCCCTTATTATTCTTATAGACTTGGGTCTTCATAAGTAGAGGGTGAAATTGTCATCAAAAGAGGAGTTATTGTTGGAGGATTAAATGTTGAAGGTGGTAATGAGACACTTATTTTAGTTATAAATTTTAAGGGTGGATAAAAAATCCTTTGCCATGGTGAGGGCTTCCTTTGTGGGTTGACTTCAGCTATAAATTTAGTTAATTTGAGAGTGTTTCCAACTGTCAAGGTGGTTGAATGTATAGGTTATGATTGTGGCATAGGTATATACAATTAATTTGAAGTATTCCTAGGTAATAGTGGATTTCTAATATTAAAAATTGAAAATGAGACCAAATTCTCGATGGACTCCTTTCTTAGGAGTATTTATTAGTCTGGATGGTGAAACAATGGAATAATCAACTAAACTAGACAATACTAGCTCCAAAATGGCTAGAGTAAAATAATCAACTAAAGTATTTACAAAATAAATATAAAAAATAGGAAAAGAAAACACCTCACTCATCTTTTTCCTTTTCTCTATCATAAGGACTTGCTGATTTAGGGATCCAACTAGTGTTTCCCCTTCTTATAGCCTTCTTAAGATTAGAGACTTAGCCTTTAAAAATATAACTTATTCATATTCCTCACCTTTGGATTATTTTTCACTTACCCTTTATTCTTATTCCACCATAATTTATGCATTTTATTCCTCATCATGATTGGCATAGTCCACCAAGGATATTACATGTCCATGTTCCTCTTCCTCTACTTCTTCTTGAACATGGGATTATTCTATAGTAGTTAAAACAAATTATGTTATTCCATCGATTTTATGATAATTTAATGAGTTTATAAGGAGTTTATATCTCCTTTGATAAGTAACTATTGTGTAAATAAGATGTGAAAGGGAATATGAAGCAAATGAAAGAACCATAGTAGTAGGGACTGCTATTACAGGTGGTGGGCATGGAATGGAAAGTGGAATAATGGTATTGGAAGGGGGAGTGGATGCAAATGATAAATACACTTTCATAAAGTATGAAAGGCTTACCTAGATGACTATTGTAAGTAGAGGATCCATAAAGAATGTGCTCTTTTGTTTATCTTGAGGATATGAATTCCTCTACACTATAGTGGTTGTGCCCAAAACTATGGTAGTGGTAGTTATATGAGTGGAAGTTGGTTGCGGACCAATTATACCTCTAATATTTTCCTTTATTATATGGACATTTTCTTTCTTTTCGATATTGAACCCCCTCCTATAGATCTATTTGTTCTATTATAGGAGAGGCGGGGTGGTTTGGGCTTGCTAAGTCTTGAGGTTGAGATTGGGGCCATTTATGACTCCATGCTCTATGTGTTTATTCCACCATCTCATTAATTTTAGGTTTTTTAGTTTTAGGATTATAGAGGATAGCTTGGAAATTAATCATGGAGTTTTTGTATCTATGTTATTATAAATCTTTTGAGCCACCTCTTATTTTACATTTTCTTAGGTACATGGCATGTTAAGAATAGAGGAGGTGCCCTTATTCTTGGAATATTGATAATTTTCACATTAGGGTAATATCAATAATTTGATCATTTATCTATTTTGATTCTCAATTTATCAAATAATTGAGGCATATGAGTTGCATGCACTACTTGGTATATATCAAGACAGTCTCCCTCACAAATAATTTTTATCTCATTTTTGAGTTTTTAGGTGAACTAGAAGGAATTATCCTAAAAAACTATACTATCAACATAATATACTACTAGATACCATAATTATCCATTACCCTATGAACTATGCCAAATAATTTGTCTAATAAATATGACATCATATAAAATTTTCCATCTGCAAGCCTTTATTCAAGTTTATCTAGCTGGGTCTTTAAGTTAATAAAGATAAAATCTCCTAGGGAAACTATCTTGTTTGAATTCAACATAATGTCCAAAAAAGGGAACCATATTACTTATACATAAGGAATGTTTGGAAATCCATATAGTCTATTTAAAAGAACTATAACTATCCTAATCCTAGGAATGAATTTGATGATGCTATTAGAAGAGCTATTGTTTTTGGGATTCAACCTTTGGCATTTTAGTAGCCATTGTTTTAGTTTTCCTTATAATATGTTATGTTTGAGTCATACATTGGCTAAGACCTGATTATATAAAATTTTAGGCCCTATAAGATTGAGATTCCTCTCAAATTCACTCCCAAAAATGAAAATAATTACCTTTTTTCTATTCTTAATGCATAGATAATATAAAAAACAAGTACCACTATAAATAGATATCTAAGCATGTCGATACAAATCATTACCTCTATTTTCCCACTGATTGATGAAGTCTAAATATTTTCATGGACATTAGGTCATTGATGTATTGATTGGTAAACTATGATAATTGGTCCAATGTAGAGTATGAGACCACATAATCCACAACATTTTATAACACTAAATAATACAAGAACTTGAACTTGTTGGTGCTTTTATCAAACACCATATCCATATATTTTGTACCTCCTACATAAAATTATGTATAAGGGGTCTATATACACTTTAGTTTTGAGGAAGGTTCCATTTAATTAATTTTGAGTTGTATAACAACTTTGCTAACTATATGAATTATCTTTGTATGTTCACTAGAAAACTAGGACATTTGGCTATAGGAAATCACAAAGTCATAATCACTTGAATATTGATGGAAAAGTGACTTGTTTTTTACTTAGATTTTTCCTATATCACTAGACGTATATGTCTTTAATGTTCAATTAATGCGGCTTCATTGTGAATATATATTTTTAATTTCATTACCATTTCAATTTAAGTTTGCCAATTATATTTGGAATATTTGTATGTTTTCCATATTTTAACTTTTTATTAACTTTTGTGTCTATAGTCATCTTGTTTGAGATAGTTCTCACTTTCTCACTTACCAAATTATTTGTTCTAGTTTTAGATTCATTTACATGAACTTTGGGCATATATTTTTAATATTGTGACAATTGTTTACTTCTCATTTAATTGAGCCTTTATATTTTTAATCTTTGCTTTATATGTTTCAAGTCCACAAGTTAACATAATTCTGCCACATGGAATATTCTAAAGTTTTCAGGGACTTGGAAAATCAAAGGCATAGGTGCTTAAACCCTTTAAAATTTGTAAGTATCTATAAATTATATGAGTAATAAGATGTTTCAAATCCAAGGGACCATTAAGACATTAATTGAGTATTTATTATTTTAAGATCAAGATCAATATAATTTTAGCAACTATCATCTTCTTAGATAATGTAAGAATTCCACCTATCCCAATCTTTTATGAATAAATGTAAGACCTGAATGTGAATTATTTAACAACTCTTTTCCAATGGTCTTGTGAACATATGAAAACATAGGAACCTAAGATGAAAGACATTACTTTTGTTAGTCCAAATAAATCATGAAAATTATGAAACCCAAGGTTCAATATGAACTACAATGATTGTTTAATATTTGATTTTATAATTCAAACTTTTTAAAATGTAGACTTTGAGGACAACCTTATACTTATTAAAATTAAAACCATTTACAAATTTATAAGGCTTATAGGACCCTAAATAAAGATATTAAAACCATAGTGGGTCCCCATTGGAATTTCAAAAAATGGGTATGTGTGTTAGGACACAATTATTACAATGCATTGTTAATACCAAATACAATTAAATAAATTTAATATCAAACAGACACATGTCATCCTTGTGTATTTACATTTTAGGTCTAATTCTCTATGGGATTCTACTAAGTACAATTTATTTTACCACTAATAACATATGTAGCTACATGATGTTGTGGTATTGTTACAAGGTTTTATGATATACTATTTTTCACTCCACTGAAGAATCCCTCTAAGATTGTGTTATATAATATTGGTTGGAATGTGGATGTTCATATTATTCTTATCTTATTCAGAATGGGCATGTGCCCATTCTACACAAGATTGAAATACTATCAAATTCTAAAAATATTTATCTTGTATAGAGCCATGGGATTAATTGATAAAATTATTAATTTTTAAAT
This sequence comes from Torreya grandis, assembly GCA_037957365.1. Lineage (NCBI taxonomy): Eukaryota > Viridiplantae > Streptophyta > Pinopsida > Cupressales > Taxaceae > Torreya > Torreya grandis. The sequence continues at coordinate 538,909 of JARHVA010007434.1, forward strand.
TTAAAATTAGGGACAAGCCCATTGTAATAAAGATATAAAATATCATTTCCCTTTTATTAAAATCCATTGTTAATACCAAATATAACAATATATATTTAATATCAAATAGACACATCTCATCCTTGTGCATATACATTTCAAGTCTAATTATCTATGGTATTCCACTAAGTATAATAAATTATAACATGAATGACATATGTAATTATTTGATGTTATGGTACCATCATAAAGTTCCATGGTACCCTATTATGTCTAGTACTGCATTTAAGTATCCCCTCAAGATTATGTTACAAAATATTGGTTAGAATGTGAATGTTAATATTATTTTGATCATGTTCAGAATGGGCACATGATCATTCTACACAATATTTGCATACTATCAACTACCAAAAATACTTATGTAGAATGGGATTAATTGATAAAATTATTAATGTCTTATGTAAAATTAGGCACAATCCTATTATGATCAAGATATAAATATCATCTCCATTTTATTATAATTCAATATTAATACTAAATACAATAATATAAAATTAATACAAAACAACTACTCATATTTCACATAACACACAAAAGGATTAAGTATCTCAAGAATTATTTTTTAATATCTCTAAATGATTACATATGATAGATCAATAAAAAATTATGATAGCTTCAATGATATTCCATCTATTTATTTTAGTAAGTCCAAATACAATGATATACTTAAATTTTCTATTTCTTTGAACTATGTAGCTTAGTAGGATGCCATGAGGTGCAAGCTATGACATGATAAATGTCCATGTTTAGAACTATGACATGACTAAACCATAAACCTCTATGTTTTTCTAAAGAGTTTCTTGAATAAACCCATCAAAATTATCCCTAGAAATATTTTTTTCTCATCCTTGAGACAAGACAAATTATAAGAATACCATAAAATTAGTTAAGGATTTGGACCTTTTAGTAAAAATTTCTGATGTTTATTGAAAATATTGGTCTTAAAGGCTTTACATTATTTGAAGTAATTGGTTACTCATTAGGATTTATATTCTAACTATATATTTTCTTGATTCAGTTAAATGATGTCATCAATGATGGGATGAGTTAAAATAATATTGAATGAAGTTATGTAATTTTACCATGAAATACTTCATAAATTATCCTAATTATTCAAGATCAATGATTAGTTATTCTCTTTTTTATGTTCCTCCTATAAATTTTCACCTAGTGCCAAATTTCTCACCCTCTTTATGCCTATAGGATCTTTGAAATTATTGTACTAGGTCATAGATTGGTTTAATTATTACTCAAGGTTGTCGAAAGCTTTATTTTCATCTAATTTTTCCATTAGCCACCAAAGAGTGAAATCAAAATATGAACCAATATCTGATATTACTTTATGTAGAGAATTAATATGTTGTTTGATTGTCGTGAAATGTTGTTTGTTTTCTTCTAAAGGCTTACTATTTTTTTCAAGTTTGAACTCTTCTATTGTACCAACCATGATTTTCTGTCTATCTTCCTTGATGACAACCTGATGTTTAATAAAAAATTTCAAAGTTTCAATGAACCATTAAATGATTGGTAGATTTTGATCTGATTCAAATTGTGGCTTTGATTTTTTAATCCTATGGATGGCATTGTGTAATTTTTCCTCTAATATTGTGAATCTCAAAATCTAGTCATATCGTGCACTCTCCTAAAAGATGTTTCTCAAATGTTAATTTTGAGTAGAGTTTAATTCATGTAACTTGATATTAGTTCTTTATGGTGTTCTTTTAGTAAGGGTAGAATACAAATGGATGGTGTTGAATTTTTAATGTTGAGCCAAAATTAATTTAATTTAGGTGAGGGAATATTGGGGGTTTAGAGTGAGGGTGGATGAAGTAGTAGACTGTTATTGAGTGGAAATGGAATGTGGAGTGTAAATTGGTTTCTCAATAAAAAATGGTGGTTTTGGTGTTTAAATAAGTATGTTTGGCCTAAATTTTACTATGTATTACTTTTATGTGTCACCAAATTTTTTGGCATCATCCTCAGTCACCTTCTTCTTTTCTTCTACTTTTGGGTAACTTCTTATACCACTTTTTTTTCACTTCTTTGACTTTCAAGGTGGCATCCTATGCCACCTTTTTTTTATTTAGCTAAGAGGGCAACATCATCTGCTACCTTTTTCTTTTTCTTCTCTTCCTCTAATTTTTGTTGTTTCTCTTTTTTTGGTTTTTATTCTTATTCTTTCTCTTTTGTCTCCTTTTCGACTTTATCCTATTGTTCTTTCTTATTTTTTCTTCTTATTTATTTTTCTTTATCATTAATTCCTCAGTTGTTATATATTTAGACATGACATATTTTTTATCCTTCTTTTTCAGCTTGATCCCTTTGTTTTATTATGGTCTCTTCTTTGAATTTATTTTATTTTTACCTTTTGTTCATCTTTTAACTTGGTTAAGGCTTTAAAAAATTATTTTTTGTCTTTATCCATCATGATATCCATGGATGAATCTATATTTGTTCCTTCTTCACTCCTTTTGTCTGATGTATCAAAGACATTAAGTGGGGCTCTTACAAACTTAGATTTGAATATGTGGGGATGTCTTTCTCCCTTGTGCTCTTTTGTTTTGGTTTACTTTTAAGTGGCATCTTAGTTGTTTATGTTGGGGGATGTATTTTTGGTGTTATTTTATGAAAAAACTTACTACCCATGGGTCTACCATATATTCTGATTAACTAGGTTGGATTTCCCTTTTTAGGTACATGTACATTTACTAGTACTATTGTTTGTTCTACAACTTATAACATAACTTATTTTCCATTCTTTTTTTGTTTCCTTTGGTGATATTATTTTTAATAGAACCTCATCTATGTCTTCATCCTATTATACTAATTCACTTATAGATGATGTTCCTATAAATTTGGCCACTAACCCTTTCACAGTGGATTACATGTTAATTAAATTACACTTCCCCAAGACTTGTCGAAAGGTCTATATGATGGGGAAACATTGTTTGATTTAATTATCTAACATTTTATGGGAATAATTTTTATAACTTGATCATATGGGTGGATATATATGTAGACAATGGTGGTATTAAAGTAAATCTCTTTATGGTATTTGTATATTATTTATGGGGAAATACAATACTATGAACTGAGGTTTTGTTGTATCAGTTCCCCACCTTATCACAATGGTAATTTCCTATTCCACAACCATAGTATCTTGATTATTTTTGAATTTTTATCCTATGGTCATTATTTTGCCCCATTCTATTTTTTTGGGTTTTCCTTGGAGTGTGTTTGTATACTACATAACTAGGCAAAGTAATAAAGATCCATATAAAGAATTATGCTTACCTCTCTTGATATTTTTAATGTCAACATTTAAGGTATCTAATAGGCCTTGACAAAATTTAAATTTGGTCTTATTTGACATCATATCAAACACCACCATTACAATCTTAGGGATCACATAATATTTTATATTCGTAAAAAATATGTTTTCCATGTTAATGCTTTGACTTCAAATCTATAGGAAGAATGAAATGCTTGATATTTTGATGCCACATATTCCTTTATTAGAATTAAGAAAACTAGTGGTTGATAATACTTTTGCTAAACCATTATTTTCATAACCCATAAAGTCATTTCCTTCTTCCATAATCAACATTAATATTTTAATGTCTTTGTCATTAATGACATGAGATTGGTCAAGGACTAAAATACCATTATATACCCAACTGAATAAAATTATGATTATAGTATATGCTAGCATTCAAAGTAGGGAAAATTTTCCTTGATATTAAGATTCATATTTGGAATTAATTTTGCTTTAGGTTTATAATACCATGTCTTTTGTTATAGTATATCATGTATTAGTTCTACCTAGTACACCTATATTATGGTATGGTTAATTTCTATTAGAGATGCATGAATGTGTTTCAATGTATCCTTGAGGTGAGTAACCTTGTATGGTATCTTAGAAAATGCTCCCTTTGCATTTGCTACCATATGTTTTGGTGGAACATTATTTGGTTTTGGGAAGCTGAGTGTTCTTGTGTATACAAGAATTGGGGCATCCACTTTTTCCTTCACTATGTTGTGTTGTATCTCTCACAATAAAAAATATATTTAGTATAAATTTTGTAGAGTTTTAGTGCTTATAAATCTTAGAGGAATCAAAGTGAGGTTGGATCTATTTTTGTGTAGTTTCCCATGGATAAAGGTGGTGAAGAAGAATGTGAGAGTATTTATTGGTGATCATGGATAAACCATCTTGATGACCTAGCCTTTCTTTATTGGTTTGACCTATTTTTTCCATCATGTTAGTATTTATGACTTGTTATGTGATATTATTGTTATTATATGATTTGCTGGCCCTTTTTTATTAATTACATTTAGTTGATTAATACCCCATATAGTGGTTTATGTTTTCATTTGATGTGATGTGATTAGTTATTTACTTGGCATCATCCATGGATCTATCTAGGAAGTTGTAGCTTGTCAACCTAAAAATTTATATTAAGTTTCTAGCATCAGATGCCATGACATTGGTACTCAATTTTCCACTATTTTCTTACTTATCTTAGTAGGATTTATAGGACCAAACACTACTATCATCATTTTTTTTTCAATCCATCATTTATTGTATTTTAACTTGAAGGTCTAGACATAGTTATTTACCTAGGCATATATTACACCTAAAAGAATCCTATGGAGCTACACAAATTAGAGCATCAAATAGAAATGACATGACCATTTGAGTGTATCATTGTATTTAGACTTCATAAAATATATGCATGGAATATCATCAAAGATATAGTATTGTTGCATTGATCTAGCATATGCAACCATTTAGAGATATTAATAAATAACACTTAAGATATATTTAATAATTTTTGTGTGTCATGTGAATTACCTTATAGTATGCTAAATAGTACATGGTAAATAATATAATTGGATACTATCTCTACATTTTAGCATGTGTAGAACATCAAACTATGAATTCATGATTTGACATTATTTTCATGTCAAAATTATCATCTCTTCATTGTGAATATTATAATCAATTATGTTTTGTATGATGTGGTGAAGAAATATAGATACCACACAAACTATGTTTGTAGATGTCTCATGGTTTGATATGACTACAACATTTTATTTTGACCTTTATACTTAATGACAAAGACTACAAAATTTATTTTTGATAAGTTTGAGTGTCTCAATGTAGGACTCAAACATTCAATACAAGATTTGTATGGATTGATATATTAATTGACCACATGATTTATGGACATGTGTTTAGAAAAATGGGAGTTATATATATATATATATATATAATTATTATCCATATTCATAGGTTGAATATATATATATATATATATATATATATATATTCAACCTATGAATATGGATAATTATATATATATATATATATATATTCAGCCTATGAATATGGATAATAATTAGAGTCTAATAAAAAATAAATAAAGGAGGGAAAGGTAAGGCATAAAATAAGGGTGATCTATGATTTAGTTAATGTATAAACCATTCCATGTTGACTTATTATAAATTATAGTGATGTATAATGTCATAAACCAATATATGATGTGTTAGTTGTAAACAATTATAATGTTTTTATCACACACATATATTAAATTTTTATAAATAATAAGATAAATAAACAATATTAGTTAAAATGGATAACATCTCATTCTAACTAGGCACATGGAATAATAATAACCACTTCAACATGAAAATAAGGGGAACTCTTCCATAGAAATATTACAAGCAACATGCCCTAGATTTTTAACTTATGTTATTTACATAATATATTATGAAGATAGGATTATGATGTTCATATTAATCTTATAGACTTAATTTAGAATGGGCATGTCCTTATGATACATTAGTCTATAATATTATTATCAATACATTGTCAATAATAATGGATGTTTTTTTCCTTCTATAAATCCCATGTAAAGACTATATAGGTGTAAGTAGTAACCATCCATTAAAAACAATTATGATCTAGTGACTAATGTATCTAAATAATTTTTTTTACATGGTTCAAATGTCAGATTTCAAATGTCATCATGATATATTTAAAGTGACAAATTATAACTAAATTTTTACAATAATAATTATAATGGTTATTTTGGGTAGTGTTCCCTATCGAGATATTAGAATTATTGAAGATACATTAGATAAAAGAAATTAGGAGTGGTTTGTATAAATCTACACTCCATATAACTATCATAATGACCTTTGGTTTTTTGCATTCCTTATCAAAGGGACATCAAATATCTAGGATAATGCTAAATACAAAAAGCATTTCAAATAATGTAATAAGCATTCAATTGGAGCACATAGACAATAATGACCACTTATGATAAATTATTTAAAGGAAGTTATATGTTTCATTATATACAAAAGTGACATGTTTTATTTGAAAGAAATAAAAAATATGCTTAAATTTCTTACTGTTGGAAAATTAAACCATTTACAGATGGAAATACCATTATTGTTGAAACTAGTGAAAATATTTGTAACGAAATCAAACTAGTATTCAAAAGAATTTATAAATAATCACTCACTTCATTAATTTCCCACATATTGAATATGGATAAAAAATGGAGGAAGAAAAATTTTCATTCAAAAATGTTTACATATATGAGGAGGCAACTATTGACGAAGCTAGAAAATTAAATTTTAGTATAATATATCCAAGATCTAGGGGCATATACAAGGGAGATAATTATATTGAATAAAACTAAAATGGAATTTAATAAAATTGAATAATAAACATCTTAATAGATTCAAATTTTCATATTCAATGAAAAATCATTCAATATTTGAGTTGAACATTGCCAACAAGTTAATCTTAAATACTAGTGTTGATCCCTTGATCCAACTAGTGTTGATAGATTGGATATCTCAATGTTTCATAATCATGTGCCTCTTAAAATGAGAGGAAATATTACTTCCCTTCAGAAAAATAAGTATTTATTTCTTGGACGTTGATCTTGATCATGAATTACAAGATCCATAGACTAACTTATACATCATCAATGAATAACATACCATTGAAAATATGAAAATTATTCTAAAAAACAATGAGTTTACATATTTTTATGACAAATCAAAACAAGGGTTAGATCAAATTATTTTTTATAAATCCATTATATAATAGGCAATTAATATTTTTGAATAAAAAATATGGATAACAAAGCATGGGTTCCAACACACTTTATCAACTAGTTATACAAATCTAGGCCATTGTAGATAATGGAAAAAGACAACAACACCCTTGTTAAAGAAAATGAGAGATATATAACTAGAAGTTAATTTAAATATTGAATTCATTTTAGATAATAATGAAATTTAAAAAAAAAAAAAAAAAACCATTTAACTACTCTATATTTTATATTAACGTAGTTTTATTTTATGTTTGTATACATGAATTTGAAGAAGAGATTATGAATATTTTTTAAAAGTGAAAAAATAGTAGGCTTAAAGATAATTTGTCATTTATCATTATTCTTGATGACATATGGGAAAAATAGGTTCTAGTTTTTTTATTTCTACACAAATAGTGGGGTGGATTATAGCCATAAGAAAGATAGTCACCTATATTTTTTGCCAAACTCATTGGAAAACTTTACAATGGGGTTTATGTACAGGCATAGGGTGTATTTTTTCAAAATAATTATATGTACTCATAGACAAATTTAGGAGTGGATAGATTTGGTTAAAGGTGACTATTGAACCTAGTATGAAGGTATAAACTTTAATTGTCTATTATAGAAGTGTGAAGAAGACAAATGTCTCAAGGGTGAAATTTATAAATTATTTGAATTCATAAGTTCCTAAAGAAGTATCTATTTTTCATTGTGATGCATCAAATGTGATAAAAAATTGTCATTCGTGAAACTCACTTTATTCAACTCTATGAGGAATTTAGAAATGTAAAGATAAAAAGAAAAAAATTTAAATAAGGCAAGGTATCCAAATAATAATAAAAGATAATATGATGATATCAAATGATTCCATCAACCTTTTGAAACTTTATGTATCATTAGTTAGAAAAAATATATCTACCAAGGGAGGAAGATACTTATGAGTTCACATGTCAATGTGATTTTCCTTTTATATTGGGAGAAAATATTAAGAGCACTAGAACATCATATTTTATATTTTTGTAATGTTGTCATCAATATCACACAAAGTGATATTATATATATACTCTCATGTATTGGGTCTAGTGCAACGACTTGTGTGTTCACCTTTCTTGTTCTAGTACTCAAATATTACTTGTTTCATAAATCTATACACATCTACATGGAAAAAGGCTCAATAATATTATGAAACCATTTTTGAAGTGTGTTACATGATTTTGAATCAGTTAGGTGGATTTAAAGGACTATTGGTGGTCTTTAAGATCTATAGTGTGCATGATTCAAAATATAATGTCGATGAATAAGTGGGAATAATACTTTGTTGGTCATACATCAATCCCTTGGACATTGTGAGGCCAATTGATAGTAAGAGTTTTTTTTATAGAGTATCATTTAAAATTTAAGAGATTTGTTAATTTTTGGGATCACATGTTATCAAGACTCAACACAAACTCATCCCTTATTTTGGTACTTTATGGAGGCACAAATTTGATATAAGTTGTCACATCTTTAAACATGACTTCACTAATATGCATAATTTAAAATACAAATAAATATATGATTTTTAAATAATACTACAAATATCTCATGACACCCTTGAGTACATACATATTTTGATAATAATTTATATCATAAAATTTGTGTATTTATATATTAAATTCTTTTCATAATTGAATTCAATCCTTTGGATAATAATTTCTAAATACTTAATATATTTCTAACCACTGAATTATCTATAACATTTCACTGTTTCTAACAATGTACGTCCCCTAATCTTAGATTTTAAACTTCTTGATGAATTTTAGAAGTTACAAATGACCACCCATTCTAAATAACTTTTAATTCTCATTCTAAACTTGTATGTTTCATGTTGATGGAAATTATTAAGCCATTAAAAACAATGATGAACATAGATGATGAATTAAATGAAGACTAAACTTGAGCTCATAGGGAGACAAGTAAATAGCTAGAGGTCACATCTAGCCAACAAGATTATTTATCATAACATGAAATTGGATGTGGTAAACACATCAAATACGTCAGAGCATGTACCAATAATTTTTACATTTGGATATTAAATTTCTATTAATTATTAACTAACGTAATAATTAATTATTGAAAACTTCATGACTAAGTCTGAATGTAGTTGGTTTGATTATGTTTGTTAAGCATTAAATAATTATAATTTTAAATTCTTATATTTATTTTACTGGAGATGATTTATAATATGTGCAAATTATTAAGAATGTAAGTAAAATATTTACTAATATATTACTATAATAACTTTTAAAAATAAATTAAATGCAGTACTAAAACTCCAAATTATTATTGTTTGTAGTATCTCCAAAAAAATATTTGCATGTTCTTGACTTATACAAATTCTTAATTAAAAAATATTCTTCAAAAAATAATAACACTAAAATCTAAGTCAACAATGAACATATAAAAACAAGGGTACATTTGATCTAATTTTCAATGGTTTAATCCTCATAGTTTCAATTAACATTTTGATCTATGCCTGATACATATATCAATGTACAAAAAGTTATAATGAAAATACTACTAAATGTTAAAGTGGATGTTTTTACTTTTATTTTTTAGAGTTTTAAGCATTGAAAAAAAAATTAAAGATATTTATAAGAATTTGAACATGATTTTGAATGAATTTGGAATTCATTTTAACTATAAAAGTACTATTGTAGTCAACCCACTAAAAAAAGTGTACCTCAATAAATTTTTATCATTTTGATGAAAGTTTTATCTAAAAATAGTTTAAAAAGGGAAAATGCTTATGGTGACATTGATTACAAAAATATACTTTATTAGGGATGTTGATAATGTAAGATTATTTTTGAAAAAAGATCTAACTCTATTTATGACAAGTGTTGAACTAAGGAATATATAAAATTGAGTTTATAATAATATAAAATATATATTTGAGTGCTTTTTCAATTTATATTACTATGTGATGTTAATAATAATTATTAATTATATATTTTCATTCATATTTGGTTCAGTTCTCAAATAGGCTCTTTAAATATATTTTAAATTTAAATAAATATAGTTTGTATTAATTTTCCAACTTTTTTTTATATTAAGGTTTTAAGTTTTTTTATTAATCATAATTTGTTATTAAATAGGTCCTATTGAAAAAATGATTCTTACCCTAATATTTTTTGATAATATTAGATTATCCCCAAACATTTTTGTAAATATTAATCTATGATAAATAAATTAATCTTTAAAATGCATTGTAAAATTAAGTGTTCAACATAAACTATCATGAAATTGTGTGAAGAACTTTATTTGAATAAAATATTAGTAATTGGATAGTTATTAAAAGATAATTCTTGTATTGGTTGACTATTTTAGATATTATCATTCCACATGGAAGGAAGTTGTTAAAACTAGGAGTAGAAAGAGTGTTGTTCAGGGTTTTAGGAACCACCAAATTTAAATCATGGACCAAACACCCATAATTTTCATATTCATGTTACAAATACTTTAGTCATACATTTATCCCTGACTTATTAAATATTGCAAAGAAACATTTTGATATTGGGTTGTGGTTTACATACTTGAAATCAAGAGTATAATGTTATTTCAGTCAACACTTTGAATGGATATTGTTGTCACCAAATCTTGCACCCTATAAGAGGTTGCTCGAGCTTCTTTCAGATTTGGGAAACATGGGAACATTTCTAGGTATGTGGGTGTACCTATATTAGAAATGAGCTTATAGATTTAAGGGCTAGCTCCCTGAATATATCATGAAATGTTTGTCACTTAAGTTACAACTTATTTATGGGAAAAAATAGATATAAAATGCATAAATTTAACCTAATCTAAAGAAGGTGATGTACCAATAATATATTTCACATGACCATCATATTTTTGACCACAATGGAATAAAGTATACAAGTTGGCCTCTAAGTCTCAATATGGTCTAACATGAGTATTTTAATATAGAGGTGAGGCGTGAGAAGAAATACAAGGAAAATGAGCCAAAGGGTATATTTCACACTCCAAAAACAAGCATACACTTGAAGAGACGTTACACACTAGACCACTCTATATGACGTGTTAGATTAATAATTCTTGTTAAGACATGAAAGGATAAGGAAATAAGGATAGAGAGTTATCACTTCTCATCACCATAAATCACTTGAAACCTCATAAAATTATTTAAAAATTATAAAAAAAAACTTGTATTAATGTTCAAATGGAAAATATAACATCTATATAGCAAGGCTTTTCCATATATGGTGTGGAACTCCCTTACAGTATCTTAATATCTATACTTATAGAAGAAAGGCCACAAGAGAAAGGGAGACTTGACACTCAAAAGGGGAATTAATTAGTTCAAAAATTTGAGCATGAAACTACCTCTACAAATATGCTCATTTAGACCATTTAATTGATTTAGGTCACCTTAAGTGGTTACAAAGTTACATCATTCTCCCCTTGACATTCCTCGATGGTTGCAATGATAGGATCAAGTGGTTAGAGATTTGTCTTGATGCCAAACCACCCATGATTGATTTGTTGATGCATAAAAAAGATAAGGGTCTTTTTCATGTAGTTGGTATTAGAGATGAGATTTTTGGGGCCTATGTGTATGCCTTTGTGGTACCCATCAGAATGCCAACTTTTACTTCACCCAGATCATGCTTGAATTGGTTTTTCTACTCATGGATCCACTATAGATGGAAAACCAATCTCAAACTATAATTTTTCATATATTTATTATATTACTATAGGATTCAAGGGTTTATAAATGTATGTACCCTTATTTTATAATGGTGAACACAATCACCAGATAATGCTACTCAAAATATGAACCATGTATTTAATAAATATATGAACCAAAGGTTCATGTTGATATCTAGTGGCATCCTTATATGTCATTTGTACTTGAATACATTATCTTGACCATTCCATGGCATTTCAATTATCTTTGATGGCATTGATAAGTCCTTGTAAAACCTTGTTATTCATGGTCAAAAATAGCTTCTCGACCTCAATTAAAAAACCTGAGCTCACCTTTGTCCTTAACCTTAATTTTCATTAGTTGTCAATTCTTGACTTGGATTGTTGACACTTTGACTTAGCTCACTCTATTATATTTTCTAGTGTTGAATGAATGTGAGCCCTTGGATCTACCTTTGAATTGTTAACTTTATCCCTGCTTACACAACATGTCAAACATGCATTAATATTTAGGATCTTATTGTAAGTCTACTAACTTATGTGCTTACACCACATGTTAATATCTCAAGTTGTCTAACTATTTGACTCACCTCACACCATTAGATCTCCTACATATGATGAAGAATGGGTCATTAATCTTTTTGGGACCTATAATTTGAAATCCAAGAGGTAGTTCATGATCTTAAATTTTATGGTTTATAGGATGTCAAATGACATTTAGATGACCATAATTATTGTTCGTACGATCATAAAATTTAATCTCAAAATAACTTACTTTGTTTGAGGTTAAACTTGATGTTAGTGTGAACATATCATGTGTTTTTGGCTAAATTTGAAAGATTGGATCTTGAAGTGTGAGAAACATGGTGGTCCTAAATTGACAAGAGATGCTCTTAAGGTTAAAAGGGACAAACCCATTTGATACACTAATCTTCAAAGATTCTGAAGCAAAGATATTCAAATTTCTATATGGGTTTTCCATTTGCTCTTACATGACATCTTGGTGACAACTGAGCTCTAATGACTAAGTATAGGGAACTTGGAAAAAATGCTTAGAATACCAACTTTACATGTGTATAACTCTATTTGTGCTTTGGTAAAGGACATCATACATGGCACATAGCAGCTTGGGACCAAGGTAAACAAACCCATGTGGTCACCTTCATCTAAAAATACCACTCATGTGATATATAACTTATTAAAGATTTTCACTTGGCTCTATTTGAGCTCTCTTGAAAATTGGCTAATAATGGGAAAACAAGCAAGAAGTGACTAAGGATCCAACTTTGGACCTTTATAAAATTTTATGTGCTTTAATAAGGGACCTCAATTGGTACATACAATCTTGGAATAGAAGGGGAGAAGCACATATAACCAATTTCTTTTGATTCATCCACATGTGCAAGACCTTAGCAAACTACCTACTTGACTTTGATCAAAATTATTCTTTAGACACTAGAAGACACAAAGACTAGGCTAGGCCATGACCCACTTAGAATTACATATTAAATGACATCAAACAAATCCATAACATACCCTATAAAATTATAAAAATCCCCTATACAATATTTTTATTATAGGGGGGTTGACCCATTTTGGGTTATTGGTAAAAATGGTCAACATCATTAGAAATTTATTAGGGTTTGAATGTCTACCATGCCATGACCAATTACCTAATCTTGTCTATTGGGATATGGAGTCATAATTATATAGGCTAGATGTATAAACTACTTTTGAATAGTATACAAAATGTAAGAAAATAATAGGAGCAAAACATAAAGTAATAAACTAAGCAAAACACACATGTGCTTTAAAAGCACTTATTGGAACACAACACACGCAACAAAGGAAAAACACACCTAATCTAATATATACAAGATAAACCTTTAACTCTAAATGGTAGGGTTTTAAGTTTACCCCATTCATAGGGATAGGTATTTCTTCTCCATTCATCCTTGATAACTAAAAGGATTTTCTTTACTTGCACTTGGTGATGACATACGGTCCACTCCACAGGGCATCAAACTTAAAATCCCTACCTAAATTTGCTCTATCTTCATCCCATTTCAAGAGTATGTCACCTTCTTGAAATGATCTTAGAGTTGACTTCTTATTAAAAGACCTTTTCATTAGTACTTGGTGATGTTTCATGGCTTGATGAGCCTTACCTCTATTATCTTTAAACTCTATTAGTTATATCAATCTCACTTCTATGGGATTGTTCCCAAGCAACTTTAGTTGATGTGATAATACCAAGGCTGATATCTCTTGAGATATAGACAACCTAGGTTCCCTTTCATAGACAAGCACAAAAGGAAAATTCCATATTGACCTCTTAGAAGTTATCCTACTATCCCATAAGGCTTCCTTTAGATTAGTGTGCCACTCTCTTTGGTTATGCTCCAAGGTTCTCTTAATAATTATGATTAGGTTTTTGTTGGTACATTCATCCAACCCATTATCTTAAGGGTAATATTTGAATGAAGTGTTTAAGAATATGCCATTATTCTTTCCCAATCAGTTATTTTAACATCCATAAAAGAAAGAGAATTATCTAAAATGATAGTATAAGGGGTGAAAAACCTTGTTATGATGCTCTCATAAAAATCCATGATGGTACTCCAATTAGCCTCCTTCAATGTTACTACATTAACCTATTTGGGAAAATAGTTCATTACTATGAATATTCATTTATGACCAACACTTGATGGGGGGTTTATCATTCTAATGAAGTCAATACCCCATTACATGAAAGTTTGGTCCACTTGGATAGACTTTAGAGGTATAACTACAAGCTTCTAATTTCCTATAAAGAAGGCACATTGTCCACACCTTCTCACCCAAGCATGGCAATCCTTGAAGATTTTGGACCAATAATAACCAACCCTCGTGATCTTGGTGGTTTTGGTCCTTGGAGATAAATGGTCTCCTGATGTCCCATCATGGAATTTCACAAGTAACACTCCAAATTGGTCATTATCAATGTATCTCAATACCACACCATTGATGTCTCTCCTAAACAACACACCATCCATAAGAAAAAAGTGTATAGATTGTAATATAGAATAACTCCTTTATTAATTATTCATATTATTAGGGTACTCACCATTTTGGATAAATATAATCCTATCCCATGTCTAATTTTCTAGAGGTAATGGATTAGTTGGTTGGGGACACTCACAGTTGTCTAAAGTTTCCTCTTTTGATTCATCAAGATGTGAAGCTAGATGCCCATATAGTACTTTTCCCATTACAAGTTTTGTCACTTTGATATCAACATCACACTCCATCACCCTATTGATCCACTCCACCCTCTTTTCACTGAGATCCCTAGTCAAAAGAAGCTCCTTAGTGTTGGGATGAGAGACCATAACCTAAATCTTGTTATTTGACACCATATGTCTAAACTTATTTAGTCCTCTTAAAATATCAAGGACCTATTTCTCCATAAAGTTGTATTTGACTTCATAATATTCTAAACATTGATTGAAGAATGTAATTAGTTACTCCACACCCTAATTATTCTTCTATATTAGCATGGATTAGATACAATCAATGTCAAAAAATGAATACAACATGAAGTCTTTAGTAAAATATATATTCATAAGGCTAGGAGATTTTGCAACTACTTTATTTATGTCTTCAAAACTACTCTCACCCTCTTTGGTCCAAGAGAAGACCTAGTTCTTCTTGAACATAGTTGTGATAGGTTTTACTAAAGATGCAAAACTAGGTATGAATCTTCTTACATTTATTTTTCCCAAGAAAATTTTAAGACCTTTCTTATGCAAGTGAAATGATAAACTTAAGATAGCCTCTATTCTCTCATGATCGATAGTTAGACCATTCTTGGAAATAATATGTCCCAAGAGCTTACCTTCATGAACAACAATGATGCACTTATTTGGGTTAAGCGATACCTCATATTTCCTACATCTTTCAAACACTTGCCTTAAACATTTCATGTGTTCATTTTCATCCTTAGAAAATATTTTTATATCATCTAGATAAACCAGTGCCAACTCATTGATTAAACCTTTAAAGGCCATGCCCATTACTCTCTAAAAAGTGGCACCAACATTGGATAGACCAAAAGGCATCTTACTATAAGAAAAGGTTCCCCATTTGGTAGTGAAGGTTGTCTTGAATTAGTCATCTTCATTAACTAAAATTTTATTGTAGCCTAAATAGCCATCTAACAAAGAGAAACACTAAGAACCTAAAACCATCTACAAAATTTACTCCATCAATGGTAAAGGATAGTGATCTTTGAGTGACACTTGATTAAGATCTATGAATTCTACAAAAAAGCCTTATCTCCCCATTATTCTTTCTAAAATTCATAATTTTATCCACCCACATTGAATTCTTGATGGGAAATATTACCTTAGATTCAAGGAGCCTGGAAAGCTCTAACCTCATGAGTTTCTTAACCTTGGGGTTGATAGGTCTTTGATTTTGTCTAGCTAGTTTAACTCGTAGTACTAACTCAATGGTATAGTGTTATAGGATATGATCAAATCCCTTGAGGTCATCATACTCCCAAGTAAATATATCATGAAACTCTCTACATAGTTTAATGAAGGCTTATTTTTCTAATGTAGAACATACCTTGCCTAGTTTGAGTAGTTAATATTCAATAAAATCCCATACTCGATGCTTATATGAATTAAGTAAATGGTTATTTTTATCAACCACCTTCCTCACATGGCACACAACTAACTCATCATCTCCATACACTTGTAGGTTATTAACCCTTTTTTCCCTTTCCCATTGAAGGCCATGAATCAAACCTTCATACTTAGCCACATTGAAAGTGAAACTAAAATGAAATATATATGAAGAATCATACTATTTTTTGGATGGAGAGACCAACACAAAACTATCCCCTAAACCAATATTACTTCTTAAACCATCAAAAATCATCTTCCATAGTTCATAATCTTTGCCCTCTTCCTTGGTGAGTAGAAGTGTCTGTATCCCTTCTTCTTATATATAATATGTCTATAGATTAATTTCCCCCATGAGAGTATAAGGATCCTGATCATAAGTATTAGTAACATAGTCATCAATAAACAAATCTAAAATTCCCTCAAGCATGGAAGAACTTTCATCATATAGAATAGAATCCTTTTCTTCATGAATAACACAGTTCAAATTAGAACTTATCTCAATGTAAGGATTAATATAAACCCATGCAAGAGGTCATGTCTTAATTTTCACCTTGGTGCCATACCTTATCCTAAAGGCTAAGGAGTACAAATGATATGAAATATATCCACCAATATTGGTATTAAAGTCCCTTGATAGGTAATTTGCAAAGTGGGATGGGAGATCAACAACAACTATGTCCTGAAAGACATGAAAGCTAGGACAATCATGTAGAAAAAATTTCAAGTTTTTGATCAGTCCCATGGTTTTAGTAGGGGTACCATCTAGCTAGAGAACTCCTTTACTATGAGGGTCATACTTTGAACCCAACTTGTTAGCTACTACTTAGGTCATAACTGAAGTTGAAGCTCTACTATCCACTATCCAATTATGGACCATCTTGTCACCTACTATGAGGGTGAGATAGAATGGTGGAGGTTTCTCATCTCTAGTGGATGGTTCAAAATTGTTACTATGGAAAATTATAAGAACAACATGACTTTGAAATTGATTTAAGGGTGAGACAATAGTAGGGATAGCAAATAACTACTTTTTGAGAAGTTCCTTATGATTAAGAGTATGTAAAACATCCCAAGGGAAATGGATGTTTTAGTAATTTTAAAAGAATATACAATGTTTAAATAAGATATACCTACTTTCTCTTTGGCTCTTGTAGGTAGATAAATACTTGGAGATTGAGGGATAATGGTAGACCTTACCACATTTAGTCTTGTTGGAGGTGAAAAATCCTTAGGAACTACCACAGAAGCCTTTAAAATGGTCATACTTATAGTTGTGTCTTGTTGACTTGTAAGAAGATTGGATGAGCCTATATGCATGATAATACCACCCCTTAGATCCCTCTTCTTATCAATTTTATTTTTTACAATATAGGCTCTTTGATTTATCACAATGGTGTCCTCAACTAGAAAATTGGCGAAGATTTCTCCTTGAGGTTGCCAACATTCATTAGCTAATATCATCACCTCATCTTAATTTGATAGGAGGGGAGTAACTACCCCTTGAAACATAAGAGATTTATCTCTATTTTTATTGGCATCCATGAATTGGTCTTGTTGTCGGTCTTTTCCTTATAATGAATTGCTATGAACTGGTACCATCTCCTTTGCATTGGTGGTAGAGTTAATATTATATGTATTAACAGGCCTATTGGGATTAGGCTATCATTGGCCTCTCCCTCTTCCATATTTTTAACCATACTATTATTGATAGGAGTAAAGGTTACGATAATCACCTTGTTGCACATTAGCTTTTCTATGTTGATCTCTTAGCCTTTTAATTTTTTCATATTTGTCCATGACATTATCCTCCTTAAGAGTAGCTCTAGGCTTAGTATTAACTTTAGGAGTTTGAGCCAAATTTGAAACATAAGTAGAAGCATGAGATAGTGGAAGCATATGAACTTTAGGTGATAATATTCCAACTTAGATGAGACTATTCTTAGCTTTCATAACAAACTCATATGCTCTAGGAAGGGTGAAACCACCCATAGATTAAAGCATGATAATAATTTTAGTTTTAATGAATTTCAAGTAAGTAGGGAATATAAAGCTAGAAGGTGGTCTCATGGGAGGAGGAAACCTATGCCATGTTTTTTGAAACCTTCCATTGAAGTCATGCATTATTTCATTGGGCCCCCTTTTTATCACATTGATTTGATGAATGAGAGAGGCATGGTCACTTTCATTTCTAAATTTAAAAGTCAACAACACTCTAAACACACCCCATGTTGTGATGCATCTAATTTCTAGAGTCTACCAATCAATAGCCTTACCTTTAAGGGATATGACAAGGAGCCTAATGTAAATGTTCTCTCAAATAATATTATGGAAATTAAAAACATTAGAGACATCTTTAATGTGCTCACTAGGTGTGATATGACCCTCACCATTGAATGTGGGTATACCTTTTGTGGCATTAGGAGGGATGGCATCATATGAATGAAGTTGAATGGGATTATCAGTCTTGAAGGTATGTAAACCATAATATTCTTCCATGTCTTCTTCTTCAATATCTTCCACTTATTCAACCTCTTCCTCTCTGGCAAAATCTACTAATTTCTCAAAGGGTAGATTAGGTTATAGATATTGAATTGCAAGAGGGATCTCAAGCTAATAGAGTGGATTAATAGAATTAGGTGGTCTAACATAGGATGATCTAGTGAGGACCATGAATTATAGGGGCAATTTTATAACCAAATGGTGGTCTAAAACTAGATTTACTTCAAGGAGTCACCAAATACTAGGTAGCACACCAGTTTATAGCTAGTGTTTTTCAAGACATTCACCTTGAGAAGCTGTCTTGAAGAAAATGGGTCCCACTAGGTGTTCCATAACTATTTTCACCAAATATTTTACCATATAATAGGTTTCTCATGATTATTTTATATTTGGGTAACATGGGAACATTTTTAGGTATGTGGGTGTACCTATATTAGAAATGAGCCTCTAGGTTTAAGGGTTAGCTCCTTGAATATATCATGCAAAAAAATTCACTTAAGTTCCTACCTATTTATGGGGGAAAAGAGTTAGAAAATGAATAAATTAAACCTAATCTAAAAAAAATGATGCACCAAGAATGTCTTCCACATGACCATCATATTTTCTACCATATTGAAATAAAGTTTAAAAGTTGGTCTCTAAGTCTCAATAGGGTCTAACACGAGTATTTCAATATAGAGGTGAGGTGTGAGTAGAAATATAAGG
Source organism: Torreya grandis (assembly GCA_037957365.1). Taxonomy (NCBI): domain Eukaryota; kingdom Viridiplantae; phylum Streptophyta; class Pinopsida; order Cupressales; family Taxaceae; genus Torreya; species Torreya grandis. The sequence continues at coordinate 558,650 of JARHVA010007434.1, forward strand.
AAAATAAGTTAGAGTGTATATTTCACACTCTGAGAATAAGCATATACTTTAAGAGACTTTACACACAAGACTACACTCTATATGACATGTTAGATTAAGAACTCTTGCTCAAACATAAAAGGACAAGGGAAGGAAGGATAGAGATTTATAACTTATCATCACCATACATCACTTGAAAACTTAGATAATTATTTAGAACTTAGAAAACAAATGTATACTAATGTTCAAAGGTAAAATATAACATCAGTCTAGCAGGGCTTTGCCATACATGGTATGAAATGACTTTACAATAGTTCAAGAGCTGTACTTATAGAAGAAAGGTTTCAAGAGAAAAAGAGCCTTGGTGATCAAAAGGGGAATAAATTAGTTAAAAAAATTTAACTATAGTTATAATGACCTCTAAAAATATGTTCATTTAGACCATTTGATTGATCTAGGTCACCTTAAGTGGTTATACAGTTACATCATTCTCTACTTGATGTTCCCTGATGGTTGAAATGGTAGGATCAAGTGGTTAGAGATTTGCCTTGATGCCAAACCATGAATGACTATTTTTTTTATGCATACCAAAGTGGAGAGAATGTTCTTTTTCATGTAGTTGGTCCTAGAGATGAGACCATTGGGGCTTATGTGTATGCCTTCATGTCACCCTTGTGAATGCTAGCTTTTGCTTCACGTAGATCATGCTCAAACTGGTTCTTATGTTCATGGGTCCACTATACATGGAAAGATATTATTAGAATATTTATTTTCCTATATTCATTATATTACTATAGGTTTCAAGGTTTTATAGATACATGGAGCCTTATTTTAGAATGACAAACATAGTCACTCGATAATGCTACTTAAAAGATGGAAGCTATATGTAATAAATCTATAAACCAGAGGTTTGTGTTAATCTCTAGTGGCATCCATATATGTTATTTATACTTGACTTCATCATCTTGAACACTTCATGGTGTTTGAATGATATTTAATGGAATCAATAAGACCTTATAAAACCTTGTTATCCAAGGTCTAAAATAGCTTCTCAATCTCCATTAAAAATCTTGAGCTTAACTTTGTCCTTGACCTTAATTTTTATTAATTATTAATGATTCAATTTCATTATCAATGATTGAATTGGCTCATTTACACTTTGAATCAGCTCACTCCATTATATTTTCTAGGTCTGAGTGAACATGAGCCCTTGGATCTACCTTTAAATTGTCAATCTTGTCCCTACTTACGCCACATGTCAAATGCATGTTAATCTTTGGGATCTTATTTTTAATCTACCAACTTATTAAATTATGCCATGTGTTAATCTCTTAAGATATATGACCATTTGACTCATCTCACATCATTAGATCTCCTACATATGATGAGGTGTAGGCTATTGATCTTTCTAGGACCCATAGTTTGAAATTTAATGGCTAGTTTATGATCTTAAATTTGGCAGTCTATAAGATGCCAAATGATGTTCACATGATCATGATTGACATTCATGTGACAATAAAATTTAATTTAAAATGGACTAAATTTTTTTTAATTTAAATTAATGTTATCACAAACATCTCATGTTTTTGACCAACTTTGAAATCTTAGATCTTGAAGCATAAGAAACATGGAGGTCCCAAATTTGTAGGAGATGTTGTTAAGGTAAAAAAGGAAAAATTAATTTGATCCACTAATCCTAGGAGACTATAAAATAAATATATTCAAATTTTAATATGGCTTGTCCATCTTCTCTGGCCTGACATCCTAGTGATGATCGAGCTCCAATGACTATGTATGGGGAATTTAGGAAAAAAGCTTAGAATCCCAACTTTGCACATGTATAACTCCATTTACACTTTGGTAGAGGACCTTAGACTTGGCACATATAAACTTGGGACCAAGGTCAATAAATCCATGTGGTAACCTTAATTTTAAACTTTTTCACATGTGAGATATAGCTTTGTGATGATCCTCACTCAACTCTATTTGAGCTCTCTTGAAAATTGGCTAAGTATGGGAAAACAAGTAGGATGTGACTAAAGAACCAAAATTAGACCTTTGTAAATTTTGATGCACTTCAATGGAGGACCTAAAACTTGGTGCATATGATCTCATTATAAAAGGGGAGAAGTTTGCATGACTAATTTCCTCTTATTCATCCACACATGTGAGATTTGGCCTCAACAAATTACCTACTTACACTTATGATCAAAATGATTCTTAAAACACTAGAAGACACAAAGACTAGGCTAGGATATAACCCATTTAAAATGGCATATGAAATGTCATCAAACAAATCCACAACATACCCTATGACATTATAAAAATCCCCTATATAATATTTTTACTATAGGGGGTTGACCCATTTTGGGTTGTGGGGGAAAATAGTCTACACATTCAAAATGTGAAATTTGATTTTATGTGGGGGATATCAAAATGTAAAATTATAAAAAAAATTATATATCAAGGAAATATTATTCTAGTAAACATCAAAAACATGGAAAAGGTTCTAGATAATTATATGCACTTGTATGGGATAGAAAACATATTATTCATAAGTGAGAGTTCATACTTTGTTTACGACAAAAAAGAATCCATTTTCTTTGGATTTCCTCAAAATTAGCAATTTTAAGGAATGCTACATTTTTATAATAAAAAATTCACACACATATGTACATGATTAGATCATGTGAGGTTGTACCCAAATATGTGTGTCATTCTTTAAAAACATACAAAAGAACAATTACCAATTTTGATTGAGTTATCTTCATACTATTACATAATTTATATTTATTACAAGAAGTTATGTATACAAACCCAACAATATTTGATAATATTTTATATTTAGAGATGGAATTATTTTGAATTACAAAAGTGATTAGTAAAAGTTATAAAATTAATTACTTACTAAGTTGCATATTTACATGGAAGTTGATTACTTTTAAAGTTGATAGTTTGAATTATTTATATATCTATAAATTAAGGAAATTATTTTGTACATATAAATAACTTTGTCTAACTATTAAGTTGAGTAATTAATTTATAATTTTTGAGATAGTATTTCCATCTACCTATCTTCTAGCTTTTTTGTGAAAAAAAATTATTAAAAATCATGGCGGACTCATCTATTGAAAACAAAAAGCCCACAAAAGATATTTTAATACAAACAAATTAGGATTTATCATAATAACAACTAAAAAATTAAACAGTGTGATAAAAAAGATACCCATTACTTTGGGATTAGATGAGGTTTAGTTTGGTATCAATAAAAAGGAAAAAAAATACATATAGGGGTCCCATTTTCTTTTGAGATAAGGGACGTGTTGGTCACAACAAGAACATTATCAATTAATAATCTAGTATTTCTATTTTGTGTAGAATGGACACATGTAAATTATACACAATTGAAGACTATTAGATTATTAATTGATAGCTTTCTTATATCAAATGTGTATAATGTTTCCATCTTATAAAAATTAAGAATATTAATAATAAGAAATGACAAGTGGTGGCATGAAGGAAAAACACAAGGGAAAAATGAAACCCAAAGTTGAAAATCAGTAAATGGTGGCTTGTAAAAAATATATACACACAAACTAAAAATTTATAAATGGTAGTTCATAAATAAGAGCAAGTAGGGAGTAGTAATATTTGGCCATCAAATTCTTACTAGGTAAATAGATCCAGGATGGGCAAGCTGAGTAAATAGTTCACAACATCTAGTACTAGATGCCTAAGTAAAATGGGTAAGTTGACCAGATACAAATCCCTTTGTAATGCCAATTTCATGAATTGAATTAAAGTAATATAAAACACCAAGTGGATCATTAATTAACCATAATGTCATAGATGTGAAAATTAAAAATACAAAGCAATCAATGGGGAGTCATAAAAATTGATAAGATGTTAAGAGGAATAATTCAAAGAGTACAAGTAGTGTGAACATTATGCAACAAGTGGCATCGTATCATAAATTTACCATGATCATATCCATACCCTATACTATGAATAAATGTGAACAAGTATTTAATAATTAAAATATATATAAATGCCAATTGTAAATAATTGCGAAGACCAATACAATATAAACTATAAAAAAATATAAATAAAGTCACCATAGTATTATTTACCATTAAAAATACAAAAATTATATAAAAATATTATCACTTACAATTTAAGAATCCAATATATTCTTATAGACTTGTCTAAATGGTCACATGGTTATTCTACATGTCAAGATAAGTTTTTTTTAATAATATGATAACATGGTTCTATTGGGTCCCTCACCTATATAAATACATTAACAAATTAATATATTAAATAGAGAGCATAGTGGAGGAATTTAATGTTGAGGAGGAATATAGAAAAAGGTATGAAATGGAAGACTTATTAAAATATTACATTGATAATATGGTTTAACTATTCTTTTTTTCTCAAATATAGTTACATCATATTGGTCTAGGAATGCCTTCATGTAGGAGTAAAATTCACTTGGTGTGTCCTTACCCATGATAATCTAGGAAACCTCTTGAGAAAATATAGAACACATTTTAATTTCTAATAAACTTATCCATTATCAATTCTTGGATAGAGAGAATGGTTTGGATTGAAGGTAGACCTGTAAGGTCACCAACATAGTCAATCATCAAGAAATGTTTGTTAATAAGGCCAAAATGTTTCTTTTTCTTATCCCATTTATTTTCAGAGCTTACAATCATCAAAAGGACACTTTATGGGGTTTTATATTCTTTTGATTTTGAGATATTGGGATTCAAAATAGCTTTTTACTTGGCATCATAATCCATAAACTTGGAATGTCAACCTAATGATTAATCTAACTTAGCCTCAATAGATTGAAGGTGAGAGATAATTGAGGAGAATGTGTCATGTTTTTATTTTATCCTTTTGAGAATCTTGGATCCTAGATCAGTTTTAAATGTTTTTTCTAATTAATTTGTATTCCACCTTCCATGGCTCATTAGTACTTCATTTACCTTTTCACTATGTTGGTAGATCTCCCAAATATCCTTCAATTCTTTGGTGCCATGTAAATTATATTCATATCCCTTTACTTGGATCATAATTAAATGGATAGTGACAAATTCTATTAGAATTGGGGAAATATTAGAGATTAGGTTATTTCTCAACTTGTTTTTCATGAAGAGTGGGTCTACTATTATTCTAGAGACTATCAACACTTGAAAAAATATTCTTTTGAGGATCATATCACCATAAAGGTAGTTATAGATATCTATGAAAGATGATAGTCTATTGGGAGGATCAAAATTAAGGAGAGATGTCATGTTTTCAACCATGAAGGAGGAATGTCATTTTATAGTTAAAGGAACATGATAATTCTATAATTAATGAAGATGAAGAAGTTAATAGAGAATGGAATACTAATGTTATAACTACCTAATATAATGGCCATCTTATAAGTGTGGGAAATGAAATACTTAATTTTATCATTACCATCATTTCTAATCATGGGAGATTTAATACTCTTTTTGTCATATTACCATTATACCTCTCTGATCATGGGAGAGATTAAATTATTTTTTGTCATTTCTATTAGAACTCTTTGTGCATGTTATAGATTTAATATGGTATTTTTTCAAATGATTACTAATATTAATGAGTCTGATGAAGTTTGATATTGTTAATAATTATTTTCAAAATTAAGCTTTCACTTTTTATAAATGCATGGTCCCCTAGATTGGCTATGATACCAACTAATTGATTAGCCTCCCTAAAAAAATGATTATGATATTAGTAGATTGAGAAACTTGATTTTATAAAGAATTTTATCAATTTCAAGATTATTTGAGGTTAGATTCCAAATGGGGGAGGAGAAATTCATCAATTTTGAAATGATTGTATAACTTTCACAATGTAGTTGATATGTTATATACTTGACATTTTTGGCTAACACATTTGATCCATGGGATATTATAATATGTTTATGTTTGTTGGGGATCAACCAACAATTTGATTACACTTATAAAAGCAATAAACCACGAAATTAAATCAGATAGATAAGTAACTAGAATGATAAATAGCAAAGAATAAGAGATACAAGAAACCACCCTGAAAACTTGTATTAAACTCTTTACAGAATGAATAAAATTGAAGAAACTTCTTTCTTCCACACCTCTCTTAGATGCATAGATCTCTATCTAGATCTCTTTCCCTCAAGAGCTCTCTCTCTCAAGTACAATCAACTCCAACAACCTGGATTGATTCACCTATACAATTTTGTACTATTCTTCAACATTCACATACACTACAATTACCTAAGAAGATCTTTCCTATTATAGAATTAGGAAACTTGAGCATGAATTTACAACCAATAGTTAAACCTCTTGAACAAGGGCTCTAAAAATAGTCTTACTAATAATAGATATGCGGACTTAAGACTATGACTTAATCTCATCATGCAAACACTCAGTTCTATCCTCAAAAATAGCTCTCTAGACGCATAGGTAACCAATGCCGGTTCCTGCCTGCTTGCCTGTGACCGACGTCGGCCGATCTTTGTCGATGCTAGCATCTCTTAAACTACACCTAACTAACGTCGGTCGCTCCTGATCGACGCTGATGACTGTGTAAACCTGCAACTATTAAAATGCGCTCCTTGGTGAAGCTTTTAGGCTCCACACCTTAACAATCTCCCACTTGGAGATAAATAGCTGCACCAGTACCTGTACAGCAACATCTTCTAACTCCTCCATCTTCAACTCAATCATGAAGACCAACAAAAGTTGAATGAAGATTCAACTTCTCCTTTGTAATCGGCTTGGTTAACATATCAACAGGATTCTTATCTGTAAGGATTCTCTCTAGCTTTAACTCACCATCTTCCAATACCTGTCTTATGAAGTGGTACCTAAGATGTATGTGCTTTGTTCTTGAATGAAAGGCTGAATTATTAGCCAAATGAATTACACTCTGACTGTCACTATACAATCTGCAACTCTCTTTCTCCTTTCCAAGCTCTTCCATGAACCGTGTCATCCATATCATCTCTTTGCTAGCCTTTGTGACTGAAATACACTCTGCTTCTGTAGTTGACAAGGCAACAACCTTCTGCAACCTTGATATCTAGCTAACTGTCATTCCACCTACAGTGAAAACATATCCTGTGGTGCTCCTCCTGCCATCCAAATCACTTGCCATATCTGAATCTACATAACCATGTAGAGAAGTATCTAAACCTCCATAGCACAAATGCCTACTGCTGGTTCCTCTCAGATATCTAAGGATCCAATGAACTTCTTTCCAATGTTCCTTTCCTGGATTGGCCATATACTTACTTACAACTCCCACTGCTTGGGCAATATCTGGTCTAGTACACACCATTGCATACATCAAACTCCCTACTGCAGAGGAATATGGAACTTTACTCATGTACTCTACCTCATCATGTGAATTAGGACATTGTTCTTTACTCAACTTAAAATGTTCAGCCAAAGGTGTGCTTATCGATTTAGCATCTTGCATATTAAACTGTTCAACACCTTGTTCACATAATCCTCTTAAGAGAAATCAACCTGTGATTTTTCTTGTCCCTCTTAATGCTCATGCCAAGGATTTTCTTTGCTACTCCCAAATCCTTCATGGCAAATGTTTGAGCTAATTTCACCTTAAGCTCAGAGATATCCTGCATGTGTGATCCTGCAACCAACATATCATCTACATACAACAATAGAATAATATATCTACCATTATCTAATCTCTTAAAATATACACAATGGTTAGATTGACACCTACTATAGCCATGCTCAGTCATAAACCTGTCAAATTTCAAATACCACTGTCTAGGAGCTTGCTTGAGGCCATACAAGCTTTTCTTCAATCTGCACACTAACTTCTCCTTACCTTTGACCTCAAATACTTCCGGCTGTTCCATATATATTTCCTAATCCAAATCTCCATGAAGAAACATTGTCTTAACATCTAGCTGCTCAAGATGCAAATCCTCAATAGCAACCAAAGACAGTACAATCCGTATAGAAGTCATTTTAACAATAGGAGAAAAAATCTGACCAAAATCAATAATTGGCTTTTGTGCAAATCCTTTTACTACCAACCTGGCCTTATATCTCATATGTCCATTCTCACCTTCTTTCAACCTGTAGGTCCATCTATTCTTCAGTGTTCTCTTACCAGCTGGCAACTCAACCAAATCCCATGTTTGGTTCTCTTTCAAGGACTCCATTTCCTCAACCATGCCATGCTCCCACTGACTCTTGGACTCCACCTGTATTGCTTCTTCAAAACTCTCAGGTTCTCCACCATCAGTTAGTAATAAATAGAATAATGAAGGGGAATATCAAATTGGAGGCTTACTTACCCTTTCTAACCTCCTGATGGGCGTCTGAGACTCGTTCACAACACGCTATCCACCCAAATTCTCTGACAGTGATCGACCTCGGTCACCTCCAGACCTGTTACTGGCCGACGCCGATTCTATCTGACCGATGCCGGTGCTTGTCCTACCGACATCAGTCTCTGTATGACCGACATTGGTTTCTATTTTGCTGATGTCAGTTCCTACCTTGCTGATGTCAGTCTCTGTGTTTTCCTACAAGTGATTATTTCTTCTTCTCACGAGCTCATTTTGGACCATCGCCTCATCCAATTCTCCATTGCTCTGCCAAGATTGATTTAACTTCTTTAGCTGATCACTATACATCACTTTTTCATTGAAAACAACATCACAGCTCCTAATTATCTTGTTAGTTCCTAGATTCCAAAATCTGAAACCAAAATCATCTGAGCCATAGCCAATAAATGTTCACCTCATAGACTTAGCATCCAGCTTCTTTCTATTTTCCTTATCAACATGCACAAAGGCTTCACAACCAAAAACTTTGAGAAATGAGAGATCTACCTTTTTACCTATCCATGCCTCTTCTGGAATTCCACCATCTAGAGCTGTAGAGGGTCCTCTATTAATCAAGTACACTATAGTGTCAACAGCTTCTGCCCAAAACTCTAAGGGCAACCTAGCATGCAATCTCATACACCTTGCATGCTCCATGATTGTTCTGTTCATCCTTTCAGAAATACCATTCTACTGAGGTGTCCTTGGAACTATCCTTTGCCTATGGATCCCATGCATATAACAATACCAGTTCAACTTATAGCTACATAACTCACCACCATTGTCAGATCTCAGGCACTTCAATCTTTTGTCTATTTCATTCTTAACCATAGCTTTCCAAATCTTAAAAGTCTCAAATACATCAGATTTCTTCTTAATACAATACATCCATACCTTTCTTGTAGTATCATCTATGAATGAAACATAGTAATGTGATCCTCCAATAGAAGCTACCTAAGCCGGTCTCCACACGTCTATGTGAACAAGCTACAACTTATGCTTCTTCTTTGTTGACCCAGTCTTGAGAAAACTAACTCTCTTCTGTTTACCAAAAACACAGTGCTCACAAAAATCTAGATCTATGCTTTTCAAATCTGAAAGCTTACCTTTAGACTTAAGAATTGACATTCCCTTCTCACTCATGTGGCCAAGCCTTGAGTGCCACAATTTTGCATCCACATCTAAAGTAGATAATACAGAAGGAGAATTGTTAGTAACACAATTACATAAATAGAGAGTACCTACTCTCTTACCTCTGGCCATAACAAGTGCACCCTTGGTCACCTTCCAAGATTCAACTGTGAGAGTTAATGTACAACCCTCATCCCCTAACTTTCCTACAAAAATCAAATTCCTCTTCAAGCTAGGAACATGCATAGCATCTCTCAACACCCATGTGTTTCCATTCTACATTTTCAGCTACACTTTACCTTTGCCAATAATTTTACAAGGCTCATCATCCCCTAAATACACTATTCCAAAATCTCCATGGATATAGTCACTAAAATATTCTCTATTGGGGGTAGCATGAAAAGATGCACCAGAATCTAAAACCCAAGATTCTATATTATTATGCAAAGAGAATATTAAATCATCTTGTGTAATACCTGTAACCTTTGCTTCTTCCTTTCCTTCATGTTGGTTGTCCTCCTTAGGCTTTGACCAACAATCTTTGCTTATGTGCCCCATCTTTCCACAATTCCAACATTGTGGCTTCCTGCCATTTCTAGATTTGGATCTTCCTCTCACCTTAGACTTAGATCTTGATCTCCCTTTCTTGCTTTTCTCTTTTTGCCTTCCCCTGCTCTCAAAACTTAAAGCATTCCCTGACATTTCTTCTATGCTTTTCCTGTGAATTTCCTCATTCAAGATAACACTAACAACATCCTCTACTTTTAAAATATTTGAAGCAGATGCAGTATTACTAACTACCATTACTAATCTATGCCATCTTTTAGGCAAAGAACATAATATTAAAAGAGATTTAATTTCATCATCAAACACTATATTGACTGAACTTAATTGATTTACAATTCCATGGAAATCATTTAGGTGATTAGATACAGATCCACCTTCCTGCATACGCAAATTAAATAACTACTTCATAAGATATACCTTATTAGAAGTTGAGGGTTTTTCATACAAATTTGCTAAAGTAGTCATCAACTCTACCATTGTTTTTGCCTGTGATAAATTAGATATCACAGTAGATGCTAGAGTCAGTCTTATAGACCCTAGAGCCTTTCTATCAAGAACTTCCCATTCTTCATCATCCATGTCTGTGGGCTTCTTTACAATCCCACCTAATGGTAAGTATAGATCTTTTTGATACAGATAGTCCTCTATCTGCATTCTCCAATGTTGATAATTTTTGCCATTAAACTTCTCCATTCTCAATTTACTTTCTTCTGCCATTGCTTCTCCCACTCAAACAAAAATCCCTATAGAAACCCCTGTGAGTAACCTGTAATCAATACACACTACATAGATCTGAACCAACTGTTAGTGAACCTGAGCTCTGATACCACTTGATAGATATAAAGCTCTAAACCTATAACCAAGGCTCTGATACCACTTGTTGGTATCAAGCTATGAGCCAACAACCTTGCTCTGATACCACTTGTTGGGGATCAACCAACAATTTGATTACACTTACGAAAGTAATAAACCATGGAATTAAATTAGATAGATAAGTAACTAGAATGATAAATAGCAAAGAACAAGAGATACAAGAAACCACCCTGAAAACTTGTATTAAACTCTTTACAGAAGGAATATAATTGAAGAAACTTCTTTCTTCCACACCTCTCTCAGATGCACAAATCTCTCTCTAGATCTCTTTCCCTCAAGAGATCTCTCTCTCAAGTAAAATCAACTCCAACAACTTGGATTGATTCACCTATACAATTCTGTACTGTTCTTCAACATTCACATACACTACAATTAGCTAAGAAGATCTTTCCTATTATAGAATTAGGAAACTTGAGCATGCATTTACAACCAACAGTTAAGCCTCTTGAACAAGGGCTCTAAAAATAGTCTTACTAATAATAGATATGCGGACTTAAGACTATGACTTAATCTCATCATGCAAACACTCAGTTTTGTCCTCAAAAATAGCTCTCTAGATGCATAGGTAACCAATGCTGGTTCCTGCCTGCTTGCCTGTGACCGATGTTGGCCAATCTCTGCTGATGTCGGCGTCTCCTGAACTGCACCTGACTGACGTCAGTCGCTCCTGACTAACGTTGGTGACTATGTAAACCTGCAACTGTTAAAATGCACTCCTTGGTGAAGCTTTTAGGCTCCACAACTTAACAATGTTGGTTTCTTGTGCTTGTATTTATGCACTTCTTTGAGTGTCTTATCTTGTAATTGTCTTATCTTCTAAACATTTTAATATACTCCATTGTTTTCCATCCGTGTACCTTTGTTTTATTCTTATACATTTAAAATGTCATAGTTTATTTTATGGATATTTAAATATGTCATTTTTTATTATTTGGACATTTGACTAAGTCATGTCCATTATATTGTGTGGCATTTGAACATGCCCCTTGTTTGCAGTCTCCTTAGACCATTGCCTCTTTGACTTTATTTTGAGTTCTCTTGTGTGTGTGCTTGATTTTATTATTGAGTTTGTACTTTTAATATTTATATGCTTATATGATATTCATCATGAATTTTAGCCCTTGATGTGATCACATTCTTGAACTTTAACGATACATTTACCTAAACATGTTCTCCTATATGGTACATTTTTCATTCACATTGTTATGGTTATCTTATCCTTTTGAGGTGTAAGTAACAATTTATGTATTCCCTCACCTAAGAAAGGGGGCATATTAGTGGGGGCACCTCATATAAGCTTAGATCCCACACATTTATAGTTTCAAATTTAATGGCGACATGTCATTGATACATGGTATAGTCATATAAAATGTCACTTGAGTGAAATGAGTGTGACTTAAGAAAACCTATCATGAGCTTAGCCCTAAACCTATCTTAGTGCCTCTTTTAACACATATCTAGCTTTCATGTAGGCCTTTACATATCCCTAGACATCTCAAAATCAATCCCCAACCCTCCCTTAGGAATATAAGACCCTAGTGACTCAATTTATGCCACCTAGACACTAGCATTGTACTTTGGATACTATTGCCCCATGCTAGTGTCCCACTTTCAATGCTAATTTCTTTTGCCTAATTTCAATCCTAGTGGATATCATTTAAATTATTAAGGCATCTAGATTTAGCCTAGACCTATTTCAACCCTATACAAGTAGAAAATCAATATATATATATATATATATATATATATATATATATATATATATGGATTTTATCTATTTATCCACTAGATGTAAATGAGATGAAAATTACACAAATAATATTAGAACAGGTTGTGTACAATTGTGTTTATTGATCCCTATTCTTCCCTAATTTTGTATATAGTCATCTAAAACCATCCCAAGCCTAGAATACATAGATTTCCAATCTCAAACCTCATTTAAATCATTTAGGATGACATGCATACTAACATTAAATTTCACTTAAACCAAACACTTAGGAGGGAGAAGTACATCAAGCTTGGTCTCTCCTTAGAGTATTGGTATGTAAGAAACTCTTAACACAATGGGGTGTTGAGGATGTATAGGCTACCCAACTAACATCACACTTTTTCTACTTGTGCCAGTCAACTACCCTAACAACATGGAGGTATAGGGTTTACTCTTAGATCAATCAAAATAGTGCACATATAGTGAATCAAATCTTAACCACATAGGTGCATACATGTTAGACTCAACTAGAGGTGCAACCAAAAGATTAGACAGTTCCTATACAAAGGAAATTTGCATTGAAAGTAGGACACTAACACACTAGTACTAGTATCTAAGGTTTGTCACTACTATCTAAGAGGATTGTTGACACCTAGACCATTTTTCCACACTCAAATCTATATCCACATTAGTTTTTAGCCTCCAAATCATATGTCTTAGTCACTTTCTAGCCAAGTATTTATTTATGTCATTCATTGTTATTTTTAGAAATATCAGATTACGTCAATTATTATAAAAATTAGTAGATATATTTATTACATATTTTTACCTTGATTTATTGCACTCATACCCTTTAACAACTTAGGGATTACAATCCATAAACCTTCAAAATTTAAATCATTTGGTGAACCTTAATTACTTTGAATAATGCACAAAACCCTAACAATGGGGTTTATGTCTCTAGCCTTCTAAGACCCATAGTCAGATTTCAAATTCTTGTATTTTTTGATTTGTATTTCATGTAATAATGATAATAATGACATGCACATTTTATTAATTTTTTTATTAAAGTTTTTGTAGTTTTTTTCTCATTTTCATTTCCTTTCATTTGGAATGAATTTAAAGATGACATAAACACATATGTGCATGATACTTTAAATCATTTCAAATATATGTCATATTTCATTATTTCTCTACCATGTTATCTTTCTCTTATGTGGAATTTAATTTAAAAACTAATATTTACACACATTGAGGATATATTAAATAAGATAAAAACCATGTTTCAAGTGTCAATATCATAAATTATTTAGAGTAAAGAATCTCTTTCTCCTCCTCATCTCCATGTGGGTTATAGCTAATTTCCCTCTAACCAAGTACATGATATCACTCCTTGATGAGATAAAGCAGCCTATACTATTATTTCTAATGCCCATAGCAATCATATACATATTTCCACATCTTCTCTATAGGGTGTGTGCCTACATGTTCAATTAGAGTAAACTAGATTTTGCAGTTGTGAGACTATAAAAGATCAAATTATCACTATGAACAAGTTAATTTCAAAATTACAAAATAAAATTTAGTTATTACATGAAAATATAATAGTATTGAAAATTCAGATTACAAAACAAAAGCCTCTAGGGTAAAAAATAAAATACTTTAGGGTTTATGTTTCCATCCTTATGGAACTCATACTTAGATTTTAGATCCTTGTATCTTATGATTTTATTTTTGTCTAATCATGATAATAATGATAGAATATGTTTTTCACTTTCTAATGTAAAGTTTTATAGTTTCATTTGTATGCTTGTTTCCTTTCATTTGGAATCAATTCAAACAAGATATACACACTTATGCACATGATGTATTATATCATTAAAAATATATTTTATTTGAATTACTCCATAATTTTAATACCCTAAAAACCAACTTTCAATTTTCAATTTCATATCTTATGCACATGAAAGAATCTCCTTCTCCTCCTCATCTCCATGAGGGTGATAGCTACTTTACCTCTACTAGGTTCATGATATCACTACTCCATGAGATGAACTATCATATAATATTATCACTAATGCCCATACTTAGCCCTTTCCATGCCTCCACCTCTTATCTACAGGGTGTTTGCCTACATGTTCAATCAAAATCAACTAGGATTTACATTGTGAGAGTCTAAGGGATCAAATTATCAGTATGAGTAGGCTAATTTTATAACTTAAAAATAAAAATAAACTATGAGATGAATATATTAAAACATTATAAAATCAGATTACAAGACAAAACCCTATGGGGCACATTAGTGTTAATCATGCATATGCATCTTCACCTAGTCAATTTATGCAAGAAATGTTACACATAAAAATAATAAATCACAACAAAAGGAATCTATAACTAGTTATTTAAAAATTACTCAAAGAAAAAATATAACTTAAATTAATATTTTAAGGTAAATGATTAAAGATATTTTGATCAACTTACCTCATCTAAATTTAGAGAGGAGGTCCATATATTATTAAACATATCATAGAATTCATGGGCACCACACTTATTCATGTTTAGCATTGAAAAGTAAAATACAACATGTACTTGATAAAGATCACTCAAATAATGACACATCATCCAAAAAACATACAATGACACATGTATAAATTCAAAAGTTTCAAATTTAGAAACATTACCAAAATGCTTACCAGATCATAACTCAAAATAATAGAAGATTCACAAAGTAAAATTAGAGAAATAAAAAATAAAACAAGCACAGGTAAAACAAGTGAAGGATTCAAATATACCTCCCCAAAATGCGTTTCCACTTTCAAAATAATATGGGTTGTTAAAAACTTTATACAATAATTTGATTATCAAGGTTAAATTCTTTGGCCTAAGGAATCACTAATCATATTCTAGTAGTTGATAATGTTGGTTGACAAGGTTTGGGATTAATAGAACATATTAAGGTAAATCATTCACATTTATATTTTATCAATACAAAATCTCTAGCTACACATGTAAGGTTAAAAAACATCAATATATTAAGTTGCACATTCAGATTAGGCTAAGTCAAGAAGCAATCTTTTAAAAAGGGTTCTAAAATTTGAGTCTTCAAAGCAAGATATACCTATAGTGGATATAGTTTTAGATGTAAAGATCCCAATCAATAATAAATACATTGCTAATCAAAATTAAGAAGATGATTGGAGCAACCTAGATTATTTAGATACAGATTATTCAAAAAGTGAATATGCCACCTATGTTAAATAAAGGCATCCCATCGATGACATGTGGGGATTATAGCACCATTCCTTACCAAAATACATATATTTTATCCATAACACTTTCCTTGTACATAATTTCATCCATTCATAGTTTACTTGTATATTATTTTATTTATCATGCTTCTTGTACATAGATTTCAAGTTCTCTTACCTTGTTCTTTGCATATTATTTCATTTTCATGTTTCTTGTACATATGACATATACTAAGAAAACACAAAAACAATATTATGTTCAAAACAAAAAAACATTGAAATATTGCTCAAAAAAACAAAATTTATATTGTTTGTATATATGTGATTACATTATTTATACTTGTTAGGTACTACACATGTTAGTTATCATAGTATAGTCAATTTTATCATACATACATGATGCACTTATTATTTTTGAGTGTTTGTAGATTCTTATAAGACTTAGGTCCATCACATAGA